>PVIU01001891.1:43095-191892 GCA_004026605.1 Ondatra zibethicus | reverse complement strand
GAAGAAGAAGAAGAAGAAGAAGAAGAAGAAGAAGAAGAAGAAGAAGAAGAAGAAGAAGAAGAAGAAGAAGAAGAAGAAGAAGAAGAAGAAGAAGAAGAAGAAGAAGAAGAAGAAGAAGAAGAAGAAGAAGAAGAAGAAGAAGAAGAAGAAGAAGAAGAAGAAGAAGAAGAAGAAGAAGAAGAAGAAGAAGAAGAAGAAATAAAAAAGAAAGAAAAAAAGAGAGAGACAAGAAAAAATCTAAATGGCTTGAACTCACTTAGTAGATGATACAAGCTTCAAAATAGCCAATTATTCTTATTTGAACAGAAGCCAGAAGCCACTGAATGTGAGTGATGGCCACTGCATCCTGCGGTCAGTGAAAAGAGCTCTTCACTGCATGGAACTTGGGTTTGGACTGATCAAACAAATCACTATATATATGAATAAGCGGTGTGCATAAAAATGGGAGGACAGAAAATAAACGGGTAGCGAACAAACAGAAGAAACCTCACCAATGGAAAACACACACAAACATACACTGTGTATATCTCTTCTTTCTTGAGACAGGGTCCCTGTGTCCCGAGGGGCGGCCGAGTGAACGGCACACTTCTGCATCTCTATCATTTGAATACAGGGACATGAAGAAGAAGAAACACTGCATTTACTCACTTTGACAGAGACACTCCCCCAGCTTTCCCGATCATTTCCTCATGGTGCAAAACTGAATGGTTCCATGGAATATGGAGGAACTTCAAGAGTGTTCTCATCCACCGTTCAGGGTGTAAGACAAGCTGTTCATAGTGGACCAACATGCATTTTTTATAACCAACCTCCATACACTGGTTGTACATGGTTTCTATGGCCCGATTCCACTTGGTCAAACAGTCCCTGTAGCTGTTCAGGTCAAATCCAGCTATGGTAACTTTTCGAGAAATCATCGAATGCACTGATGCCCGGCCATCTCGGACCATCAGGAGAAATTTGGCATTGGGAAATAACCTAGCAAGGTAAGTCAAGGATTTCAGGGCAAAAGGATCTTTGTTACATAAATAAGGCGCTGGCTCCCCATGTTTAACAATGACCTCCAGAAGGAAGGCTTGCATGGCAGAATCCAGCACTTCATCAGTGACACCAGCCTCGTCCAGGCGGATCTTCTCTTTACTGGACCGGGACCACATCTGCTTCAGGGCGAGGATCCGAGGGATGACCCGGGTTTCCTCTCCACAGCGGATGTCGGGATGTGCATCCAGCATAGCCCTCATGAGCGTTGTTCCACTCCGGGGCACGCCTCCGATAAATATTAAAGGCATGTCTTTGTGATAGGTGAATGTTTTGTTGGCTTTGATGTCCAGGCCAGTTCGCACGGTCGTCTTGGGGTTCTCCAGTCTAGCTGGCTGGCTACGTTCCTCTATTCGGTGATGGCACTCCATGGCATGCTGGCCCAAGTAAAACACTGTCACAGAACTAATCACCAGACATGCCAAAAGTAAGTTTTGCTTCAGCTTTCCCACCATCTTGATGTGGTTAACTTCTTTTTAAACATATATTTTACTCAAAATTATTTTTGTCAAGAAATGTTCAGGCCATGGAGATTCTACTTCAGAAAGATGGTCAGCATCTGGTAGAAAAACAAAGATTACATTACGATTGTTTACAAACCAGTCAGCAATGGTTCTAGCCAGAAAGCAGCAGAAGCAATCTGGATGCTTTACTCTCGTAAGAACGTAAGATCCACAAATGTGCACAAAAGTGAGCCAGTGAGGCACAGTGGTGCAGGTCTGTAACCCGGCTACAGGAGGCTGAGACAAGTGGACTGTATTAAGGCCAGTCTACATTGGAGGACAGCGTAGGCAACTTTGTAAGTCTGTCTCAAAATAAAAGGATGCTGGGAATACAGCTTAATGGCAGAATGCTTGTCTATCAATGAAGACCCTCTGGAAGGGAGCCCCATCCCCTCAAACAAACAAAAAATGCTTATAATTAGAAACAGCTTTTTTATTTAACAAATATGAAGCTATGCACCTGGCTCATAACAGAAAAACAAAACCTTTTTTTTTGAAATTTAGCAAATATTTAATACATTCCTACATGTATTAAATGTTGGGAGTCCAATCTAATTGTATTCAAATTGCTTCTCTCTCTCTCTCTTTCTCTCTCTCTCTCTCTCTCACACACACACACACACAAATCAATCTTCTAGCTGTTCCATTCTCCCTACCCCCAGAGAGTATGAGAGAGAGAGAGAGAGAGAGAGAAAGAGAGAGAGAGAGAGTGTGTGTGTGTGTGTGTTCTCTAAACATACCCTACTGGCTCTGTTTTCTAGCAGGATGCTAACTAAAACAGTAAAAAAAAAAACAAAAAAACTATGTGGAGAAATGATTTGGATATACTAGAGAAAAAATACATTTTAGGCTGGGTAGATGGCTGAGCCATCTTGCTGCTCTTGCAGAGGACATGGGTCCAATTCCCAGCACCCACATGGTGGCTAATAATCATCTATAACTCCAGTTTCAGGAGATCTAATGGCCTCTCCTGGCTTCCATGGGTACCAGGCACATGTGATACATACATACAGACAGACAGACACACATGTAGACAAAATACCCACACACATAAAATAAAAATTAAAAAAAAACTCTTAGAAAAAGATGAGGAGGAGAATATATTCTGAGAGTCAGGACTTCCAGTTCTGGCCCAGTGACAACGCAGCCAACCCCCCTCCCCTCACCAATTATAGCTTGATTAACAACTGGGCCTTTCAGTGCTCTGGAAATCAAAGGACTAAAACAACCTAAGAACATTTACAACTGAACACTATAAAAGCGGGTCAGAACAGCGAGTCTGTAACTCCACCATCCCCCAGCTCAGCAGGTAACATGGGCAGCAGGACAGTGGACAGTTAGCACTGGTAGCTTTTGCTCTCAAGTGGAAGGGAGCTTGCTAATTTGAGGTGGTGAACAAGACACACGTCCAAGTGCACTGTCAAGCTGAACAAGGAGGTGAGCAACTCTAGATGGCGGAGGCTATAGTACCGGCTGAGCACCTCAGGCACAAAAAAGTCGGGAATGGAGAAATTTGTATGGCTCAGATTTACAATCCTAAGACTTAGAAATTTGAGGCAGGTAAAATGCCAGGAGTTTGGTGCTAGCCTGGGCTATATACTGAGCTCTAGGTCAGACTGGACCAGTAGATACCATCTGAAAAAAAAAATTAAAGAAGGAGAAAGGGGAAAGGGAAAAAGAAAAAGAAAAAGGGAAAGGAAGGGAACGCAAAAGGAAGACCTAGATGTACAAACAGCCTGAACTTGACAGCTCCCCTGCTCAAGGCCAGATGTACAGGTGGAAGAACTTAATGACTCAGTTGTCTAAGCCAAGCACTAAGCAAACACCCCACACAAGTATACAGTGTATCTATACGGACAAGCTTTCAGAGAGAACAGTCCACAGAAGCAAGAATTTAACTGCCAACAGGCAGTATGGACTTTGTCCAGTAGATGAAAATTTCCTGACTGTTCTGTTGTCACAGTTGCACAACTATAAATCTAATAAAATCACTGAATTGCACTCTAACAATGGGTGAGCATTATGACATACAAATCACACCTCAAAATAGTTGTTTTCTAAAAAATGAATACATAACTAAAAAATAGTTTAATGGTCTCAGTGAGCTATACCAACCAAGATCTGGCTTTTGTTTATTCATATACTAATCCATTTGATGTAGTGGAGTGCCTAGTATTCTGCCAGGCATTGCACAGAACTTCAATCAAGAACCCTGAAAAATACATTGAGATTAAAAGAAAAATTGACTTAAAAAAAAGACTACAAATAAAAAGCATTAAGATAACTGGTAGCAACACAGCATTAAAAAGTCTTGCTGGGCGGTGGTGGTGCATGCCCTTAATCCCAGCACTCGGGAGGCAGAGGCAGGAGGATCTCTGTGAGTTCGAGGCCAGCCTGGTCTACAAGAGCTAGTTCCAGAACAGGCTACAGAGCCACAGAGAAACCCTGTGTTGAAAAACAAACAAACAAACAAATAAATAAAACAATTCACAGAATTCACGGGGCTGGAGAGATGGCTTAGTGGTTAAGAGCACTGACTGCTCTTCTAGAGGATCAGGGTTCAATTCCCAGCACCCACATGACAGCTCATAACTGTCTGTAATTCCAGTTCCAGGGGATCTGACACTTCACACCAATGCACATAAAATAAAAGTTAAATAAACCATAAAAAATAAAAAAGTCTTAATACAAAATAGTAGCCATTATATGGAAGGCACTCTTAAGATGTTATCCCAGGATTTAATTTAAAAGGGAGTATATGGGAAGAAAAAAAAACAATGGCAAGAAGACCAAGAAACAGAAAACAGGGTCAACCCTGGAACAGCAACATTCTGGTTGATGAAATTAGAACTATATTATAAGGATGATGGGGACCTTCCCAAACTAGAACGGGGGCATTTTATAGACCTGAGGGTCTGCTTCACCCAAATGACAACAGGCCCAAGGATGACACACAGCATGACAATTTTAAACATACAGGAAATAACTCAGCAGGACATCAGAAAAAAGAATATAATAAGGGGGCTGGAGAAATGGCTCAGTGGTTAAGAGCACTGGCTGCTCTTCTAGAGGACCTGCATTCAATTCCCAGCACCTGCATGGCAGCTCACAACTGTCTGTAACTCAAGCAGATTTGACTCCCTCACACAGACATGCATGTCAAACACCAATGCACATTAAATAAAAACAAAAAACAAGAACCAAAGGGCCAAATAACCAGCTGGTGCCAGATGTCTCAACTCAATGTCTGTCCTCGTGTGTGCATACACGTGCATGTGTGTGTGATGTGATTGTGTGTCTGTATACAGAAGTCAGAGGTCAACCTTGGCTGTCATCCTCAGAAGCACCAGTCACCTCCTGAGACAGGGATTTCCATTGGCCTGGAACTCACCACTTGTCACACTGGCAAACCAGTGAACCCTGAGGCTCAACCTGTCTCTACCTTCCCAGCACTGGGATTACAAGCAAGCACCACCACACTCGGCGTTTTTTTACATGGGTTCTGGGGGTCAAATTCACATCCTTGTGCTTGCTAGGCAAGTACATTACTAAAGCCTTCTCTGAAACCAGTCTTTCTTTAAAAAAAAAACTTTATTATGTATACAGTGTTTTATTATATATACAGTATTCTATCTGCAATGCATGCCTGCAGGTCAGAAGAAGGCATCTGATCTCATTACAGATGGTTGCGAGCCAAGATGTGGTGGCTGGGAATTGAACTCAGGTCCTCTGGAAGAACAGGCAGTGGTCTTAACCTCTGAGCCAGCTCTCCAGCCACCAGTCTGTCTTCTTCAAAGTGGCACTTAGGCTAAGATTTGAAGAATGAGTAGGAGTGAGGCAGCATGAAGTGAAGGGCACGCCGAGCTCAAGAGCCCATGTTGAGAAGGCATTCGAACATTGTCAAGGCAGGGAACAAGGGGGCAGAGGAAGAGACGGAAGCAGGCAGGGCTGGACTCCAAACCTTACAGTGCAAGTAAGGATGACAATCGTGCAGCATCATTAGATGTGACTGATTGTAAGCAAGAGGCACTTGATCAAACTTAGGTTCATAAGATTTCATTCTAGCCAAAACAACCTTGACAAAGAATAAAGTTGAAGGACTCCCACTTTGAAGTTTCAGAACTACAAAGCTATTGGAATGATGCCGACCTAAAATGACTAACAGAGAGACTGTCCAGAGCAATGAGTTTATTTGGAAATAGCAAGAGACCGTGACCCAGGATTCATGTGCCATGACAGGGCATTCAAGGGGAACTGTTTAAAGACAGAGGGCTGGAGAGATATTTCAAGGAGCAAAACGTTTGCCTTGAAAACACTAGCACATTTCAACCCTCAGAATCCATGCTAAGGCCTGTAAACAGGTAAGCATCTGCCATGTAAGCCAGACAACCAGAATTCAATTCCTCCAACACACAGTAGAAGCAGAGAGCTGACTTCCAGTGTTTTTTTTTTTTTACCTGCACATACACTGTTTATATATACACACGTGCACACATGCGGACATGCACACAACATTTGTGTGTAATCTCAGCAAAGGGAGGGGGAGACAGTTCTGGTCAGCCTGTGTAACCTGCGTGGCTAATAAAAGGTGGAGGGCACCAGAGGAATGACACTGGAGGTAGTCATCTGGCCTCCCAACACGTGTGTGCCCATGTGTAGACTGGGCAGGCTGAAACTGGGAGAATGCTTGCCTGGTATGCATGAAGCACTGAGATCATTCCAAGCACCACATAAACCCACCTGCCTGCAATCCCTGAACTTAGGAGGTGGAGGTAGGAAGATCAGGAGTTAAAAACCAGCCTTGCATACATACACGAGACCCTGTTTCAAACAAACAAAAAGTCACAAAACTATGTAGAAAAAGGTCAGTTTTACTATATATAAGTTTTTGTTCTTTTATTTTTTTCTTCTGGTCTTTCAAGACAGGGTTTTGTTAAAGAAACCCTGGGATTTCAGGTGTGCATCACCACTGCCCAGCCTGATTCTTCTTTTACTTTTATTGGTGTGTGTGTGTGTGTGTGTGTGTGTGTGTGTGCAAGTGCTGGAGGAGTCTAGATGAGGGTGCTGGATCCCCTGGAACTAGAGTTGCAGGAAGTCGTGAGATTTGCCTGACATGGGTGCAAGAGCAGAATCCATGTTATGCAAGAGCATAATTACTGAGCTGTCTCTCCAGCTCCTGTGTTTCTTTTAGCGAAGGGAAATTTGAGGGGAACTGTGATACTTTTCATGGAAAACAATAAAGTGAATTAAGTCAGGAGACCAAGGCCCTAAATTTTCCAATAACTACATAATGTTTCTGATCAAACAGTACTTAGTGGTATGGGTTCAGTGGCAATGAACGAAGTGAATGGTAAATGTTACTGATATTGACAGAGAAATGATCCTAGGAAAAAAAGTTCTCATGTCTATTTCACAAATTCTTCAATGAAATTTTCAAAATGATTGAAATCTGGACAAAGCACACTCAACTCAGTGAAACAGAGCAGCGCTAATTTTCGGGGCTTTAAAACTCGGTGCTTTATCTTCGGGTTGTCACAGGAGTGTCTTCCTAACGTGCTCCATTTGTTTCAGGACTTTATGAGCATGCACAGGAAAGCAGAGAGGCAAAACTATACAGAATTATTCTGATTGAGCAATTCTTTCTGATAAAAACTTACACTATTCATATTTTAAATTATATTTAACTTGCTAACTTTTGACACCTGTCAGGACTCAATAGATGACAGATGACTCAAAGTTACCTTAGCAGCAAGGAAAGTCAACTGAAGCAGGGGTGTGACTCAGTGGTAGTGTTTGCCCAGCCTGTATAATGCCATGGCTTCTATCCCCACAAGGGGAAAAAATCCACTCAGTTGTTGATATAGATATGAATAATTTGCATTGGTATGGATTTTGCTTTATTGATATAAATTTAAGGTCAATTTTGTTATATGTATATGTATTTCTGATCTTGACTAAGGTATTGTGATTATGTAGTTCATTTAAAAATGTAATGTATAATTAAAAAATATAGGTTAATAGTCATCTATAATAATCAAGCTTGTAAGCATGTTAGTTAGATTTTCTAGATATATAGAGGTATATTTCAGTTAAATAGACATTCTTCATATCTTTCAAAGACGACAAAATATGACATTTAATGTTTTAATAACTTAGGACTTTTCATAACAATGAGACACGTCTACTCCTAACAATACCAAACTACTTCAAAAAAAAAAAAAAGACGGACATCAAAGAGGCTCCTTATGGAGTTTGATAGCCATTTGGGCAAGAAACTGCTCTTGCCTGGACTGTTACATAAACTGGACATAAAAAAACCCACAAAAAAAAGGACTACTAAACTTACCTAAAGGTGAGACGATCCTTCGGGGTTCCTAATTCATAAAAGAGTCTACAAGACATTCTACAGGATACAAAATAAAAAGTAACTAAACTGTCTTTAAAATTTCCTGCTTCATAAAAAAGTCTACTAAATACTATGGGCCTGCAGGCTAAAGATGGATGCCCCAACAGTACAAAATAACTTTGGGTGACTGTCCAAAAGGCGAGATGTCGCTGTCATTTCTAGAGTTTAAAAAATTACTTACTTCTTGTTTACTTAGGTAATATTATATCCTTCTAGAGTCTTTAATGGAGTTAAAAATAGTTATAGTTTTCCTTTGTCATAATAAAAAATAAAATAAATATAAATATTATAACTGTAATTCTTACTTGATAACTGTTTTGTTATATATAATTTTACTAGGTTAAAGTTAAAGCCTTTCTTTTTTGTTTAAACAAAAAAAATTATATAGGAGGTCCTTCTTTCTATGTGTTGCTTTCATTGGTAAATAAAAAAAACTGCCTTGGCCTTTTAATAGGACAGCCCTTAGGTGGACAAAATAAACAAAACAAAATACTAAAAAAAAAAAAAAAAAAAAAAAAAAAAAAAAAAAAAAAAAAAAAAAAAAAAAAAAAAAAAAAAAAAAAAAAACCAAAATTACCAAAAAAAAAAAAAAAAAAAAAAAAAAACACTGGTTAAACTCATGCCGGTAAGCCACAGTCAAATGACAATGCACATTAATAAAAATGGGTTAAACAAATATGTAAAAGTTAACCAATAAAAGGTTAAAACTAATGAGCCAAACAATATTTCAATAAATACAGTTTCTGTGTAATTATTTCGGGAGTTAAACTAGCCAGGCGCCAAAAACATGACCAGTGCCTCCTACTACAAGTTGTAAAACAAAATCAAACAACAACTAGCTACCCTCTAAAAACAAACAACAACTAACTACCCTCTAAAAACAAACAACAACTAGCTACCCTCTAAAATTAAACAACTAGCTACCCTCTAAAATCAAACAACTAGCTACCCTCTAAAATCAAACAACAACTAGCTACCCTCTAAAATCAAACAACTAGCTACCCCTCTAAAATCAAACAACTAGCTACCCTCTAAAATCAAACAACTAGCTACCCTCTAAAATCAAACAACTAGCTACCCCTCTAAAATCAAACAACAACTAGCTACCCTCTAAAATCAAACAACTAGCTACCCCTCTAAAATCAAACAACTAGCTACCCTCTAAAATCAAACAACTAGCTACCCCTCTAAAATCAAACAACTAGCTACCCTCTAAAATCAAACAACAACTAGCTACCCTCTAAAATCAAACAACTAGCTACCCCTCTAAAATAAAAAATAAAAAGTAGATGCTTACCAAAAATTAACAAGGTGAGCTGGCCATGGTGTCACACGCCTTTAATCTCAGCACTCACTGGTAGAGGAAGAGGCAGGATAATCTCTTGAGTTCAAGGCCAGCATGGTCTACAGAGAAAGTTCCAGGACAGCCAGGGATAAACCTTGTCTCAAAAAATCAAAAAGAAAAAATAAAATAAACAAGAAAGCTGAGGCAAGAAGCTGAGGACTTCAAAGCCATTCTTAGCATCAAGACCATCCTTAGCTACATATGGACTTGGGGCCAACCCAACCTAGAGACTCCAGCTCAAAAAAAGAAAAGGCTAACATGGCTGATGCCTACAGTATCGTACACCATTACCAATTTTCCACTAAACATCTCAACTACCAATTCTGAGCATACTGATATGTACCAGAGTATATCTCAGAACATAGATCTTTGTGACCCTACATGTGACTTTTGCACACTTAACAGGCCATCAACCCATCACCAACTGGATGCTCCAGTTAAGGACAGAAGGATCACTTGGGCACGTTAGCCAGACAAAAATACTAAAAAAAATCCAAGAAACGGTCTTTGATGTCTGTAAAATATTCTCCTTATTTTTATTAACTTATGAAGTTTGACTTCCTCTTTGGGTGTTTCTCAAACTGGAAGACCACAGGTCCAGACTGCAGCTCTGCTACAAGGGGCCTCGGGGTCACCGCTTCACAGATGGCCCAGCTGAGCTCAGACAGTGTGTTCTCCTCAGCACTTCTCTAGGGCTCACCAAATCTTCAAATGTCCTTTCGCATTTTATCTTACATATTGTATTTACTTCAAAAGATGTTCAATCCCTAAAGCCCAAAGACTTTGTCTACATTCCACCTCCACCACGGCAGGCGTAGCAGAAAGACATCTTTCATTGTATGTGGTCATCTCCGGCGAGCTTCCATAAGGACCCATCTTGCAGCAACGTTTTCTAGCTAAGAGACAGTGTCAAGCATGAGGTCCCTACTCACACCCTGATGTTACTCCTTTCAAAGCCTTCGCAAGTAGCCCTTTACGAAAGCACGGGGCTGGGGATATGGCTCAGTGGATAAAGCCCTAGCCAGGGAAGAGTGAGAACCAGAGTATAGAGCCCACTTAAAAAAGTTGGGCAGGCATGGTAGCTGCCTGTGATCTTAGCACTTGGGAAACAGAGACAGGGATTCCCCAAGGCAAGCTGGCCAGATAAGACTAGCCAAATCACTGAGCTCCTGGTTCAGTGAGAGACCTTGCCTCAATAAAGTGGAGAGAGATTGAGAAAGACACCATTGAGTCCAGGCCTACACACACACATTCACATGTAAACACACACACACACACACACACACCCTAAAAAGAAAAAAAAATGACATGGCAGGGACTGGGGAGACAGCTCAGTGGTTAAGAGCACATACTGGCCGTGTAGTGGTGGCACACACCTTTAATCCCAGCACTCAAGAGGCAGAGGCAGGAGGATCTCTGTAAGTTTGAGGCCAGCCTGGTCTACAGAGCAAGTGCCAGGGCAGTCAGGGATACACAGAGAAACCCTGTCTCAAAAACCAACCAAACAAAAAAAGGACACATATTGTTCTTTCTGAGGACTTGAGTTCAATTCTCAGAACCCTCATCAGGAGCCTACAACTGGCTGTAACCCCAGCTCCAGGGGGGAATCTTAACAGCTTTGACCTCTGTGAACACATGCATACATATTTACATACTGCCCCCATATGCATAATTAAAATAATAAAAATAAATATTTTTTAAAAGACATGGAAGTAGGAGGGCTTGTTGGGAAGAAAGGGTTCAGTGGGAGAAGTAACTAAGAAAGGATCATGGGAGGGTATAATGACATATTTTATATATATGAATATATTACATGCAAATATTTCACATATATACTACATATATTATATGTGAATGTTATATTTGCATTTTTATATATACTATATATATTATATATATGAAATTGTGAAAGGCTCAGTGAAAAAAAAAAAAGAAAAGAAAAAAGCACAATAAAGGCTGGCCTGACCATTTCCCTACACATCCTACCAGTGTATACATGCTAGTATATATGGACATCCGTGTGATGAGAGAGGCCTCTTCCCAGCACCTTAAATGCTGCATCATGTCTTTTCAAGAAAGTAGTAGCAGTGTTTTCTCAGCTGGGGCCTTTGCAGAGATAGGACTAAATAGAACCAGAACAGACCTTAGAATGCTTAGTTTCCTTTTTAGCTTCAAGAGGAAGACAAAACAAAACTTAGAACACTCTGAACAGAACTGGTCCACTGCAGCCTGTTCTGCCGCTTCAGGCCACAGGACACTGACTACTTCAGAAGGCCAGAAAGCTTCTCTTGCCCTTTCTTCCTCTTTCATTGTTTATGTACAGTACTGGAGAGCAAATAAAAGGCTTTCCATGCTAGGCAAGCATTTTGCCCACACTCCCCAAAATCTCTGCAAAATTTCCAAAGTAATTCAGCATTGAGCTGGAGAGCCAGATGGCTCAGAGGTCAACAGCACTGGCTGCTCTGCCACAGAAACCAGGTCTGATTCCCGCACCCACATGGTGGCTCGCAACTGTGTGTAACTCCGGGCTCAGGGAATCCTACTCCTCTTCTGCCCTCCATGGGCACTGCATGGATTGGGTGCACAGGCATAGAGACAGGCAAGACACCCAAACTCATAGAATAGATAAATATTAAAAACAGCACTGCCAGATGTGGTGGGGAACACATTTAATCACAGCACTCAGGAGGCCAAGGCAACTGTGTCTCTTTGGGTTCGAGCCTTATGGCAAGCTCCAGGCCAGTCAAGACTATATCAAGACCCTATCTCAAATACATAAATAAACAAACAAACAAACAAACAAAATTAATTAAATAAATAAAATAAAACCAGTAATGACTGGCCAGCAAGGTGAGTTCGTGAGTAAAGGTGCTTGCTGCCACATGTGATGATCTCCATTCAATTCTCCACACTCACATTAAAATAGGAGAGAACAAACTCCTGCAGGTTCCTCTAAGTTCCCCACACTCCATGGCACAAGTCTCCCCACCTCTCCTAGATACATATACACATAATAAACCAATGAAATTAAAATGCCACACTGTGCATGTGGAGAAGTCAGAGGACAGCTTGAGGGAGTTGCTTCTTTCCATCCTTGGGCTTAAACTCAGGTTGACAGGCTTGGTGTCAAGTGTCTCCACTGACCCATCTTGCTGGCCCTGCTAGGGATTCTGTAGTTTTTTTGTTGATTGGAGGTAGGAGGCAGGAATGGCTCAGCAGTTAAGAACATTGACTACTCTTCTAGAGTGTAGTGATATTGTGTTTGTGCTGTAACAAATAAAGCTGCCTGAAGATCAGCGTGCAGAGCTTGCCACACAGTCAGCCATAGAGGCCAGGCAGTGGTGGCGCATACCTTTCATCCCAGCACTCAGGAGACAGAGGCAGGCAGATCTCTCTGAGTTCAAGGCCACCCTGGGCTACAGGAGATTGAATCAGTCTAAAAGAGAAACAGAGCCAAGCAGCGGTGGCTCACACCTTTAATCCCAGCACTAGGGAGGTGGGGACAGGAAGTGATGCGGCAGGGTGGAGAGAGGAATGTAAGGCCGGAGGAGACAGGACGCCCATTTGGTCCGAGGATTCGGTAGAGGGGAGAACTGGCGGCTGCTGCTCTGCTCTGCTCTTTCAGCTTCCACCCCCTAATATCTGACTCTGGGCTTTTATTATTAAGATCAATTAGAAATCAAGTTATACCACAGGACATGGGTTCACGTCCCAGAACATGGCAGCTCATAACTGTCTATAACTACAGTTTTAAGGGAACTGACCCCCTCTTCTGGCTTCAGTGAGCACGAGGCACTCATGTGATACACATGACATACATGCAGGCAAAACACCCATATGCATGACATAAAAATAATAGATCTCCCATCTTCAACACACCTCCTAAAGCTAAGGCTCAAGGAATAAGTGTAGAAGAGGGGCAAGAACATTGTAAGACCGGAGGGACAGGAAGCTGCTGTGAGGTTTCCTCTCCTAGAAACGCAGAGAAGCTACACCATGAAGCTGCACCAACATGGCTGCCCAACCGTGGTGTGAACAAGGATGACACCTACAGACATGCTGATGTGGACGAAGGAAAGCTCAGGAGGCCTCAACCCTAGACAAAGAACTCCAAGGATGGTCTTGACTGGAGGCAGCATACTTCAATAAGCCATACTATGGTCATGAGGAATGACAGCTGCCCAGGCATTAAGAACTGACCCTAACATCCAGGATACACTTCACGGCGGGGGAAATACAAGCTAAAAACCCAAGCACTTTTGAAAGTTCAAGTTAAATAAAATAATGTCTGGGAGCTGTGTTAAGAACACTGGAGGTGTCAGGTGGTGATGGCGCACACCTTTAATCCCAGCACTTGGGAGGCAGAGGCAGGTGGATCTGAGTTTGAGGCTAGCCTGGTCTACAAAGTGAGTTCCAGGACAGCCAGGTCTACACAGAGAAACCCTGTGTTGGTAAAAACAAAACAAACAAACAGAACACTGGAGGGTAGGTGAGTGGAGGAGGAAGAACCTAGAGAGCTGACCTGCGGAAACTCAGCAAGAATCACTGTTGGCTCAATTTAACAATCCACTTTTTGGATACATAGGACATTTGTCAAAAGACGCTAAAATGAGGCCAGCAAAATGGTTCGGCAGAGTGGTTACGGGTGCTTGCCCCCAGTGATGCAAGCCTGAGGCCTGAGCTGTCTCCAGAACCAGTGTAAAGGTGAAAGAATCTACTCCACAAAGTCGTCCTCTGTTCTCCACAAGTGCACCATGCGCACATACAGACACACACGCAGGTGATTTTGCTGACACAGTCCTCTTCTGGATTCTTCAACTCAAGTCTAACAGTCAGCTATAACCCATGGCAATCAACACACATGCGTGCGCAAACACACACACACAAGGGAGATCTGATCCAACAGTTTATTTCCATCCGGCCACTCAATCAAGCTTATGCCGTCCTAGCAACTCTGTAGAATTAATCCAGACAAGGGAAAGGAGATGAGAAGAGGGCGCCGAGTCTGTCTCACAGCCAGGTGGCTACAGGAGATAGAGAGCTGAGCTCGGTCTGAGTCACTGGCATGAGATAAAGCACTGAGTCACAGTTTCCTAATCCACAGAACAAGAACAATGATAAACCCTTTCACAGCAATCAGAGTGGAGTTATGGAAGGAAGGTACAGGGGGCAGAGGAAACGGAGCACACCTGCAAGATTCTCCCTTCTAAAGAGTACCTTCCAAGGCGCCCAAACATGCTGGTCCTTGTTCCCCACCTTCACCTCCCAAGCAGGACTGGTGCCATGGAGCCCGCCCTCAGAACTACTCACACCAGCGCCAGCTTGTTGACAGCTGCCTGTGTTGTTCCCCTTTTCCTTCACACATCTCCTCGGGGAGAGACATTGTCTCTGGGTACTCTTTTTCCATCCTCCAGCCCCAAATCAACCACTTCCCCTTTCTGCAACCTCAAACGACTGGGTAAAAACATCTTGTGTTCACTCAGACAGACCACTGTGAGTGGTTAGTTTACTCCAGCATACTGCAATCTTGGTGAAAACCCATCATCATCCAGTATGCTGTGGATACGTGAACAGTAGGTGAGGATAAAACCAGGAACCCATGGGTAAATATGAAGCAAAGTGTTTCCTAAATCTTCTCAAAACACCTATCAAGTCATCTGAAACAAAGAAACATTCAACAAAATAACCAAAATAAAACAAAGAACTACAAGTAAACAGAAACAAAATAATCTGAAAGTGATGAAAGTTTTGCATTTAAATTTTATCCTCAAAGGGTTTTATCATTTTTATTTTGTGTGTATGGGTGTGTCTGTGTACCACTCATGGCCTGATGCCCATGGAGGCCAGAAGAAAATGTTGGACCCCTTTGGACCAGGCTTACAAATGGCTGTGAGCCACCATGTGAGTGCTAGGAACTAAACCAGGTTCTCTGCAATAGCAGCCAGTCTCCTAACTGCCGCACCATTTCTCTAGCCCTATTTTGTTGTTAGTCCACTATCATCTTCTTCTTGAGACAGGGTTTCTCTGTGCAGCCCTGGCTGTCCTGGAACTCACTCTGTAGACCAGCCCGGTCTCAAACTCAGAGATCCACCTGCCTCTGCCTCCCAAGTGCTGGGATGAAAAGCCCGCACCGCCACTGCCAGGCCTTCTTTTTTTCCTAATCAACAAAATAACTATAGAATTCACGGAAGGAGCAACAAGACAGCTTAGTGGGCAAAGAAACTTGGAACCAAGCCTGTCAACCTGGACTCAATTCCAAGTTGAATCGAGAAATTCCCTCAGGCTGTCCTCTGACTTCTACATTTGCACTGTGGCATGTGTGCACACAAAATAAAAATATAAAGTACAACGTTATCCACAGCCTGTTGCCTGAGCTTCAACTTTCTTCACTCAGTTCATCCACTATCCCAGGGTGAAAATACACTCAACATTCCCCTGCTTAAAACTTTCAGTGGGCACTTACTCTCAGAAAGTAGCCCACAACCAAAACGTAAGACGTCTTTGGGATCCAGCCCCAGCCTTCATCTGCCTTGACCTCTAAGTCCTTTCTCTCACCAGCAGCTCTGGTCTCCCCTTCTCTCACCCAGTGCTGCCTGTGTCAACTCAAACATCTCTAAGTTGCTTGTGCAAGACACCACATCTATACATAACCCCCACTCATCCTTTCAATTTCAATGCCATCCTTAGCGCCATGGTACTGAGTGCTGACACGCCTCTCCGTTACATTAGATGGTTAATTTGTCTGCTTTTCCAATCAACTTTGAGCTCCTTGAAAGCAGGACTTTTTATTTTGTTATTTTTAAATATGAGTATGTGTGTGCACGTAAGTACAGTGTCCACAGAAGCGAGAAGAGCACCTGGAGGTCCCCTAGAGTTGGGGTGACAGGCAACTGTGAAGCACCTGACAGGATTGCTGGAGTTGAACTTGGATCCTATGTGTGCTTAACCATCTCTCAAGCCCCCAAAACTGGAACAAATTTGTTCTGAGTTAGTTTTGACTGCTGAGAAGTTAGTGATGCTGGTGACGGCTGTAACTAGAGCCTGTTGTGATTTCCTGGAAGATGCTGACCACACTTCATCCTTTAGCTTACTCCACAGACTACAGCATACTGTAGTATACACATATTGGCTATTCAATACAGCACAGAATGGTCACATTAAACGTCTCACTAACACTCGCGGCAGCTAACACTTTCCTAAGGTTAGACGACTGGTCCTTTTTTCCAAGCTTAATGTTATAATTTCACTACCCTTAGAAAAGCTAGAAACAAAGTTCACCTTCTCTCTTTTCCTTTGAGCCACCACTGGTTTGATTTCTTTTGCACGTGTATGTCTGTGGAATGCATGCATGCATGTGTGTGCTTGAATGTGATTAAGACTCAAAGTCTTAATCACTCTCCACTTTGTTTACTGAAGTAGGATCTTTCATAGATTTTGGCTTGTCTAGCCAACCAGCTCACTCCTGGGATCTTGTTTCTGGCTCCCAAGTGCTGAGAAAACAGTTGCCATATTTCCTGGTTTCTACATAGGTTCTGGGGGTCTGGACTCTACACCTCATGCTTGTGTGGAAAGTGCTTTACTCACTGTGCCATTACCCCAGCCCCTTGTAACCCATTTTTTTAATTGTACATGATGTTTGCCTGCAGGTATGTCTAGGTACCACATGCATGCCCCATGTCTGTGAAGGCCAGAAGAGGGCACTGGATCTCCGAGAACTGGAGATAGAGATGGTTGTGAGCCACCGTGTGAGTACTGAGAATTGAACCTGGGTCAGCTGGAAGAGCAACAGGAACACTCACTTATCTCTCCAGCCCCTAATCCACTCTTTATCTATTAGTCCATTACATCTGCTTGTATCAATTCACACTCCCACTAATATATAAAACAGAATCTTACCTTTATTTTGATCACTTATGCGTGATGCAAGAAATAACAAGGTTATTAAAGCACTTACCAAGTAGCATTAGGCCCTAGATTTAAGTTCATGCACTGTGGAACTGGAAGGGAGCACCAAATTAAAGGAACATTTCTAAGAACAATTTTAGATGTGAAGAAACTGAGGCTCAGAAGGATTATTTTCTTCATGCGTCTACTTGGCAAACTGTTGGTGAAGCCAGAACCCAGCTACGTCTGACTTTGTATTACGGTGCTTCCCAGACACTAGGGATGACATGAGCAAAAGACATGTGTGCACTATTTAGAGAAATGAAGCAAATTTAAGATTTTCTGATGTTGTAAGTCTTTCATAAGCAAACAGTTCATATTTTCTCTGGAAGAATAACCTCAAATATACTTAGAAGGATGGAAGGAAAACCTAAACCATGCATGCACGCTTCACTTTCTTTTTTATATATTTATTTATTATGTATACAATATTCTGTCTGTATGTATGCCTGCAGGTCAGAAGAGGGCACCAGATCTCATTACAGATGGTTGTGAGCCACCATGTGGTTGCTGGGAATTGAACTCAGGACCTTTGGAAGAGCAGGCGATGCTCTTAATCGCTGAGCCATCTCTCCAGCCTGCACGCTTCACTTTCACAGGTAGAAAGCATGCATTTCCCACACTTTTGCCTCTCCACAGATTGTACCTGCAGAAGTTTACAGCTGGAGAATTAGGTCTGGTCTTGAGGTAACAGATCTATATGGAAAATAGAAAGTGCACATACAAGTAGCTCGGCCTTTCCTGTTTAGTTTTTTTTTTGGGGGGGGGGATGGTTAGGATTTTGTTGTTGCGGTGGTGAAGGCGCACACCTTCAATCCCAGCACTGGGGAGGCAGAGGCCTCTGTAAGTTCGAGGCCAGGCTGGTTTACAGAGCAAGTTCCAGGACAATCAGAGCTACTTAGAGAAACCCTGTCTTGTTTGTGGTTTTGTTTTGTTTTTGAGACATGGTCTTACGATGTAACCGTGGTTGACCTAGAACTCAGAGATCCACCCACCTCAGCCTTCTGAGTACTGAGAGTAAAGGAGTATACCACCGCACCCAGCTAGGATTTGTTATGCATATTTATGTGCCTGTGTAAGTTTATGTGTACTTCATACGCACAAGTGTTTTCAGAAACCAGAAGACAATATCAAATCCCATAAATGTGAAGTTACAGGCAGTTTGTGAGCTGCCTGATGTGAGTGCTAGAAACCAAACCCAGGTCCTCTGCAAGAGCAGCGTGAGGATTTGAATAAGAAGGGCCCCCATAGGATCATATGTGAACACTTTAGTCACCTGGGAGTGGCACTATTTGAAAGGAGGTGTGGCCTTGTTGGAGGAAGTGTGTCAATGGGAATGGGCTTTGAGGCTTCAAGTGCATGCCAAGCCCAGGGAGTCTCTCTCTACCTACAGATCATGATGTAAACCTCAGCTACAGCTTCATCATCTGCTTGCATGCCGCCTTGCTTCCTGCCATGATGGATGATAATGGATCAAACCTCTGAAACTGTAAGCCAGCCCCCAGTTAAACGCTCTTGGTCATGGTGTCTCTTTACAGCAACAGAACAGTGACTAAGACAAGCAGCCCCAGCGTAGTTTTACTTTATCCCAGTCACTATCCCACATAAATCGGTTCTCCACTTCTGTTGTGGGAAATAACTGCCACCAACCTAGTTACTCATAGAAGAAATTCTGCCGTCTTCTTTTTGAGAAGACAGACATGGAATTGCTCATCAGAAACCATTATAATTACAATTTTTATGAGCAACGTGGAAATGCCTTATTATTATTTTATCTTCTTGCACCTTTCTGAGGACTTCATGACAGCGGCCTGTATAACTTCTCTAGGGTAGGAAACATCCTTCAATCTGGCATTGAATAAATGCAATGCAATCCAGAGTAACAATATCTTAAACATGGACTGTTTTTGCCACACCAACAAAATCCTCACGATCAGCTTTCTCAGAACTCTGAAAATTCACCAAAGGCTTACAAAAATCCCAGGAATGTTTATACAAGAAAGAAGCCCGATGCTCAGCAAGCAGTGAGCGCTACAGCGCTATAACTGGCCTCACCCCTCCCCCAGCTCTGAGGAAACCTTGAAAACCACCAGCCCCTGTTCGGCTGGGGCAGAACAGAGCTGCAGCTCCCAGCAAAACAGTGCTGAATGAATTGGAGCTCCTTTCATATGGACGGCCACATCCCTAAATCATCTGCTAAAAATAATCAGACAACTAGTTAATGCCACAGCTTCAGGCAGCAGCAACCACAACTGGAGCAATCAAGACTAAAGATTTGGGGAACGAGATATTCAGAGAGCTTAAAAAAGCCCCCAAATGCATGCGAATGTCTCTCAGCGCTGCTTGACCTGCTCTTCTGTGCAAATAGATGTGGACTAAGGCACAGTGGTCAAAAGGAGAGTCCACACGCACGCACGCACACTTCTAGGATGGTGGAGTATGTCCTTCCAAAGTCTGCTTTGCAAGGAAGTAACAAGAACCCTGACAAAATGGTTACCATCAGCTTTCTCAGCACTCTGAAAATTCACCAAAGGCTTACAAATATCCAGGGACTGCTTACAGAAGAAAGAAGGCTGACTCTCAGCAAGCAGAGTGAGCTCTGTAACAGATACGGCATTGGGTCGCTCCTTTCCCCTTTGGAACCTGTTCCTTTTCTGGTATTTCCTAACAGGATGAACAGAAACACCATTAGGACAGCTACCAAAGCCACAAGTGGAGAAGTAGTCTTAGGGCTTGAGATGTAGCTCAGATCACTGGCAGCGTGCTTGCTTAGCATGCACAAGACCCTGAAATCCCAAGTCCCCCAAACTCTCCATCCTCAAATCTACCCCTCAGCTTCGCTGGCCTCACCACCTGCACCTGGCACTGTGGTGACCTCCATGAAGACAGCCTTGTCTCTGTCTAACTCATCTTCCACACTACCAGTATCAGAAAACTCTTTTCAGAACAGATCCTCCAAGCCGGAGAGAAGGCTCAGCGGTTGCTGATCTCGCAGAAGACCCAAGCTTGATTACCAGCTGTAAGGAAGCTCATAACCACCTGTAACTCCAGCTTCAGGGGATCTGAGGTCCTCTTCTGACCTTAGCAGGCATTACACTCATGTGTACACACCTACACACTCACACACAGAAATACACATACAATTAAAAATAAAATAAATCCTTTTCTTTTTTTAATTTATTCTCAATGCCCATTCATGTGACCTGCTAGAATAGAGGATGTAGAAGTGGAAGTCCACCTTGATTTCAAAGACTTACCCTTAGGGCTGAGAAAGAGGAAAAAGATATATAAACACAGTTGACATTAAGCATAAAATAGCCCAGTGTGATGGCTTATATCTGTAATCTTAGCACTCAGGACCCTGAGGCAGGAAGACTGTAGCAAACTCTGGACTAGCTTGAATTGAGAGTGAGATCCTAGCTCAAAAAAGAGAGAGAGGGAGAGGGAGAAGAAGAGAGGGGGTGGGGAGAGAAGGAATGATGGCTAGGGAAATGATTCAGTGGGGTAAAGTGCTTGCACACAACCATGAGGACCTTAGTTCAGATCCCCAGAACCCATACAAAGCCAGACACAACAGTGTGTGCCTATAACCTCAATGACCCTACAGCAAGGTGGAAGGTGGAGACAAAAGGATCTCTGGAAGGTTGCCAGCCAGCTAGCCTGACATCTATGGTGGAGAACTGGAAGAGACCTTGCCTTAGACAAAACAAGGTAGAGGTGAGGACCGAACACATGTGTGTCCACACTCACACAAATATCCAAAAAGGAAGGCAAATTGAGAGGTTTTCTATAAGCAGGGGTGGTGGTGGCACACACTTTCAATCTCTGCACTTGGGAGGCAGAGGCAGGAAGATCTCTGAGTTTGAGGCCAGCCTGGTCTAAAGAGTGAGTTCCAGGGCAGCTCTGGCTACACAGAGAAACCCTGTCTAGAAAAACCAAAAAGGAGGAGTAAAGTTTTTCTATAAACTAGATACACAATGAGATATGACCCAGCCCCTTTCTTTTCCCTTTATCACACTTGGAATCCCCAATCCGTCCTGCTGCCTCCCATATCAGTCTTCAGTTAAAGGAGGCTAAAGAAACGGTTCCACTGTGCTTGCTGGGGGCTGGAGAGATGGCTTAGAGGGTAAGAGCACTGACTGCTCTTCCAGAGGACCTGGGTTCAATTCCCAGCAACCACATGGCAGCTCACAACAGTCTGTAACTCCATTCTAGGGGATCTGACACCTTTGAATGGACTTACCTGCAGGCAAAACACCAATGCACACAAAACAATAATAAATAAATTATAAAAATATTTTTTAAAAATGGTGCTTGCTGTACAGTCATAAGGACCAGAGATGCCCTCTTCTGGCCTCTGTGTATATATGGCACAAGCAACCCCAACACATACTTATGTGCAAACACTCATACACACAGTGTATATATAAATATAAATGCATCTTTAAAGATTTATTTTTAATTTTGTGTATGCATGTGGGTACTTGCATGTGGGTGCAAATGCCCCAGAATCCAGGGGAGGGCACCATATCCTGTGAGCCATTGTGAACTGCCCAATATGGGTTCTGGGAACTGACCTTAGGTCCGTTTCAAGACTAGTACAAACTCTTCACTCCCGAGCCATCACTAGTTATGACTCCCTGGTTCTAAGATTTCTAAGGAGAAATGGGTGTGCATGTGTGTGTGTGTGTGTGTGTGCATATGCTTAGAGACCACAGATAGAGAGAAGAGGGAGAGAGGAAAGATGAAAACTGAGACCTGATGTTCACCAGAAACGGAGACTGAATAAGCATCTTTGAAAACCACGAATAGTTGGGCAGTGGTGGCGCACGCCTTTAATCCCAGCACTCAGGAGGCAGAGGCAGGTGGCTCTGTGAGTTCGAGGCCAGCCTGGTCTACAAGAGCTAGTTCCAGGACAAGCACCAAAGCTAGAGAAACCTGTCTCAAAGACACAAAACAAAAACAAAAAAAGAAGAAAGGAGGAAAAGAAAACCACAAATAACTCTGGGCAAGGTGGCTCATGCCTTTAATTCCAGCACTCAGAAGGCAGAGACAGGTTGATTCTCTTTAGGGATGAGGACCCCCTTCCTGAGATAAAAGGATAGATCAGAATCAAATAAGCACAAACAACAGGCAAAAATGACAAGCCCTTAAGAGTCCTAATACCCACCAATTTCTTCTATTCTCGGAGAGATCTTCAAGTACTCTAAGCAAAGCTGGGCCTACCTTCCATGTGCTAGACCTACCGTGTGAGTCACTATCCATGAGCACTTTACATATAGTGGGTACAACTTACCTAAGGACAAATTATGATACTTATTTTTGGATACATTTTACATCGTTTCTTTATTAGGGTATGGGAGGCTGCTGTGGAGGTCAGAGAACAATTTGCAGAAGCCAGGTCTCTCCTGCAACGTTCTGGGCTCTGAGGTCAGGTTTGGCAGCAAGAGCCTTTACTCCCTGAGCCATCTGTTT
Organism: Ondatra zibethicus; assembly: GCA_004026605.1. Classification (NCBI taxonomy): domain Eukaryota; kingdom Metazoa; phylum Chordata; class Mammalia; order Rodentia; family Cricetidae; genus Ondatra; species Ondatra zibethicus. The sequence goes on along the minus strand of PVIU01001891.1, from coordinate 169,181 downwards.
GTCCCCAGCAGTATTTAAAGCATAGATCTCAGTTGCCCACTGTGGTTCACGCCTGTCATCCCAACAAGTGAGAGGCAGAAGCAGGATTGTTTTGAGTTCAAGGCTACACAGTCTGTTCTGGGCAACCTAGAACCAAGGGGAGAGGGTTAACTAGAGCCACTGCTCAGGGGGTTCGAGCACTTGTTGCTCTTGCAAAGGATGACAGTTCAGTTCCCAGTACCCACATTGGTGCCTCACAAGCATCCATAACTCCAACTCCCAGGCACTCAACGCCCTCTTCTGGCCTCTTGAGGCACCAGGCACACACACGGTGCACATACATAGATGCAGACAAAACGCGCATACATCTTAAATCAAAAAAGAAAGGTGGAAAGGAACTGGTGTTAGAATCATGGGAAGTGTCTGAAGGGTCGAGTGTCGAGCGGAAGAAAAGGCAAGATCTGGAGGTCGATTAAAGTCAGAAGAGTTGAGCAGAGGAGAGAAATGAAGGGACCCCAGGTATGATTCCCCATGAAGCGGAATCGGCAACTGCCATGGAAGGGGGGACTCACGGTGGCTCGTGCTTGCCATCCCAGAACTTAGAAGATGGAGACACGAAGACTGCCATCAGCCTGATTTACATGATGAGCCGGAGGTCAGCCTGAGCTACAAAGTTAAGTTTGAAGCCAACCTAGGCTACACGCAATGAAGTCGAAGACAATGTGGGCTGCACAATGAATTGAGTTCGAAGTCACCAAGGGGTAATGACTGAGTTCAACGCCAGCCTGGGCTACAGAGTGAGATGTCTCATAAAAGAGGGAGGGGTTGTCTCAAAAAACGGGATGACGGTCTCCATCAGGCTAGGGATGCCGAGGGAGTGTGCGCAGGTGAGGCGGGGACGCCGAGTGGAGAGTCGGGATGCCTGCTGGGCAGACGCGGCGGCGGCAGCAACGCCTGGGACTGCTGGGCAAAGGCAGCGGGACGCGACGGGCGGCCAGCCGGGGCGATGGGGGAAGGGGCAGGCGGGATGAAGGATGGAGGCGTCCGGGGCTCGGCGCCCGGAGCGCGGCGCCGCTTACCTACGATGGCGGAGGCGCAGCCGTGCCGCCGCTCCGGCATCTTGGGCTTCGGCCGTTTCTCCCGCCGCCCTAGCTGGTGGCCATGGCGCCCTCCCCGGGAGCGCTCCCTCACCGCCAGGCGACGGCCCTGCCCGGCCCCGCCGAGAAGCGCACCCGCGGCCGCCTCAGCAGCGACTGGCCGCTGTCGCCGCCTCTAGCGCCCGCCGCCCGCCGCCGCGTGGCCGCAAGATCTCACGCACGCCGCCATTGGCTACCCCAACTCCGGCCGCGCGATGTGTCTGCCTCTCTGATTTGTCGGTTCCGGGGGGGGGGGGAGGCGGGGTTTGGGAGAGAGCCGGTGGGGCAGGCGCTGAGGGGTGGGTGGGGTCTGACATCCGGGCCCAGCGTTTGGGGAGCTAGGCGGAGGGGGCTCCCCTGCCGCTACCTGCAGGGGTAGAGTGTTGCTAGAGCAACGGAGCCGGTGGCCTAACTGGAGGGGAGCCAGGCCAGGGCCAGGAGCCCTCACTGGATGTCCAGGAAGACCAACATCCCTGAAACCCAGGCAGTGACAAACAAAAGAGCGTTCCTAGGAAGGCTCCCTCCCTGCCTGCCCATCACTTGACACAGCAGTTAAGCACACAAATCAGTTTGCACAATATTCCATACCACAGAAAAGTATAAATGACGGCTGAGGATAGGAGCTCAGTGGGTAGAGTGCTTGCCCAGAGTGAAGCCCTGGGTTCCATCTCCAGTACTGCGTAACCTGAAAATGGTGGTGCATGCCTCTAATCCCAATACTGAGGTGGTGGAGGCAAGGGGATCCTCAGCTACACAGGGAGTTTGAGGCCTTCCTGGACATCATGAGATCCTGTCTGGAGACAGATAAAGCATATAAATGAAAGGAGGTGTGATGACTGATATCTGTAATATCTCAGAAGGCTGAGGCAGGATTGCCAGGAGTTTGAAGCCAGTCTGGGATACAAAGTGAGTTCCAGCCCAAAAGTGTATATTACAGAACGAGATCTTATCCCAACCTCCCATTGCTCCCTGCCCAGAAGCCAGGCAAAGTGGTGCACACCTATTACTCCAAGACTTGAGAGGCCAAGGCAGGGCAGTATTCCAGACCAGCCTGTCTCAGAGTTTAATTTTTTCAAACAGGAAGGTTGGGGATGGAGCTCAGATGCTTGAATGCTTGCCCTGTGTGCAGAAAGCCCTGAGCTGCCTCTCGAGTTCCATAGCAGCTAGAAATGGTGACGCACGCCTGTCACCGCAGCACCTAGAAATGGTGACGCACGCCTGTCACCGCAGCACCTAGAAATGGTGACGCACGCCTGTCACCGCAGCACCTAGAAATGGTGACGCACGCCTGTCACCGCAGCACCTAGAAATGGTGACGCACGCCTGTCACCGCAGCACTAGGGAGGCAGTGTCAGGAAGACAGGGAGTTCAGGCTCAGCCTTGTCCATGTACTGCGTCTGAGGCCAGTCTGACCTATAAATAATACATAAATAAATAAAAGGTGATAAGTAAATCATTGCACGAAAGAAGGACGCTGTAGAAAGGGAAGAGAGATGAGAAGAGAGAAGGCTGGATCTCAGAACTGAAAACCAGCCATTCCCACTTACAATCCCCATGCACACTGACGCCAGGTTTACCAAAGCCGCAATTTCAACTCTACTGATGTGGACAGGAGATAGCATGGGCTCAAGGACCGAGATGCCAAATCCAAAATTCCTGTCATCATCCTCGGAGCAAATGTCACTTAGAGAATGATGTCCAATCTTAGAAATTTACTGAGAAGACTGAAAGAGGACTCCATGAATGTTCATGGGAACATCAGTTATTATATACCCCCCCACACACAAAAGAGTAAAATCCAAGATGGATGTGGCACTTGCCTGAAGTCTGGTAACTAGGGAGGCTAAGGCAGGAGTTCGGGACTATTCAGAGTTCCAAGCTACATAGAGAGACCCTGCTTCAAAAAAGAGAAAAGGGGGTGCCCACAATGTGGGTCTCTGTGGCTCATGGCTATACTCATACACTCCCTACACTTGGAGGTGGGGAAAGGAAAGTAAATATTTAAGGCTAGCCTTAGCTACATCGGCCAGTTTGAGGCACCCCAAGGCTACATGAGACCCTGACTCAAAAACAAGTTGGGTCAACAATACAGATTGCTATGTTCTTGCTAAGGATCAGCGTTTGGTTTCCAGCACCCATGTCAAACGACTCACGACCACCTATAACTCACGCTCCAGAGGACCCGACACCCTCTTTGGCCTCCACAGGCACCCGCATATGTGTTCACATACACAGAGAGAAACATACATATACACACAAATAAATGATATAAATGTATTAAAAAGCTAAAACCAAAAACGATGCTCATCAACCGATTCACAGCAATCAAAACATGAACAAGATAATGGTCAATCATAAAAAAAAGAATTAAGAATTGATACACAGGGTCAGCAAGACGGCTTAGTGGGCAAAAGTGCTTGCTGCGCAAGTCTGACAGTGTGAGCTCCGTCCTGAGACCCCGCAGGAAGGAGAAAGAACCAGCTTTCACAACTTGTCCGCGACCTACACATAAACACAATGGCACAAGCATGCCTACACACATACACAAATAATAACAAGAACAGTAACAATAATAATTGATTTTTTTAAATAACTGAAGGGTCAACTAAATGACTCAGTGAGTAAAGGTGCTGGCCATATAAGCCTGGCAATCTTAGTTTGACTCCCAGAACCTTGGTGGAAGCAGAGGACCAACGTCACAAAGTAGTCCTCTGACCTCTAAACGCGTGTGCACACGTACACACACACACACACACACACACACCACTTATGCCCCATACACAATAATAAATAAAAATTTAAATTTATCTATTGGGAGGTCTGTGCAGGTGTATGTGTGAGCATGTGCATGCCCCAGTGAAGTGTGGAGCTCCTAGGAAACTCCTTTTACCACGTGGGTCCTAGGGTTCGAACTCAGCTTGTCGGTCTTCATTGGTCACTGAGCCATCTTGCCCACCCAACACTAATATCTTCTTATTCTTGTTCCTGAGCTGAGTCTTTCCCTACAGGCAGCCCTGTAGGGGCTAAGGATTTAGGGATTAAGGGCAATCTTGGCTATACAGCAAGTTTGAAGTCAGCCTACTTCTGCCTCCTGAGTGCTGGGATTAAAGACATTTGCCACCATATCTGGCATTTTTTAAAGATAACAAGCCTTCCTAGAAAACTCGCTGTTAAAGCATATAGAAGCATCTAGCCCTATGACATACTTCTCTTGGAACCTAGCATCTCTGCTTGCTAGGTAAGTGCTCTATCACTGAGGTATAGTCCCAGGACCCCTCATCCCTCCTTTTTGTAAAATTTGACACAGTATCACTAATTTGCCAAAGATGGCCTTTAAATTTGTTAAAAATTTTAAATCTTACTTTGTCTGTGTGCGTGTGTGTGTGTGTATGTGTGTGTGCAAGCGAGCTTGTGTGTGCACATGGTGTGTGTGTGTATACATAAGTGCTATGCCATACTTATGGGGTCAGACAGACAACTTGTGGAAGCTGGTTCTCTCTCCTTCCACCCCGTGGTTCCTACGGAATGAACTCATATTGTCCAGCCTGGCAGTCACCGTCTTTACCCATGAACCCTTTTGTTGTTGCTGGGCTGGAAAGATGCCTCAGTGATTAAGAGCATGCACTGTTCTTGCAGAAGACTCCAAGTTTAATTCCCAGCATCCACACCAGGTAGCTCACAACTACCTGTAATGCCTGATCCAAGGACTCCGAAGCCCCTGGCTTCTGTGGGCGCCGCATTCATACATACACACCTTCATACACAAGACACACACACACACACAGCTATCTTAGAAGATTTTTATTGCATTTATTTGTGTGGAAAAGGGATACACACGTACCATGGCTCACACACAAAGGTCAGAAGACAACTTTCAAAAGTTGATTCTCTCCTTCTATCTATCATGCAGGTCCCAGGGATCAAACTCAGGAAGCCAGACTTGCTAACAAATGCCCTCACTTACTGAGCAATCTCAGCAGCCTGCAAGCTAGCCATTTGGGTTGTTTGATTTCTGTTTTGAGACAGGGTCTCAGGCTACGGATATAGCTCAGTGGTAAAGAATTTGCCTAGTGTGTACAAGGCCCTGGGTTCCATTCCCAGTACAAAAACAAAACACAGAATACAAAATAAGCAACAACAAACCAGGCAGGGTCCCATGTAGCCCAGGCTGGCCATGAACTTGATATATGACCAAAGATGTCCCAACTCTTACTCCTCCTACGTCACCCTACTCAGTTCTGGGTTTAAGTGTGTACCACTATGGCCTTGAATTTGTGATCCTTCTACCTCAGCTTCCTGAGTAGCTGAATCAACCAAGACTCATCCTGACTATAAATATTCTTAGACTGGAGAGCTGGCTCAGTGGTTAAGAGTGTATACTACACTAAATTAAAGAATAAAAATTAAAAAAAAAAGCTAATGCCCTGAATATGTTTGTCATTCTGCCTGTGCATCTATTTTCCTGCTCCAGCCTTATCTCTTCCAGGGACCAGAGCAGACTCTTACAATCTCCCCAGAGACCACAGACTACAGGTGCCTTTGAACAACAAGAAGTGCAGAAGGCATCGCTCCTCTCTGTTTCGGGGAATAGCCCCGGAGGTACCTACAGTCTCAGAAGTGACAAGAGGTGCTTGCTGGTACCCAACAAGGAGCCAGAAGCGTGTCCCATTCAGGCAAGTAGCTTCTTCTTCTAGTGCACCTTCTTCCTCAGAGAGAAGGAGGTCTAGCTGAGGTTAAAGACATCACATTGCTACAGCAATGTCTGAGGACGGATGAAAAGGCACCGTAGACCTCAAGCACTCACGGTTTGGTTGATGACATTGCCTTTGAAAGAGACAAAAGTGCCGAAGCCTGGTGGCACAGTTCTGTAATCCCAGCTACTCCAGAGGCTAAGGCGTGAGGATCGAAAATTCAAGCCTGGGGTTCTAATGTGAGTTCAGAGCTAGCCTGGGTAACTTGATGAGCCCTTGCCTCAAAAATAAAAGCCACAAAGAGAGCTTTACCTGCACTTCATAAGGGGCTGGGTGGGAGCACCGCTCAGTGGGAGAGCTCTTCCTAGAAGGCCCCAGTGAAGGCTAGGGTACAGTTCATCAGTAAAGCGCTTGCCTAGAATCCCACAGTAAAAGGCTGGGGATGTGTCTCAATGGGAGAATTCTTGCCTAGAATCCCCCAGTGAGGCGCTGGGGTGTGGCTCAGTGGTAGAGCACCTGCCTAGAATCCCCTAGTGAGGGGCTGGGGTGTGGCTCAGTGGTAGAGCCCCTGCCTAGAATCCCCCAGTGAGGAGCTGGGGTGTCCAGTCTGGCCTTCCCTAAGTGGTCTGAAGTAATGCAGTTCAATCAAATACGTAGTAAATACAATAAACTTTATTAATTTGAATCATCCTTGTAATAAAGAGATGCTGGGCTGGAGGGCGTGGCTCAAAGGTAGAACATTTGTTTAAAATCCCCTATTGAGCGGCTAGGGTGTGGCTCAGTGGTAGAGCACCTGCCTAGAATCCCCCAGTGAGGGGCTGGGGTATGGCTCAGTGGTAGAGCACCTGCCTAGAATCCTCCAGTGAGGGGCTGGGGTGTGGCTCAGTGGTAGAGCACCTGCCTAGAATCCCCCAGTGAGGGGCTGGGGTGTGGCTCAGCGGTAGAGCACCTGCCTAGAATCCTCAGTGAGGGGCCGGGGTGTGGCTCAGTAGAGCACCTGCCTAGAATTCCCCAGTGAGGGGCTGGGGTGTGGCTCAGTAGTATAGCATCTACCTAGAATCTCAAGTGAGGAACTTCAGCAGTACAGGCCTTGTCCACCTTACTCAATGCCTGGGTTCCATTCCCAGTACTGAAAACAAAACAAACCTAAAAACTACAGGGCTGGGCTGAAGAGATGGCTCAGTGGTTAAGAGCACTGGCTGCTCTTCCAAAGGTCCTGAGTTCAATTCCCAGCAACCACATGGTGGCTCACAACCATCTGTAATGAGATCTGGTGCCCTCTTCTGGCCTGCAGGCACACATGCGGACAGAATACTGTACACATAATAAATAAATCTTTAAAACAAACAAACAAACTGACAGGGCTACCTGTTATATCGTTGTTCCAGGATCTGGCCTGGCAAAGAGATGGTATAGTGGGGCAGAGGGGGAGGTGGGGAGCTTAGAAGTGAAAAAACTGAGCCCTTGAGAACCTAGGAATGGGAAGGCTACAGCAAAGGGCTTACACATGGAAATGGTCCTCAGGGGGAGGGAAGGTACCTCAGAGGTGCACACAGACATGGCCATGAGGGGACAGTGGCTACAAACAGGGCTGCGAAGGGCACAGAAATGATGTGGCAAAGATGGCTGTCTGTCCAACCTTCCACTCTGACCTGCCACCGCTTGGATGGGGTAGGTGGATGCGTGGGTGAGCAAGGAATGAATGAATGACAGCTCTGTTGCCATCCATGGTGACCAGAGGCAAGGGGAAGAAACGGGAGAGCCGTGGGGTCCTGCCAGGGAAACGAAGGGAGAATCTAGGTGAGGGCATCAGAGCTAAGATCTGTGATGTACGAACTGAGGGTGCACTCCATGAAAGGATCCAAGAGCCTTGGCTAATTTGGGACAAGAAAGCGCTTGCTTACCTGCAAATAGCATCAAAGAGGCAGACAGCAGCAGGAGACCCCTCACCGTCCATTGGAAGCTTGTGGCATAGGCTGAGTGGAGGCAAAAAGAAACGACTGATACAATTTCAAGGAAAAAGAGAAAAATGAGCGCACCTCCTCGCTTTTTCCCACCTCTAGATCCCAGAGCCCTGGCCAGGTCAGGCCCTTCAGCCACATCAGCATCTTAAAAGCCAGCCCAACCTATGAGCAGGCATTTTCCAAACGGCTGCAGAACACTGCACCTTCCAAAAATACCACTTCGAGTAACTCATGCCAGGGAACGAGGGCCACATGCCCAGGCTAGAACCAGCCAATGGGACTTCCTACGCCCCAGGAGATGCCATCACATGCTCTACAGACCCCACAGACAGGAAATGCTTACTGCCTGGAGGTAAGGCAGACCAGGATGAGCCTAGAACAAAGCCTCAGGCTGAAATTTTCAAGCATCCTCTATATTTACTTGGAGTTTTTTGTTTGGTTGGTTAGTTGGTTTTCTTGTTTTGTTTCGTTTTCATTATATAGCCCTGTAACTTGTGGCAAACCTCATGCCTCGGCTTCCTGATTGCTGGGATTATAGGGATGAGCTAAGACACCTGGATTTGTTCATTTTACTTTTGTTTTTGTTTCATTTGTTTTCTTTTGTTTTGAGACAGAGTTTCATGTGTTCCAGGATAGCCTCAAACTTACTTTATTACCAAAGACAGTTTTGAGTTCTTGACTCTCTTCTTTAGCCTTCAGAGACGGGGACAACAGGTCAGCTGCTGCTGTGATGGCAGTGAGACGGGGACAACAGGTCAGCTGCTGCTGTGATGGCAGTGAGACGGGGACAACAGGTCAGCTGCTGTGATGGCAGTGAGACGGGGACAACAGGTCAGCTGCTGTGATGGCAGTGAGATTGTCCCTCGACTAGGATGCAGTTACTCAGTTCACACGTTTCGTGAGTGTTCAAAATTTTATCCGATTTTACACATCCTTAAAAGAATAAAGACTGGGTGCAGTGGGTTTACATTCACAGTTAGAGGCAGGAGGATCAGGAGTGCAAGGCTAGCCTGAGCTACATGGTGTGCCCTTGCTTCAAAAAACAAAAATGAAAAAGAACAGCCAAACCCTTTATTTAGAAAACAGAGGAAGCATTAAAACAAATGGTGAGAATGAAATCAACGCCACAGTGCTTGCTTTTTAGCGGGGAACAAGCTGCTGGAGCAGTCGGTGTTAATAATTATCATATTGGCTAAATATACAAGAGGAGTAGCTTCCGACTGACAGACTTTATATGATAGATGGATAGATCCATTGATGGTAGATAGAAAATAGGTGGTAGCTTCCAGATGATAGATAAATGGATAGATGATGATAGATGGATGGCTAGATAGACAGATGATAGGTAGATGACTGACAGATGACAGGCAGATCGGTGGACAGACGGACCTCACCATCATTACCACTACTGATCCATTTGAGGGTAAACTTCAGACTGTCTTATGTTTTTTTCACCCAGAGACATTATCAGTATCTAGCAATAAGAGCACTCTTTTAAAAACATTTTTATCTATATGTTTATTTTTAATTTTCAAGTGTGTGTCTATGTGTGCCATGCCAGTGTAGTGCCCACAGAGGCCATAAAACATAATTGAATCTATGGCGCTGGAGTGACAAATGGTTGTGAGCTGCCCATTGTGGGTGCTGGGAACTGAGCCTGGGTCCTCCGGAGAAGCAGTATTTGCTCTTAACCACTGAGCCATCTCTCCAGCCAGAGCGCATTCTCTTAGATAACGAAGAAATGAAAGAAATTTAACATGGGCATGTTGGTGCATGCTTGCAAACCCAGCAGAAAAGGGGTTGAAGCCAAAGGGTCATGAGTCCCAGACTTACATAGTAAAACCATATCTATCTGGAAAAAAAAAGGTAGATTCTAATATCTAACAAACAACATTCTCACATATTTCTCCTGAATTATTATCTTGTCTCTCTTTTTTTTCCACCTAACTTCTTTTCTTTTTAATTTTTTAACTTTATTTCATATGCATTGGTATAATGATGTCAGATTCTCTAGAACTGGAGTTACAGGAAGCTGTGAGCTGCCATGTGGGTGCTGGTAATTGAACCCAGGTCCTCTGGAAGAGCAGTCAGTGCTCTTAACCACTGAGCCATCTTGCCAACCCTATCTTGTCTCTCTTACTCTGGACCATTTCCTCTCTCTTCCAGTGAGAAGGCATGGTAGTTATTTGTCCCAGATGAGGTACTCCGCCTTTACGCATCTTTGGCGAAGGCAGAATCTGCTGAGTGTCTCCAGTATCATGTCACCATGGGCCTTTGTGACAAACAAGTTAAGAGCTACTTCGATTCCACAGAAATATTCTAGTCCGACTGCTGTGGATTCCCTGCCCGGCCCTACTACACTCGCTGGCCATTCAAGGAAAGTGGAGCTGGTCAGTGTTCAGGATGTGAGGTGACCAGGATCCAGTGCCAGGTTGGGCAGGGAAGGGAGAGTAACTAGAGCAGAAATCTATGCCTAGAACCATGGACAGATTGGATGCTGAGCAGGGTCTCACTGGAGCAGGCATCAGTGAGGCTTACCTTCCTGCCTTCATGCTAGGACAGGGGCCAGTTTGTAGGAAAGGAAGGGGCCGAAGACCAACAAGTCCCTCTTCACCCTCTACTGGTCCCTGATAGTCCCTCGGGGTAAATATGCCAGAGACAGAAGCACAGCATCATTTCGCAACTCCAAGGAGGGTGGCAGGCTTCTGGGTCTGGTGTGGCAACTCCACATGCCCCTGCCAGTTTGCTCAGCTCCTGCAAATATTTGCTGTGCTGTTGCTCCAGGCCTTGGGCTGATAGTCAATGTGGAATGGGGGAGGGAAGTGGGCGTGAAGCCCACAGGACACAAACACAAACCTGGACGAGTTGGTCACGAGTCAAGTCACTGTATGCTTGACAGAAGGCCTATTAATTTCCTAGGGTGTCATTTAACAAGTGCAAACTAAAGGTAACATTTCTTCTCTTTCTCTCTTTCCTTCCTTCCTTCCTTCTTTCCTTTCCTTTCCTTTTTCTTTTTGAAAGAGAGAGAGATAAGATCTCACTCCGTAGCTCTGCTTGACCTGGAACTCACGTTGATCTACCTGCCTCAGCCTCCCAAATGCTGCCACTAAAGGTGTGTGCACTACACCCAGCTAAAGATTTGTGTGTGTGTGTGTGTGTGTGTATGTGTGTGTGTGTGTATGTGTGTGTATGTGTGTGTGTGTGTGTGTGTGTGTGTGTGTGTGTGTGTGTGTGTGTGTGCAGGCTACCTTCATGTCAGAGGTGTCAGATCACCATGGAGTTAAATATGCAGGTTGTGGGCCACCTAACATGGGTGCTGGAAACCAAACTGTCAGGTCCTCTGGAATAGCAGCAGGTACTCTGAACCACTGAACCTACCTCTTCAGCCCAGGCATGACTTTTTAACACAGAGGTTCTGGGGATCAAACTCAGGTCCCTCTTGGCTGCACTACTCTCCAGTCCCTTAGAGGTGTGCCTCTGAAGACAGGGCTCGGCTTTGGCTCTTGCCCTTCTCTCTCTGCTTCCTGGTGCTGTGAGACAATGGTTTTACCCTGTAAAGATTTGTTTCTTGTACTTGTTTAATAAAATGTTGATTGGCCAGTAGCCAGGCAGGAAATATAGGCAGGGCAACCAGGCAGAAAGTAGAGGTGGGACAATGAGAACAGGAGAATTCTGAGAAGAGGAAAGATTCAGTCTGCAGTCGTGACCCAGCCGCAGAGGGAGCAAGATGAGACTGCCTCACTGATAGAAGGTACTAAGCCATGTGGCTGACACAGACAAGAATTATGGGCTAATGTAAGTTATAAGAGTTAATCAGTGCCAGGTGGTGGTGGCACACGCCTTTAATCCCAGCACTCGGGAGGCAGAGGCAGGCGGATCTTTGTGAGTTTGAGACCAGCCTGGTCTACAAGAGCTAGTTCCAGGACAGGCTCCAAAGCTACAGAGAAACCCTGTCTCAAAAAAAAACAAAAAAAAAAGAAAAGAAAGAAAAGAAAAAGAAAAAATAGAGAAGAAAAGAAAAAGAGTTAATCAGAAGCCTGAGCTAATAGGTCAACCAGTTTATGATTAACGTAGACCTCTGTGTGTTTTGTTGGGACTGAATGGTTGTGGGACTGGGCGTGACAGAGACCTCTGCCAACATCCTGGTCTGCTGGAACGTGAACAGTTCCTTCACATGCTTCCACTACCATGACATCTTCCTCAGACACATGAGGACAGATAGCTATGGAATGAAGCACCCTAGAACTGCAAGCCCCAAATTTGCACTTTCCTCCAATACGTGGTTTCTTTTAGGTATTGTGGTCTCGGGAGGAAGGCAGACGCAGACGGATCTCTGTGAGTTCAAGACCGTCTGGTCTACAAGAGCTAGTTCCAGGACAGACTCCAAACTACAGTGAAACCCTGTCTCAAAAAAAAAAAAAGAACCCAAAAGGAAAAATATATTGACATTTTATAAGAATTATGCATAATGTACAAGTTGATTTGCTTCTTCATTAAAATATTTATTTTATGTATGTGCGATACATTAAAAATGGAAAAGTGATATATGATAGATAATAGAGTTGATAGATAATATAGATGACAGATTTGATAAACAGCATAGATGATAGATAGATAGATAGATAGATAGATAGATAGATAGATAGATAGATGGATGGATGGATGGATGGATGGATGGATGGATGGATGGATGGATGGTTGGATGGATGGATGGATGGATGGATGGATGGATGGATGGATGGATGGATAGCTCTTGAACAGGCTGTGCATTCCTATAATCCCTACCACTCAGGAGGCTGAAGCAGGAAAATCTTGAGAGATCTTCATAGAGGGATCCTGTCTCAAAAACAACAGTTAAAAAGAAAAGCTCAATGTGGTGGCACCAACCTATAATCTCATCACTTGAGGACAAGAAAAGAAAAGAGATTAGAGATGGTAGATAGGTAGGTAGGTAGGTAGATAAATAGATATTAGATAGATAGATAGACAGACAGACAGACAGACAGATAATTTCAGGGAGCCTATAGAGTGTTTCGGGCAATTGTATCTAGGTTACATTCCCTGGAGTGAAAAGGATCCAGATTTCAGGAACTGGAAATAGGAAAGCTGGAACTGTAAGTTCTGAATGGACAATGACACATTTTACTCATTAGCGTTGATGCGGGCCAGATTGCTTTCCAAGAAACCCTGCCCTCTCGCTTTTTCCAGTCCTTCTTGATGGAGGACACGGAAGAAATAGGCCAGCCTAGAGGGAAAGCTGGGCCCTTGCAGGGCGGCCAGCTCTCAGGAGGGGCACATGCAAGCAGGGTGTGAGGAATGAGAAGAGACTCCAGCAGCCAGCCCCTTCCAGAGAGACCGCACTTCTCTGGGTCTGGAGGCCATAGAGGAGGCCCGCCTCCACAGTCCAACCAGGACCCTATTTCCCCTGTGCTTCTGAAATCCAACCAGTGCTCAGTTCTCATCCAAAACTGCATTACAAAATGTGGCAGCTGTAAAAAGTGATCTCATATGTCACATAGAGCTGTAAATACACCCTTCAGTCTGGCTTGTTCCTCATTTGTTTGTTTAGTTGGTTTGAGGTGGAGTCTCTCTGAGTAGCTCAGGTTGCCCCAGAACTCATTTTGTAGTCCAGGCTGGCCTCCAACTCATGATTTCCTCGCCTGAGCCTTTTATGTCCTGGGCTGACAAGTGTGTGCCACTAAAACTGCTTTAAAAGCTATGCCGCTTAACCTTGTTTGCAAACTTAATGGGATTTACAATCACCATGGAAACAGACCTCTGGGCACATCCATGAGTTTCTAGGCTGTGTTCACCCAGGAGGGAAGACTTACTCTAAATGTAGACAGCACCATCTTTGGGGTTGAGGGCTTAGGCTAAACAGAACGGTAAAAAGTGACCCGAGTACCCATGTTCATTTTCCCTGCCTCTGACAGCAGGTGCTTTGTGACCATGACTTCGACAAAGAGAATTTTCCTTGAGTGGCCCTGTCATGACAAAGAGAACAGTAACTAAAATACCCCCCCACACTCTAACCCCACCCATTCAGATCTGGAGAAAAGAGCATAGAGAGTCTATGGCAAGCCTCAAATTAAAGATTGATATGTAAGCTAACCTTTGCCCATTGCTAGTACCAAGTCCTGACATAGTACAATTAGATGACAGAAGGATTTGTTCTGGCTCACAGTTTGAGTAGATACAGGCTTCTGTGGTAGGGAAGGCACCGGGCAGGAGCATGAGACAACTGGTCCCTTCCATCTTATCTGAAAGCAGACAGACACACAACGGTGCTCAGCTCACTATCTCTTTTCTATGTAGTCCAGAATCCCAGCTCAGGTAACGGTGCTACCCACTTCAGGCAGGTCTTCCTCCCTCATGAACCTTCTCTAGAAACTTCCTCTCCACCACACCCAGACGCTTGTGGATTCAGCCAAGTTGGTGATGTTAGACATTACACTCTGCTGAGTGCTAGAAGGGAGGTTAGATAATAAAGGAGCACCTTAGGACTCGGGAGAAGTTGGCCTGGGAGCCTCTGGTCACGCCAGGCAGAATCGCCAGTGGCACACTTTGCTCTGGAAGGGTTTCAGCGCCCTGGCTGGACTGTCACGGGATGCTGGCTGGCCTTTCTCTCACCCCATCCTGCAGCGAGCGAAGCAGACACTTCCCATCCACATAGGTCTGCTCCAGCCTCGGGCTTGAAGCACAGAATCTATCCAGTACTCTCAGAGACCACAAAGCCTCAGCATCCAGTCACCTAGAAAAGCTAGGGAGGTATCTCAGTTGCTAAAATGCTTGTCACGAAAGCATGAGGGCCTGAATTTTACCCTCCAGACCCCAGGGAAGAAAGCTGGGTGTAGCAGAATGTGCCTGTGCTCTCAGGGATGTGGAAGCAGATTCCAGAGAATGCCTGGGTGAACTCTATCTTAAGTCATAAATATTGTCTCAAAAAGCAAAGTGGGGACTGAAGAGACACCTCAGCCCTTAAAAAGCATGTATTGCTGTTGCAAAGGACCCATGTTTGGTTCCCATAACCCAGGCCAGGTGGCTCACAACTGCCTGTTACAAAGGGGGAAAAAGACCTGAAATTAGGAAGTCGGGAGGGTGGCTCAGTGGTAGCACACTTGCCTATCATGTGAAAGGCCCTTGGTTTCATCCACAGCACTGAAACCAAATAACAAAGAGAATATCCTTGAGAATCTTACAACAAAGGCCTCCAGTGTGTTTATGTGTCCTATAACCCACCCACCAAGTAACCATCTCTTGTGGAGGTTATTAGTCATCAGATTTGGTGGAACATTAAAAGCAATGGCATGGAGGCTCCCCCAAGGGAGAGCCCCTAAGCATTCTGAGATTGGGATGGTTGGGATTCCAACGGGGGGGGGTGGTAGGAGAATCAGAACTGCCAGGGGGATCTATCCAAAGCATTTATTAGATCTCACTTTCAGAAGAATTATGAGTTCATGGCTATTTTTGATTACATAGTGAGTCTGAGGCAAGCCTGAGCTACCTGAGATCCCATCTCAAAAGAAATGAGGAAAAGAGGGAGGGAGGGGTGTAGGAGGAGACTGCTTGTTCATTTCCCGGCCGCCCAGACCGAATACTCACACAGAAACTATATTAATTACAACACTGTTTGGCCAATAGCTTAGGCATATTTCTAGCTAACTCTTACATCTTGAATTAACCCATTTCTATTAATCTGTGTATCACCATGAGGCTGTCGTCTACCAGTAAAGTTCTGGCATGTCCTCCTTGGGCAGCTACATTGATAGGGAAACTCTGTCAACCATTCACATCTAGTTAAGGCGTGGCTACCTGGAGCCCAGGAAGAAAAACTGGGAGGACTGGACTCCCGCCGGACTGATAGGAAGTCGGACCTCCCACTCTTGTAGCGTGAATTTCCCCTTATAACCATTAAAAATATAATTGTTATCCTTGAGCTGGCCTGGTTATTTATCGTGCCGACCTAATTCGCAACACTACTTGGCATCTCTTTGACTCTGCCTACTTTCTCTCTATATCTCTGTTCAGATTTCCTGCCTGGCTTTGCTCTGCTAAGCCATTGGTCGAAACAGTTTTATTCATTAACCAATGGTAATAAAACATATTCAGAGCATAGAGGGGAATCCCACAAGAGGGGGGAGGAAATAAGGAAGCAGGCTCCATGAGGAATGCCTGTTAGTGAGGAGGACGGGAAGGGACACCCCGTGTTGGGGTGGGCAACAGCTGTAAGGGTGACCTCTACACAGACACAGTGGCATTGGTGCTGGTGACAGGAGCAGGTGCAGCTCTGCGTTGGCAGCCACATCCATGGCTCTGCAGTGAGAATGCTGGTATCAACCTCAGGTTAGTTCTGCAACGTGGTCTGGGCACTGTGCCTGGAGGCTCAGTTGCAGGTGGTTCTGAGTTACCCATTGCCCTGTAACGAGTGCTTTTTCTGTGCAAACTAACTGCAGGAGGTTTTGCTATATGTCATGAAGTCCTATTTGACCCGGTAAGCAGGACTAAACAGTGAAGGCGGTATGTATCCAGATGAACTATAGTTATAGATGCTTGGTATTTAAAGTGTGTGTCATCACACATGGATCCCCCGGGACGGGAAGTAGACAAGATCTCCTCAGAAAATTGGCAGTGTGGGAGGAGAAGGAGAGTCATAGGGGGGTGAGGAGGGGAGAAGGGGAGTAGGGAAGAGAACATGAAGGAGTGGAAAGTTTGAGTTGGGTAAAGAACAGAGGAGAGTAAAGAGATAACTTGAAAGAGGGAGCTATTATGGGGTTAGCGAGAAACCACGGACTAGGGAAATTCCCAGGAATCCACAAGGATGACCCCAGCTACGAATCTAAGCAGTAGTGGAGAGGGTATCTTAACTGCCCTTCCCGGTAATCAGACTGATGACTACCTTAATTGTCACAGAGCCTGCATTAACTGATGGAAGCAGATGCAGAGATCAACAGCTAAGCACTGGGCCAAACTCCTGGAGTCCAGTCACAGAGAGGGAGGAGTGATAATATGAGCAAAAGGGGTCAGGACCACGATGGGGACACCCACAGAACAGCTAAGCTGAGCAAGTGGAAGCTCCCTGACCCTGGACTGACAGCTGGGAAACCTGCATAGGACTGAGCTAGGCCCTCTGAATGTGGGTGACAGTTGTGTGACCTGGGCAGTTTGTGGGGCCACCAGCAGTGGAACCAGTATTTATCCCTAGTGCATGAACTGGTTCTTTGGAGCCTACTACCTATGGAGGGATACCTTGCTCAGGGTATACAGCGGGGAGGGCCTTGGTTCTGCCTCAAATGATGTGACAGACTTTGCTGACTCCCCATGGGAGGCCTCACTCTCTCTGAGGAGTAGATGGGGGTGGTGGGGAGAAGGTGGGGGGGAGCAGGAGGGCAGGAGGGAGAGGGAACTGGGATTGGCATTTAAAATAAATTATTTTATTTCTAAATAAATATTAAACAAAGTGTGTGTCATGACCAAGGACTTGGTAACAAATACATCATTTGGAGGTTGGGGCTGTAGTTGTACAAAGTCCTGAATTTGATTCCCAGCAATAGATAAAGCAGGGATACTGTCATATGCCTGTAACCTTTGACTCAGGACGTGAAGGCAGGAGGATAAATTCAAGTTAAGCGGGGCAGTGGTGGCGCAAACCTTTAATCCCAGCACTTGGGAGGCAGAGGCGGGCAAAAAGTTCAAGGTTTTCCTCAGCTACACGGCAAGTTTGAGGTTAGCTGAGGACACATGAAAACCACCTCAAAAACAAAATAAAACCAACTAAAAAAGAAGCACACACATTAAAAAAATGAGCATTTCTATAAACTGGTATGGGATAACTTCCAGAAGATATTAAATAGATATATTGAGTTGCAGAACAGAGCACACACAAGTTCTAGAACAATCTAGGCTATAATGTTTCAAAAATAAACAAAAAGGGATATAAATTAGTAACAATGGAAAGAAAGCAAGAATTGAAAGCAGATTGCACATAATGAAATCAATTTTATTTCAAATTTGTTCCACAGCCACACTGCAATTTTCTAAAGAATAAAGCCCACTAACTGAACACAGGGTTTGACTCTATACCCTCAGCTGGGGGCAGAGGATGTGGTGGGGAGGAAAGACAATCAACAAATCCTAAACTGTTTTCTTGTTGTTGTGGGGTTACTTACTTACTTATGAGGCAGGGTCTATGTGGCCCTGGCTGTCCTAGAACTCACTATGTAGAACAGGCTGGCCTTCAACTCACATATATCCACCTGCCTCTGCCTCCCAAATACTGCAATTAAAAATGTGCTCCACCAAAGCCTAAACTTTTTTTTCCTTTTGAGACAGGGTTTCTCTGTGTACCCATGGCTTTCCTAGAACTCTCTCTGTAGACCAGGCTGGCCTCACACTCAGGAGATCCACCTGCCTCTGCCTCTGCCTCTGGGGTGCTGGGACGGAAGGTGTGCACCACCACTGCCAAGCCTTAAACTCTTAAGACTAAAACTGTATTTACTAGCATTGTGCTGTGTGTGGGTGAGCATGACACAGGTATGTAGAGTCGGAGGACAGCTCTGTGGAGAAGGTTCTCTCCTGCCTGTGTCTGGGGCCAGGTTTCTGCAGGAAGCACCCTTACCCCAAGCTATCTCACTAGCCCTAAACTCTTAAATAGCTATTGTGCCCAATGGTACGCAGGAAGCCATTTGGGAACTTTTTAGACAGAAGAGAGGACTGAGTTTAAATGCTGATATAGTTGGAAGCCAGGAGTCTTAGAGGAAGAAATACAAACGTCTGGAATGGGAGAGGCAATCGGGTGCAGTACTATACATATGCAATTTCAGGATCTGGAAAGCTGAGGCACGATTACAAGCTTGAAGCCAGCCTGGACTAAATTGTGAGATCCTGGCTCAGTGAACAAAACGAAAACACTAAATGTGTAAGGGAGCTGGAGAGATGGCTCAGCACTTAAGAGCATGTGAGTTCGGCTCCCAGCAACCATGCCAGGTGGTTCACAACCACCAACTCCGGCTTAAAGGGGTCCGATGCCCTCTTCTGGCCTCCAGGAACACTGCAATCATGTGCACACAGGTATACACACAAAAATAAATTTTAAGCAGAAAAAAGCCTATATTATCTTTTACCAGCAATGATGTCAAGACCCTGACCTTGACCTTTAGCACCATTCATTACTAATAGAAATTAAACTGCTTCGCCAGGCGGTAGTGGTGCACGCCTTTAAACACAGCCCTAGGGAGGCAGAGGTAGGTGAGCTCTGTGAGTTCAAGGCCAGCCTGGTCTACAAGAGCTAGTTCCAGGAGAGCTAGGGCTGGCTGTTATGCGAAGAAACTCTATCTAGAAAAACAACAACAACAAAAAAATAGAAATTAAACTGCTACTTTGAACTACTTTAAAGAAGTAATTTAATCCACAGCTGGCAAGGTACACATCTGGTTCGATCAAAGAAACTTTTAAAAGGATATGACACAAGGACCCAGGAGATATCTTAAAGTGGTTTCTACTAACAAATCTGAGGCAATTTGAACACCAAGATAATTTAGAGAATTTTTTTAAGCTAGAGTCTTGTGTAGACCAGACTAGTCTCAAACTCACAGTTGAGCTAAGGATGACCCTCTGAACATCAAATGCACACCATGGTATCCCACACGCATATAATAAATAAATGTAATTTACAAAAAACAAAAGCAAAGAAAGCCAAATGTGGTGACATGCATCTGTAATTCCAGAACTCCAGTGGCACACTGACCAGTATAGACTGAATGGTGAGCTCTGGGCCAGTGAGACACTGAGACAAAAAACAAGGTGAATGGTCCCCAAGTAACAGCACCTGAGGCTGTCCTCTGGCTTCCACATACACACATAAGTGCACACTCTCACAAGCGCTTGTGCACGCGCGTACACACACACACACAAATTCAAGGAAAACATTTATTTTTATATCACCTGCTTTTATTCTTTATCACATTTTATAAATTTGTTTGCACATATTTTGAAAGGAAAACAAAAAGTCCTAACACGGAAAGTGTCTGGAGTGAGGCTCTTGAGGAACGCAGTGTTCTTCCAGAGTGGTGAGGATCAGCAGAGAAGCCACCGCTGAGCTGCAGCAGCAGGCGCCCCCAACTGAGGAGACTTCGAGAAGCTGGACCCTCATGTAGTTAGGTAAGTCTGGGCCTGAGGGGTCTGGAGAGCTGAGCACTATGATGCCTGAGAGACACCCCTATCTGATGCTCCCCCCAGCCTGGCACACCCCTAGTTGACGCTCCTCAGCCTCATCCACTCTGGGCTGATCATCCCTCCTAGTCTTGAGCACTTCCAGTGCTGAACCAACCAATCCAGAAGGCTTAGGCCACCATCCACCCTGAGAACAGCCCAGTAGCTCTGGGGATCTGCAGACACATGCCAGCTTCTCCTATCCCAGCCCTTGAGATCTTGCCTCGCCAGGTTTGTACTTGGCCCTGAGCTTGACTGCAGCTCCCTCTTGTGACCTTGCTTACTGCTGCTGACTTCTACCACGCTAGTTCAGCCTTTGGCTTTCCTTCAGCAGCTCTGGCATTGTGTGCCTTGCCCTGGCCCTGACTCCCTGGCTCCTCTATGACTCAGGACATTGGCTCCTTGCCCCAGAACCCCACCCTGCCAATGCATGCTCTGGTCCTCCTCTCTGAGGCTCTCACTGGGAAAGAACTGGAATATTTAACCCAAAATCTCCCAGGTTTCCAGGCCCCTCCAGCCTGCCCTGCAAAAGGACAACTTGGAGCTTCTAATTCTGTGAACACAATTTCCGACCCAACTATGAGACAGGACACCAAAGATATGCAGGTGAATAATGAGGCTTGAAGCAGGAATAGCTGCAGCTCTATCCAGGAACTGACTACAGAATAAGGAACATAACTCCCCAGCCTCAAGATTGCCTGCTCTACCCTTGTGCTGGCTAGTTTTATGTCAACTCATTACAAGTAGAAGAGAGAACCTCAACTGAGAAAAAAACCTCCATAAAATTTGCCTGTATGAAAATGCAGTGCATTTTCTTAATTAGTAATTGATGTGGGAGGACACAGCCCATTTTTGAGTGGTACCATCTCTGGGATGGTGGTCCTGGGTAATACATATAGAATACAGATAGATATAGCAGGCTGAGCAAACCAGGAGGGAGCAACCGGTAAGCAGTGTTCCTCCATGGCCTCGGCATCAGTTCTTGCCTGACTTTAGCAGTGATGGTCTGGAAGTATAAGTTGCTTTTGGTCAAGGTATTGGTCACAACAATAGAAACTAGCTCGGTATTGGTGGCACACACCTTTAATCCCACCTTGGGAGGCAGAGGCAAGCAGATCTCTGTAGTTTGAAGCTAGCTTGGTCTACAGAACAAATTCCAGGACAGTCAGGGCTACAAAGAGAAACCCCATCTCCAAAAACAACAAACAAATCCTAATTAAAACAGCCCCTTTCATTCGCTCAGAAGTATTCAGGAACCCAAGGAAGAAAGATCAGTAAAAGGATTGCTCAACCAAGTATGGTGATGCAGCCTTAGAGCAGCGACTTGTTGGAGCCAGAGGATTAGGAGCCTGTGTGCTTAGCCTGTCTCGAAAAGAGAGGGCAAGGGATGGAGTTCAGCAGTACAACTAGCCTAGAATCCATCAGGCAGACCTAGTTGATTCTGAGAAAACCAGAGCAACACAATGACACACTGTCTCAAAAAACAAAACAAAGCGAGGAGGTGATGGTACATGCTTTTAATCCCAGCACTCAGGAGCCAGAGGTAGGTAGATCTCTGAGTTCGAGGCCAACCTGGTCTACAAGAGCTAGTTCCGACACAGCCAGGGCTACACAGAGAGACCCTATATTGAAAAACTAGAAGAAAAAAAGTCTCAAAAAAAATCAAAACAAAGTAATACCAAACAGAAGTCTTTAGATGGCTGGCAAACCTGGTCCTGATGTTCCTTGGCGGGCAACTGAGAACAGTGACAGTAACTCTGTTGCCAAGAAAATACCTAAAGACCCAGAAATGAATGTATCTCTGTGGATAAGAAAGTGTCTGTTTCTTGATCAAGGTTCATCATGGTTGTCACATCAGATCAGCTGGCTAGAAGAAGGGTAAAGAGGAGGGCTGGAGATACGAAGTTGTCCTCGGGGAGAGCCACTGCATCACACCTCTGAAGGACAAATACCCATAAAGAATCTATCTCCAGACCCAGCAGTGAAGATACTTGGCATCTGGGTGGTGGTGGCGCACTTTAATCCCAGCACTCAGGAGGCAGAGGCAGGCGGATCTCTGTGAGTTCGAGACCAGCCTGGTCTACAAGAGCTAGTTCCAGACAGGCTCCAAAGCTACAGAGAAACCCTGTCTCCGGGGGCGGGGGGGAGAAGGTAGGTGTGTACCAAATTTATGGGACTGGAGAGATGGCTCAGAAGTTAAGAGCACTGGCTGCTCTTCCAGAGGTCCTGAGTTCAATTCCCAGTAACCACATGGTGGTTCACAACCATCTATAATGGGCTCTGGTACCCTCTTCTGGCAGAACACTGTATACTTAATAAACAAAAAACTTTAAAAAACAAAAACCAAAAAACCAGAAGATACTTGGTAGAGAATCTTTGCCTCCTGGACTTCCTACCGAGGACAGAAGTGGTGACATGTTAACGGGGCAGCAGCCCCATCAGAAAAGAACTGCAGCTAATGTTCTTGTGGAAGGACAACTGCTTAATACCTCTGATGTAAGAAATAAGACAAAGGGAAAACTAAAGGTGACAGAGAATATTCAACTGTCCATTTGCAGCTTCCCTCTGAGGACTCAGATGAAGAAAGATGGGCCCAACTAGTCACCACACAGGATTCATTTCTTAATCCGTGCATCGGGGAAAGACTGAAGGAGATGATGAAAGAAGGTACTGAAACCTCTGAATCTGATGAAGAACCACTACCTCGTACTTCTGGCAGAACACCCTCAACTAACAGGATGAAGTGTCCAGTTAGTACCAGACTTTACGTCCTTCACAGGGTATCCGGAGTACAGAATGTCTTTAGCAAAAGGATCATACCATTGAGTTTTGAAGAGTCATGGCAATGTCCTATAATTTTTTTTTGGGGGGGGGGGGACTATGGGACTCAAAAAAGATTACCTATACCTATCACTGCACATTTTATTTGATAAACTATGGTGTCTGGAGAGAAAGAATCTCCCCATTACATAATAATGCCATTAAACTCCTATTAAATATGACAAAAAAAGGTCTTAAAAAACAAACTAACCGGGGCTGGAGAGATGGCTCAGTGGTTAAGAGCACTGGCTGCTCTTCCAGAGGTCCTGAGTTCAATTCCCAGCAACCACGTGGTGGCTCACAACCATCTGTAATGAGATCTGTGCCTCTTCTGGCCTGAAGGCATGATTGCAGGCAGAATACTGTATACACAATAAATAAATCTTTAAAAAAAAAACAAAAAAACAAAAAAAACAAAAAACTAACCTCCTCTCCCCCCAAAATACACACACACACACACACACACACACACACACACACACACACACACACACACACAGAATAGTGGCACACCATTTGGTTATGATTTTTTGTTTGTTTGTTTTTATGAGACAGGGTCTCACTGTGTAGCTCATGCTGACTGGAACTTGCTATGTGGACCAGGCTGGCCTCTGCCTTTCAAGCTGAGAGGCATACACTTTTCATCCCAGAGCTCAGGAGGCTGAGGCAAAAGAATCATCAAAGTCTGATGACAGAGTGGGCTACAGACTGAGTTCAAGGTCAATTTGGACTATAAGTGACTCTGAAAATAAACAAGTGCTTCTCATTTTTCATCAGGTGGTATCCTATGCTACCCAAGCACTCTGGCAATAAAAGGGCCATACCCAGATGCCCTCTGACCATGAACCAGAACCACGAGCCAAAACAAGTCTCTTTTCCTTGTTACTTACCAAGGCTGTAAGAACTGTTTTTAGCAATTAACAGAAAAAGGACTAATTTTTTGTATGTATGTGGTATGCATGCATCTTAGATGTGTTCACATGTGATTTCCTTCCCATGTAGACCAGGCTGGGCTCAAACTGGAGTTTGCTCTTAATCTCCTTTTCTAACCTCCTGTTTCTGCTAAGAACATTCCTCTAGAGTGAGCTAAGCTCTGGGTCATTTCCCCAGGAGCAGCTGTGCGCAGCTCTGGGCGCTCTCAAGCATGAACCATTTCCACAGCTCCACTCTCACCCAGCCGCTCCTGCCATTGCCTACAGCACAGGCATCAAAGCGCTAAATAGCTTAGCACTGTGTACAAGTGTGGCAGAGGCCACAGAAATCTTTCTACCCAGAAAGCTACACGGGCAAGTCCTGTCTCGAGCTCTCTGTCCTTCTCTGACCCCATGTTTCTTGATCTCAAGGCATAAAGATTTCTTTATATCTTATTTTTGCGATTTCTCCCAACAAACACTGGGATCAGGCATATTGAGAGAGGGCAAAACCAAATAAACAATCCTCTGAACATCCAGGAAATGGCTGCTGGGGCTTTGAACTCCAGGAACAACCCTGCCAGCTGTGCACATCTATGCTGGGTCTTCCTCTTCCATCGTCACATCATTGCTAATGCTTTTATTCTGTTCATCCTCTGGTCCTGCAGGCAGAATGCTAGTGACAGTATGCAGAAGGGCTTCAATCTGCTCCTCCGTGAGTCGCTCTTCACTCTCTTCTACCATCTACAAGGGAAAGGAAGCCAGTAAGGGGTTAGAAGTAAGCCTCCTTTCATTGCCCACCTAAGCCATGCAGTCCACAGTGCCAGTCCAGAACCTGGACCTGAGCCAGCCAGGTCTTCATCTAGGATCCACAGTAGGATGAAGCCAGCTCAAATCCAAGATCAAGCCAAAGCAAGCATGCAAAATGGGTCTGGGGAGCTAAGCATCTGTCTGTCTGTCTTTCTCTTCCTGCATGTTGCTCTTCCCTTTTTTTTTTTTTTTTTTTTGTTGACAAGGTAGCCCTGGCTGTCCTGAACTCACTATGTAGACCAGGCTGGCCTCCAACACACAGAAATCTGCCTGTCTCTGTCTCATGAGTGCTGGAACTAAAGATGTGTATCACCACTATGTCCAGCTTGGTTTTCTTTAAATAAAGGGAAATTCTAACTATTCTGTTCCCATTCACATCCACACACTAATATGTTGGGTGTGCAAAGAAATTCACCTTTGGGGGGTGACAGGGCCCTAGATAAACTTTAGGATTTCACAACAAGCTACCTCTGTCGTAAGTGGTGTGGCCCAGTCATTCAATGCTGCTCCCCCTGTGCCAATTTCTATCCTCCAACAGTTCTCACAGCCCTGCTACTCACCAGAGCTCTGCAGGGTCCTCATGATCTCTTTCAATACTCACTGCAATCCTAGCAAGAAGCAGGACTGGACTCCCAGCCTGGCATGCCCAGGTAGAAAGCTTCCAGCTAACACATATCACACTGTCTCCTAAATGTCCCTCAGATGCTGTGCCTAGGAAGTTTGGTCCTCAGCCTATAACATTACTGGGAGACAGAAGAACCTTTAGTAGTGGGGAGTACAGGGATGAAGTCAGGATATTGGGGGTGCTAGGACCCTAGGCTTTCCTCAAGTTTATGGCTTGGTCACTGTCCAGGCCTAAAGCAACAGGGCCATCTGAACTGGGACTGAATCTGAAACCATGAGACAAAATAAACCTTTCTTCTCTGTAAAGTGGTTATGTCAGGTACTTTGTCAAAGCAAGAGAAACTAATGCAACCCACTAATCTCCAAAGAAGGCAGAACAGGAGCCTGACAAGTAAGTAGAAAAAAAGAGAAGCTGAAGAGATGATGGCTCAGCAGTTAAGAGCACTGGCTGCTGTTGCAGAGGACCCATTTCGGGTACCATCAGCCACATAGCAGCTCATAACCACTTGCAAATCCAGCCCCAAGGAATCCGACACTGTCCTCTGGCCTTTGCAGGCACCCACGTGCACCCTCACACAGGCACAGGCACACACATAAACATAAATAAAAACTAAATTTTTAAGATTTTAAATTTATTTTTATTTTTTACATGTATGAGCATTTTGCCTGCATGTGCACCATGTGTGTGCCTGATGCCTGCTAAGACCAGAAGAGCACATCATATCCCTTAAAACTGGAGTTAAAGATGGCTGAAAACCACAGAGGTGCTGGTAATTGAACCTGGGTCTCTGGAAGAGCAGCAAGTGCTCTTAACCCTCCATCCTCATAAAAATACAACTTTAAGCCAGGTGGTGGTGGCACATGCCTTTAATCCAAGCACTTGGGAGGCAGAGAAAGAGGCAGGTGGATCTCTGTGAGTTCGAGGCTAGCCTGGTCTACAAGAGCCAGTTCCAGGACAGAAACCCTGTCTCAAAAAAACAAACAAACAAAACAAAACAAAAACCTAACAACTTTAAAAGCAGTATGCAAGACTGTGTTCACAAGGTGGCATGAGCATGTGAAAGACACCAGATGAAGGTTTTTGTTAACAACTAACTTCTGAGACCCAGCAACTGATACTAAAAGGTATTTCAGAAAGAACCCTGGCAAATGTGCAGCAGGAAGTCAAATAAGGACAAGGTTCCATCCTGAAGAGGGTGGTTCCATCCTGAAGAGAACAGCAGTCTGATGCCTCCTCTTGCAGACACAGTAGTACTGATCTCAAGACCTCATAAGACACACCCAAGAACACATCACGGGTGCACAGAACACCTTCCTTTCAGCCAGACCGTTTCTATAGCTAGAAAATGGTTTGGGTATTTTAAGTAGGGAGTGTCCTGACCATTTTCTAATGGTTCTTTTTTTCTTTATTTAGACAAGGTCTCAAGTAGCCCAGACTGTTCTCAAACTTGCCTTGTAGTCAAGGATAACCTTGAATTTCTGATTTGGCAGCCACCACCACCTAAGTGCTGAGATTATCAGGTGCATACAGCAAGCTGGGCTTGTGCAGTGCCAGGAAAGGAACACTTGTTCAACATCCTCAACCATCAGGGAAATCAAAATTAAAACTGCTTGAGACTTCACTTTATCTCAGTCAGAAGACCCAAGATCAGTAAACAAATGACAGCAGATGCTGGCGAGGATGCAGGGAAAGAAGCACTCCTCCATTGCTGACGGGAGTGCAAAGTGGTACAGCCACTATAGAAATCACTGTGGAGGTTCCTCAAAAAGCTGAGACTCGATCTACCTCATGATCCAGCTACAGCACTCCTGGATACATACCCAAAGGACTCTACATCTTACTACAGAGATACTTGCTCATCCATGTTCATGAAGCCAGAAACTGGAAACAGCCTAGATGTCTACCAGCTGATGAAACATGAAAACGTTGATACACTTATGCAATGGAATACTGTTCAGCTGTTAAGAAAAACAAAATCTTCAGATAAATGGATGTAGCTAGAAACGATCATCCCAAGTAAGGCAACCCCAAATCCTGAAAGACAAACACTGAACATTTCCTCTTATATGATCAGTTAGCTTTTAAGCTTTAGTATATGTGTTTCATTTAGAATGCCCAGAGGTTAGGTAGCTAGTAGGTAACCCGCAGGAAGGAAGGGATCTTCCAAGGAAGGAGAAATAGAATACGATGTTATAAAGGGATAAAGGGTCTGGTATGGTGGTGCACATTTAGAAGCAGAGTCGGGCAGATCTCTGAGTTCAAGGCCAGCCTGGTCTATATATATAGTAAGTTCCAGGACAGCCAGGGCTATGTAGAGAGACCCTGCCTCAAAAAACAAAAACAAAACAACAAAGAGATAAAGGGGAAACTAGAATAGGAAAATAAAATGGGGATGAAAGAACAGGGTAAAGGAGGGAATGTGGGGAGGGACAATAAACACTAAAGGCCCTTTGAAAATCCATATGAAGCCGGGTAGTAGTGGCGCACGCCTTTAATCCCAGCACTCGGGAGGCAGAGGCAGGCAGATCTTCGTGAGCTGAGGCCAGCCTGATCTACAAGAGCTAGTTCCAGGACAGGTTCCAAAAGCCACAGAGAAATCCTGTCTTGAAAACCAAAAAGAAAATCCATATGGAGCTGGGTGGTGGTGGTGCACGCCTTTAATCCCAGCACTCAGGAGGCAGAGGCAGGCGGATCTCTGTGAGTTCGAAACCAGCCTAGTCTACAAAGCAAGTTCCAGAACAGGCTCCAGGGCCACAGAGAAATCCTGTCTTGAAAAATAAAACAAAATAAAAATCCATATGGAAACCTATTACTATAGAAGTTTGCTAGAATATACACATATGTGAAAGAAATTCCCAGCAAGACATCTTATGCTATCAAATAACACCCCCCCCCATTGCTAAGAATGGATTACAACTTGGTAAGTCATTGGTCAGAGGGATCCCAAAGAATTCCCCCCAAATCACAGGGTACTGCCAAGGCTATTGGTTACCCTCCACAACCTAAGAGTAAGGGCATATATGAAGATACCACTTACTATATCATCAAGGATGGAGAAACAAGCCAGGCGGTGGTGGCGCACGTCTTTAATCCCAGCACTCGGGAGGCAGAGGAAGGCGGATCTCTGTGAGTTCGAGGCCAGCCTGGTCTACAAGAGCTAGTTCCAGGACAGGCTCCAAAGCTACAGAGAAACCCTGTCTCGTAAAACCAAAACCAAAACAAAACAAAACAAAACAAAAAAAGGATGGAAGCTTCTTCCCTACTGGATCCCATTCGTGGTACTAGAAGATACTATGCACATTATCAGAGAAGTAGTCATCAATAATCACCTAGCTACAAACCTGTCTGCAAGATGTACTGCTACCACAGTAGCACAAATGTTACAGGAGTAACCAACTGTCTTTTGATTGGATTTAAGACCCACTCCATGAGATGGAACCCCTATAAGGCACTGCTAAAGTGGCCAAGAACCTGAGACTAGATGGGTCCTAAGGGAAAATCTACTACAATTATTCTGCTAAAGAAATATAGGAATAGAATGACTCTTAATGACACACTGCTATACCCATAGATCAGCACATCACACAACCCTCACCAGTGAAGCTTCTTGTAGTAGATGGGACCTAACACAGAGACCTACAACCGGACACTGTGCAGAGAGTGGGAGATCTTGGAACACTCAACTCTAAATGAGATCAACCCCTGCTATCAAGGCTCAGAAATCTAAGCTGAAGAGGAGACGTAAAGATTCCAAGAGCCAGAGGTGATAGATGACAACAAGGAGTCTTCAAGGCAAGCAAGGATGATCTACTTAAGAACTCAGAGAGATTCTGACAGCACATGCACAAGTTTAGCCCATCACGGAGAAGGGGAGGTAGACACAAAGTCCGACTCCTAACCAAGAGGCTATTTGCAACAGAAATCTGCAGGGAAAAGGAAAATCTGCTTTCTCTAATGGAGTAACACTGGGCATGCCAATCACACTCCAGGGCAAGCCCCATGCCCAGGAGCAGGCTAACATAAAGCAGTCTCCATGTTCTTTATGCCTTCTGTTTTAGTTTGGTAATTTTTGTTTTATTAGGGGTCTTTTGTTAGTTTATTTTGACTTTTGTGTGGTTGTTTTTTTTCCCCCTTTGAGAGAGAAAGGGAACATGAAATTGGGAGGGTAAAGAAGTGGGAAGGATCTGAGAGGAGTCAGGGGAGAGGAAAAATATGATCAAAATAGACTTTATGAAATGTTTTAAAGTAAGAAAAATGAAAAAACCCAATTCTTTAAAAATGCATTTTTAGACAGATATGTTGATGCACGTCTTTATTGCTAGTATTTAGGAGGTAGGGACAGGAGGATCAGGAATTCAAGATCATCCCAGCCTCAACTATATATTAAGTTTGAGGCCAACATAGGCTACATGAGACCTTACCTCAAAAAAATCCACAAAATCAGATCAGACACACAAAATTAATGGCAGTAATCCAACACAGTATGCCCCCAAAGAAGAAAGGGGGGTGGAATGAAATATCTGATTTGATTATTTAGTCCAAAGGAAAGACTGTAAGCTGATGAAATACTGCCAAACATGGCCAATTACCTGCCTGGCCAAAGCATCTGTGAAGCGCTCCACCATATGAGGAGCCACACTGGAAACATACTGACCTCACTGAAGCACACTGACTTTGGGAGGCAGGCAGTGAAGTCCAGCGCCTGAAACTTAAAGCCAAGACAATGACAGATGAGGGCTGAGAGGCACAGCAGTGTGCAAGAAGCTCTGACTGCAGCCCCAGGTCTTCAAGCTCAATACTAACTCCTTCTGGAACACCACAGCCTCTCTCACTGATGCTGTGCAGCAGTATGGAGGCTCCTGGTATGGGGTGGGTGGTACCCTCTGAGGCCTTCCTTTTTACAACCAGTGCTATTGCCCAGCATCACTGTCTCTGAGTCTGGCAGCTGCAATGCCAATCAGGAGTCACTAGGTATGACCTTAGCAAAAAGGCAACAGCTCTCCAAGCTGGCAACTTTGGTAACAACAGAAGCCTTTACCAGAACTATATCCACAGGGGTAATTGTAGTTGGGAAGGTGGCTTTAAACATAAGATTCTGAGTTTTCCGGCACAGGAAGAAAACGAAAGCTTACCTACCCTCTTGGACCACCAGGGTGAGCAGCAACTACATCCTGCCTCACCTTTCCTCCCCAACACAGCCCAAATAAGAAACTCAAGGCTCAGCTGGGCAGTGGTGCACACCTTTAATCCCAGCACTTGGGAGGCAGAGGCAGGCAGGTCTCTGTGAGTTCAAGGCCAACCTGGTCTACAAA
Source organism: Ondatra zibethicus (assembly GCA_004026605.1). Taxonomy (NCBI): domain Eukaryota; kingdom Metazoa; phylum Chordata; class Mammalia; order Rodentia; family Cricetidae; genus Ondatra; species Ondatra zibethicus. Next base: position 138,726 of record PVIU01001891.1, on the reverse strand, counting down.
AGTTCTAGGACAGGCTTCAAAGCTGCAGAGAAACCCTATCCTGAAAGACAGAAACTAACAAAAAAACTCAAGGCTCCATTTGAATGTTCCCTAATATCAACACATCAAATTGTTCACAATATAAAGGCAAATGAAAATGTAAAACCCTAGCAGGCAGACAGCTCTTGGTGAATGACAAATCTCTGCATACACAAAGCTCTCTAACCCCTGGAGGCTGCCAAACACTCCAGAAGAGGCCACTCCCCACTGGAAGTTGCCAGTCCTAGCACGGGGCTTTCCTCACAGGACCCAAGCCTAACAGGCCAGCAGCAGCAATTAGAATTCAAATGCTTTAACACTGAAGGCAGTTTTAAACCTTTACTTTTCTTTTCTTGTTTTGTTTTTTCAAGAAAGGGTTTGTTTGGAGCCTGTCCTGAAACTCACTCTGTAGACTGGGCTGATTGGTCTCAAACTCACAGAGATCCGCCTGTCTCTGCCCACTGAGTGCTGGGATTAAAGGCGTGCGCCACCACCACCCAACTTACTTTTTTCTAATTTTGAAAGTTTTTCATCTTTGTGTGTGTGTTGGTGGGCATGTGCATGCTCAAGCGAGTATGCCACAGTGTGTGAGTGTGTGTGTATCAGAGGACAACCTTGGGTCTGATCCTCACCTTCCACCTAGCTTGAGCCTGGGTGTCCACTGCTTATGCATGACAGGACAGTGGGTCTGTTTCCAGGGATTCTCCTCTCCCTGCCACCCATCCTCTAAAGGAGCCCTAGGGTTACAGACGCTCACACTACACAACAAGCTTTATATGAGTTTGGGGAATTTGAACTCGGGTCCTCAAGCTTGTGGGGGACAAGCGCTGTACCTACTGAGCTATTTCTTCCACACCATCGCCTTAGAATCAGGACCTTTCTGAGCACTAACATGACACTTCCTTAGGGAAGACTTGACAAAACTGTTCTTCACCTACGTAGAAATTTCTACTTCTGACCTCATTTGACAGGTTACAGAAAATAAATAAATACAGCAAAACCTTACCGAAAATACTGTATACAACTACTTTCAATCTATATGTTATTGTACATATAAAATATAAATCAATCCTGTGTTGAAACTTGGGCCTTAAATGAGAGTCCTGGGAATAATGTCCAATACTAAACAAGAGTTGTTCATCCTGGGAAACTCAGCTGTAGCAACAGCCATGACTCCCAGCTATTTGGCCCAGCAGTGCACTTGGCCCCTCCAACATCAGCTCCCTCTGACTAACTGAACGCGATGCCTACAGTGAGCACCACTGGGGCTGGGAGGCTGTCCAGCAAGCCCATGGGACTTGACGGGCACAAGTTGGAGTGCTGTGCAGGACAAGGATCTGTGAGGTCACAAGGTTTGCTGACCCACCTTCAGAGGACTCGTAGGCTCACAGCAGAGCAAGCTGGAGTCTCACAGGAGGCCCACTTCCTCACAGGGCCTCTCAGCTTTCTGACCTCTGTGAAACCCTCATTCCTCATGCTCTCTGACAGGATACTGCTCTACCTGCTCTGCCCTGCTGCTCGCTATCTTTTGCAGCCAATTCTAGAGTAGGAAAAAAATCTGATTAGAAAATGCTCTAGCTACAGGGAAAGAAGGGTGTGTAGAAAGAGACATCTGAGGGAATACCACACTAACCGTCTCTCCAGCTGTGACGAGTGATTCTAGGCATCACCTTGACTGTACCTGGTCGACTGGTAAGGTGCATCTGTGAGGTGCCTCTGTGTGTGAGCTTATAGACTTGCTGGAAAACATCTATTGTTAATGCAGGTGAGCACCATTCAAGTGGCTGGGGTCAGGACAGCACCATCCTTACCCCAAGAGGGTCACTCGTGTCTTGGGCAACCTCAGATCAGGCTCTTTGGCCTTAGAACATACAGCGGTCACCCTAAGCACTCAAGCCCTATAGCCTCAGACTGTTTAAACCATCAGCTTCCTTGATTCTGAGGACTTGCCTGGACTGAGCCAATCTACTAGTACTTGGGGACTTCAGCTTGTAGATGGTTTTCTGGGAGCCTCTGTGCTCCCAATAACCTTGTGGTCTATTCCCCTAGTAAATCCCCTCATCTCTGTCTCTGGTGATACAGACCCAACTGGCCACTCACTGTCCTCTGAAATAAAAAGGTGAGAATATCTGTCCTCTCCAACACTGAAGGGACACGGGCAAGGCCCTGGAGCGCGCCTAACACGCCAGGGCACTCAGTCTCAGCTCTTCCAACAAGCAAGCCCGGAGCTTTTCCCAGGCTCGGGATGCAGCCATTCTGGTCCTCCCCATCGCTCCTCCTCATCTGTTGTCACTTGGCCACAAACAGCATATGGTGCTGATTAAAGTTGGAGGAGACCCAACATGTGATCCTTAACCCAAGGGACAGGGATTGGTTTCTTGATCTTTCCCTCTCCTGTAAGCTGAATCTGTCTAACATCTACAACAATGAGGACACACAGATGGGGACCTCTGTTTAGCATAAAGGCCAAGTCCCCCAGGAAGCTCCCCAGAATGGAAGGAATGTCTATAATTTAATTTTGGGTATGTTTAGAAGGACAGACACAACTCTAGGAAGACAATGAAGGCTTTAGTCAAAACTTAACTACTTTATAACCTTTGAAATGTTTTAGATAAATTGAGAAGAGCATAGAGGTTCTTGGTCATTGTTTTCCATACTTTGCAAATTTTACAAAGACCTGAATGCTTCTTCTGTACTTGTTGTTGTTTTTTATTATATATATTTTTCAAGAAAGGAGCATAATATGTGACCTGGGCTGACCGTAAGCTGTCATCCTCTACTTCTGCCCCCACAACAGTGGGCTCACAGGCAGCACCCCAACCCCTGCTAAGAGCTGAATATTTCTAAGATAAACTTTGGAAACTATTTTACTAATTTTCAAAACCAAGTTTTCCTGGTGGTGACAGGACCCGCTTAACACTCACAGCTAACTGATGCTCTGCCTGGGTACCAGGAGGGCCCTGCCACACGACACGTTGAGAGGAGCCTCTCGCTGACCTGCACCTTCACTTCCTCCCCAGACACCCTGCTCTGTCTTTGCCCACCATGGCTGAAGCCCTGCACTGTGACTGCATATTGGGCCTTACAAATCCCTAGGCTGCACCAGTTACTTTTATGCAGGAAAATGAGACCATATTCATGATTTTAGAAAGGGATCTGTAAGGCAGGTGTGGTCACACACGCTTGTAGAAGCACAAGGAAGGATGAAAAACTGCAGGGGTGAGTTATGAAATGCCGACAGAAATTAATGTTATATGCTTGAGAGAGAGAGACTAAGCAGAGGTGGAAGCAACAGAAAGCGGGGACAACTGAGCATCAGCTAAAACAAGAACAACTTCTGAGAAGGCCCAGGAGGGCAGGCAAGGAAGACAGCATGTGGGGAAGAAAGAAAGAGGTGGAAAGGTGGGGGAGGGGTATACTCTGAGTCTAATGTTTTTATGTAACATCTGGTTGGCTATAACTCCTACAGGCAAACCATGGCCAGAAAGGCCTAGAGCAGCAGAGGACACAGGTTGCCAAGCCCGTGGAAGGAAATGAATTTCCAGAGTCCCACTCTCCAGTCCACACTAACTAGGACCAAGTGGTGAGGCCTCCGCTCCGGTCCCCCCTTCACTTATGGCACAGGATGGGTGTGCAGTCCCTGGCTTGTTCACTCTCAGCCTTTCTGCAGCTCAGACACAAAACAACTCCCCCACTCACCAGCTGGATCTCAACAGCAGTCATTGGCCTGTGGTTCAGCAGCTGAAGCTTCTCGGCTCTGTCAAAAGAAAAACATCAACTGCTTAAAACTCTCATGCCCTGAAGGACCTTGGGTCTTGATCAAGTTACAGTCAGGAAAGAACTGGAGAATCCTTGCCAGGTGGCCCCGTAATAAGGAAGATTCAGAGAAGAGGGGACACCAGACCTCTCTACTCAGTGGTCCATGTGCCAGCATCCCACAGGCTACACAGGCACAGCGCTTCCTAAGGGAGCAACAGCAGAGGTGAGGGCTGAGGGCTGACGCAGCTGATCTGCTTTCCCGCACTCCTGATGACTGGAGCGCCATCCCTGGGCTCTTCGAGAAAAACCTGCCTACCAAGGGTTGTCCTCTGATCTCCACATCCTGCACAATGGCACATGCATGCCCACACTCATATAACAAGAACATCTAAAGCATGTTTAAAAATATAACACTTGCCATTCACAGTGGCACAAACCTCTGATTCCAGCACTTGGGAGATAGAGGCAGGCAGATCTCTGTGAGTGAGAGGCCAGCCTGTCTCAAAAATACAAAACAACAACAACAAAACTCCCCATATTTGCTACACTAATTTTTATTTGGATAATGAGAAAGTGTTTTTTTTTCTTTACTGCTTTACCATTATTTTTATTTATACTCTTTTTAAATTTATTTTTTTTAAAAAAGGAAATAAACTACTATCTTTTTTCATTTTTCATAAGAAAGTGTTTTCTTCATTCAATTTAAAGAAAATGAAGAGAAGATTCTCCTCATTGGTTGGTCACTGCTTAGAAATGGCTAAGAATCCAGTTTTGAGAGTAAGGTTATATATTGCTCAGATTTGTTTTGTCTTGATTTCTTTTTAGAAGGATTATTTTTTAGACATGTATTTATTTATTTGTGTGTGTGTGTGTGTGTGTGTGTGTGTGTGTGTGTGTGTGTATGTGAGAGAGAGAATGTGTGTGAGATGCCACAGCACACACGTGGATGAGAGAGAGAGAGAGAGAGAACATGTGAGAGATGTCACAGCACACATGTGTCAAAGGACAACTTACAGTTGTTTCTCTTTCTCCCATGTGGATTCCAGGAGTCAAACTCAAGATGTTCAAGCTTGGCAGCCAGTACCTTACTCACTGAGGCATCTCATTTTTATTTCTTATGATAGGTTGGCCTTGAACTTACTATCTAGCTGAGGATGACTTTGAACTCATGATTCTTCTGCCGCAATGTCTTAGATGCTAGGATGTGATGATAGATGGGGTTTGTCAACTTGACTGGATTTATCATTATCATGGAAACAAACCTCTGGACATGCCTGTGAGATCATTTCCAGATGGATCAACTGGGGTGGTATGACACATCCTAAATGTGAATGCCACCCACCCACTAGGACCCACTAGGGCTGGGGTCCTACTGAACAAAAAGGAGAAAGGGAGCTGAGCAGCAGCATCCATCTCCAAGTGCAGACTGAGGCTGCACTGTGACCAGCCGCCTCCCGCTCCTGCTGCTATGCTTTCCCCAGCATGATGGACCAGACCCTTTCTCCCGCAAGTGGCTTTGGTCAGGCATTTTGCACAGCAAAAAATAATTAATATACAGTGTTACTGAGGTTTTAATTATCTTAGTAAATTAAAAGAAGCCAGGCATGATGGCTCAGGCCTGTTATCTCAGAACCGGGGAAGCTGAGATAGGACATCAAAGTTGAGCCAGCCTGGGCTAATTGTAAATTTCCATAAGAGATTTAAGTAACAGTTGAAGATAGTAATTACCATATGACCTCAAACTTGGTATGAGGCCAAGGACACTTTAATACCTGATCTTCCTGCCTCTACCTCCCAACAGGATTATAGGTCACCATACCCAGTAGCAATTATCACAAGATATACACAGCCCACTGCTGAAGAGGTTAAAAGGTGACAGGACTTCAAAGATTAATTTTACTTCATGTGTGAGCATTTGTCTGCAAGAATATTATGTGCACCACAAATGGAGACCAGAAGAGGGCACCAAATCCCATGAACTGGAATTATAAACAGTTATGAGCCTCCGTGTGAGTGCTGGGAACCAAAGGCCAAGGGCAGCAAATGCTACTAGCCATTGAGCCATCTCTCCAGCTCCAGTGACAGGACTTCAAGGGGAGAGGAATGACTCTACCTTCGCCACCCTCACACAGATGGTAAGTTCTACATTTCTTCCTGGGTCTGACTCTAGAGTTTCACACTCATCCTTTAGTTCTGTCCGACACAAATGGAGTTTAAAGATACTCTGGATAAAGATGAAAAGCTACAGCTGCCTATTGTTTGAGAAGCAGTGTGAGTTAAGTACCTCCCCAAGCCTCAGGTTCACGTCTGTAAAACAAATGAAAGAGTAGCACTTAGAGCTCATGAGGGCTATGAGAGGTGACATTCTCATATCTGAAGTGGCCGCTACCACCACTTACTGCCTGTTCTCCATTTGCTGCCAAAGGAGAAAGATGTTTAAGTGACACTGAGATAGGAAGCAGCCTGTCCACGGTTCCCAGCAGTCAAGACAGGGACTCAGCCACCAGCGCTCACACTGGCCATATGCTTCTGGCAGAAGCATTCACCATGACGACTGCCCCACCACAGTTCCTCAGTCATTCAGGTCCCATTACAGCACACGTGGTCAAGCTCTACTCCTCAAATCCCCTGAAACATTTACCAATCATTTCCTCGAATGTGATTTCACACTAGCAGAGTATTGGTCTCGTATGCAGGAGGCCTTGTGGTTCAATCTCCAGCAGGATGGGAGGGAAGGGAGGAGGAGGGAGAAGAAGGATGAAAAGAAAAGAAACAAAGGGAGGAGAGGTGGGAGGGGAAGAGAAAAAGGAAGACTTTGCATTGAGCCCTGAGAATTTTCTGGGCAAAAGTGAGGGAACCAGGGCTGGGGATGTGGCTTAGTTGCTAGGATTCTCACCTAGCACACACAGAGCTCTGAGCTCCATTGCCGACGCTACATAAACCAAGGCATCCTGGCACACACTCTACCCTGCCTCTGATCTGCCACTGCCAGCCACTGCTTCCTTCAGAAGTTCACCCCTATGGACTCCACAACGTCCTTCTTTCTTGTTTGGCCCCTTCGCTGACTATTCCTTCTTCGTGTGTTGGGTTCTCTTCCTGTGTCTGGCCCTAGCACTCCACACCGTCACCTTTTCCCTCCAAGCCTCTTACTGATTTCCTCATACAAAATGCATAATCTCCATAGCTACTACAGGTTCTGCTGGAGAAATTTATGTTTCTAAGACATGTGAGCTGAGGTCCAGACCTTTGTAGCCAAGTGCCTCCCACACATCTCCACATAGACATTCCAGATGCTTTGAAACCAACACATCTGATGCAATTGTGACTACTTTCCAAAAAGCTAGCCCCTCCCTGTACTTCTCGAAGAGCCTAAGGTCAGCAATCTGGCAACCACTCCTCACGTTTTCTAACCCACTGCCAACACTCAGTTCCCAGGTCCCCTGAAGGTGTTTGTGCCCTCCTCACCATTACTTCAAATCCCTCCAACCTCTTGGTTACAGGACAGCGGATCCACCATGAGCCCTTCAACTTTTCAGTATACTTTCCTCTTACAAGCAAATGCTTTTTAAAAGACTGAAATCTTGTGACGGGAAAGATGGCTCAGTAACTAAGAGCTTTTACAGAGGACCCAAGTTTGGTTCCCAGTGCCCACATGAAGGCTAACAACTTTCCATAACTCCTGTTTCAGAGGATCAGACACCCTCTTCTGCCCTCCACAGATGCCAGGCAGTTCACATAAATACACACATGCCATTCCCAGGATGACCAGAAGGTGCTGGATCCTCTGGGTGCCGGGAACTGAACCCAGGTCTTCAGCAAGAACAACAAAGTGCTCTTAGTCACTGGCCTACCTTTTCAGCCATGGTCCTCCCAAAGGTTTTGGTATCAGTTTGAGTTTCTCTAGTTCACCCCCAAGAACCCTGTGAACTCTGCTCTTGAGCAGTCTATCTTCATATGGCTCCGCTTTCACTCAGTGATCCAGCCAACTGTAGACATGATACAGCAAAGCCTCGGCAATTCCTGATTCCGTGCCCTGCCTAGCAAATGGTATTTCCTGACCCGAATCTGGAGACTTCCTTTATCTTATCATCGCCTCTTAGAAACAAAATAGTACCCTAAAACCGACACTTGTGCGCCTCTCCACTGTGTCCCCTCCATCACGGCACTGAGAGAGACAGAGCTGGCATGATACAAACGCAGTCTGAGGGGTGAACTGAAGGAAGGACTAGGGAAGCCTCGACTTCGAGCAGAAGCTTGTGGCAATTCCGAGGAGACAAGAAGCAGGAGTTGATGTTCTGAGAGCAGACCGGGCAAGACCACCAGGGAAGCCTGAGAATCCATCATCTACACTTGAGCTCTGCTGGTCTGAGGTCCACGTCAGAGCCCTGGAGTAATGTGTGTGCAGGAGAGAAGACTGGCAGAATCACTACAGACCTAACTGAGCTGACCTGTGAGGGCAAGTGTCCCTCTCCACAGCTGTGTGCCTTAAAGGGTGATCTCAGGATAGGAGCAAGGGCTGCTAGTTCGGCACCAAGAAATAAAGAGCTCAGGCCAAATCCAAAATAGTAAAGAATCAATTCTGGTGGAGACTGGGGTAACACACTAAACAAAAAAATTACATAACACATGGTGCCAGTGACTTGAAGTTGAATTCCAACTGTATTATTTTGTTCATGAAGTCTACGAAGTCAAACAAAACACAACTTGTAGCCTATCCTCAAGGACTCCAGTAAAGATATCATAGCAAAGTAATGAATGGATCCCCAAGCAAAACAGAAAGAAGGTGACTTCAAGATCAAATATAAGATTGAAAGGACATACTAAACATAGTTTTTAACGTGATTCCTGGTTAGCAAGGCTGGCCACTGTCTTATTTGGCAAGTTGCCCCTTCACCAGTCATGCAGGCAAAGAGGCAGAAGTCAGGCACAGTGCAAGAAGCTTGCTGGATCCCTCTACTGGCCATTGTTCAGCACCATCGGAAGCTTCTGCCCAGGCAGTCAGAAAACCAAGAGGTAAAGATTTAAAAGGCTATATGAGACTTAATACATGATTAGTTTGAAGACCACAAACTGGAAAAGGGAGCCAGTTAATTCTCTACTGAAGTGTGCTTTAAGTTAATATATATTCAACCAATTTTGAAACAATTTGCAAAGCGATTCCTATTTTATAGGTTTCTTTCTCTCTCTCTTCCTCCCTTTCTCCAACCCTTTCTCTCCTTTTCTTTCTTTTGGCAACACTGGTGATAGAACCCAGAACCTTACATGCTAAGCAAGTTCTCCACCATGAAAAAGATTGCAGGGACTACATCCAGACAGACAAACACTTGGAAAAGGACTTGAAAAATCAATCATTAAGATTTCTGTCACATGGGGCTAGCAGGATAGCTCAGCAGTTAAGAGCAATAGCTGCCCTTCCAAAGTCCAGAGTTTAGATCGTAGCACCCACATTAGGAAGCTCACAAACAACTGTAACTCCAGCTCCAAAGGATCTGATGTCTTCATCTTGCCTCCAAGCGCAACTACACACACACACGCGCGCGCACACACACATGTACACACACAGGCATGCACACACATACACGCACGCACACACATACACACACGCACACACACAGTTTAGAAGAGGTTTGTCTCCAGTGTTCACCTAAAGAACAGAAGTGAAGGGGGCTGGAGAGATGGCTCAGTGGTTAAGAGCACTGACTGCTCTTCTAGAGGTCCTGAGTTCAATTCCCAGCAACCACATGGTGGCTCACAGCCATCTATAATGACACCTGGCGCCCCCTTCTGGCATGCGGGCACACATGGAAGGAATGCTGTGCACATAATAAATAAGTAAATCTTAAAAAAAGTTTAAAAAAAAAAAGAACAGAGGTAAAGTGTAGCAATCATCATCCCGAACAATGTAACAAAAGCGACTGGAGGGCTGTATCAGTGTTCAATACCCACCTAGCATGTGCCGAGGCCTGGGTTCAATCCCTAGTATCAACAAACACACACAAAAAAACCCCAACCAAACAAGAATTTAAAAGCGGCTTTTGGAAGTTATCAACATTAACACTAATCCTAAAAGACATGGACTGGTTTGTCTCCTAATGTAAACCCTTAACCTGTGTTTTTAGCTTTTGTAAACTTAACTTACATATATATATTAAAGACCAAGAAAAGTTGCCGGGAGGCATCTGAGGTGCAGGCAGACTATAATCAAGCCACTTCTACCTCAAGCAAACACAATGCTAGGGGTAACTTTGCTCATCAACTTATAAAAAGAACTTCCATTGTCTTTGTTTGTTTGCTTTGTTTTTTCTTTTTTGCCTGCCTTCCTTCTCCCTCCCTGCAACCCCAAACCTCCAATAGTTCTGGGGATGAAACTGCTCAGGCATGCTAGCATGCAAGGTAAAGATGAGCACTGAGCTACACTGTGCATTCCGAATCCTACTTTCAATCTCACTTGGCTGTAATAACAGGCGGTAAAAGCTTTATGAACACTACGGAAAGACTCTGGGGTAAGGACGCGTGGCCTATCTACAAGGCCATGTGTCTAATTTTCAGTTGTCCTTTCTCGCAATACCATGATCCCATCTTAAAACAGTACTGTGTACGCCCTTACTCCCAGCATCAGGAGGCAGAGGCATCTCTGAATCTCTGGGCCTATGGCCAGCCTGGTCTACAGAGCAAGTTCCAGGAGAGCCAGGGCTACAGAGAAACCCCATCTCAAAAAAACAGGGAAAACAGATCCAGAGCCAAAGATCTCCACCGGAACAGGTACAAGGGAGTAACTGCTGAGCGGGTGAGCCGGAGCCAGAGACTGCTGAGGGTCCGGACATGAACCTGGGACCTTCAAGGCAGTGAACGTAGGCCAACACCCCCATGGGTCTGGGCGAGAGTCTAGGACCTCCCAGGAACTAGGCCAGAGCCAGGACCTCCGTCCGCCTGGGCATGAGTGAGGCTGGGTCCTCTGAGGGAATAGGCAGGAACCAGAGATCTCAGTGGGGCCAGGCGCGAATCTGGGAACTCAGAGAGAGTAGGCCTGAGCCAGGTCCCCTGTGGGTTCCAGCATTGGTTTGGGACATCAAAGGGAATAGGCAGGAACCTGGAACCCCTGTGGGTCCCAGTACAAGTCTGAGACTTCTGAGGAAGAAAGCAGGTCCCCTGCGGGTTCGGGCGCACCCGAGCCTAGAACCTCCCAGGCAGTAAACTGGAACCAGAAACCTTTCCAGGTCCAACTCCAAACCAGGAACTTCTGCAGGAGGAGATCCAGACCAGGATTTACAAAAACAGATCAAAGCCAGCAGCCTAGGCCAAATTAGGCCTGAGACAGCAGACTCCAAGGGAGCAGAGCAAAGCCCAGGAGCACTGAGCTATCTCCAGGAACAGGAATAACCAATGGTGTAACTAGAGCTGTGACACTGACTGTACCATGAGGAACAACCATCTGAGCTTCGGATTCACTGGCACCTAGAAGATTATTTAACAGAATCTCAGACAGCCCCAACCACACCTATTAGAGGAAAAGATGAGTAGAAAAGGTAAGATCACACGCTACACCACAAAGAGCAACACAATACCAGTAAAACCTAAAGACCCTACAACAGCAAGACCTGAACAACCAAATATGGATGAACCAGAAGAAAATGATCTAAAAAATAACCTCAAGAGAATGTTTGAAATTCTTAAAGATGAAATGAGAAATTCCTTTAAAGAAATGGAGGAAAAAACAAAAAATTGGAAGATATCAGCAAATCACTTAAAGAAAACCAAGAAAAAGAAATCAAACATATAAAAGAAACTATCCAGGACTTGAAAACTGAAATAGAAACAATAAAGAAAACACAAGCCGAAGGAATTATAAAACAGAAATCATGAGAAATAGATCAGGAACCACAAATGCAAGCAAGAATAGCAGAATACAAGAAATGGAGGAGAGAATCTCAAGCACTGAAGATACAATAGAGGAAATAGATTCATCAGTTAAAGAATACATTAAATCTAACAAAAGCTTAACCCAAAATGACCATGAAATATGGGATACCATGAAAAGGCCAAATCTTAGAATAATAGGTATAGAAGTAGAAGTTCAACTCAAAGGCACAGAAAATTTATTTAACAAAATCATAGAAGAAAACTTTCCCTACCTAAAGAAAGACATGCCTATGACAATACAAGAAGCTTACAGAACACCAAATAGACTGGATCAAAAAAAGTCCTCTCACCACATAATAATCAAAACACTAAACATACAGAATAAAGAAAGAATATTAAGAGCTGCAAAGGAAAAAGCCCAAGTAACATATAAAGGTAGACCTATCAGAATTACACCTGACTTCTCATTGGAGACAATGGAAGTCAGAAGGCCATGGTAAAGCATTATGTAGACATTAATAGACCACGGATGCCAGCCCAGACTACTATACCCAGCAAAACTGTCAATCACCATAGAACGACAAAACAAGATATTCCATGACAAATCTGGATTTCACCAATACCTAGCCACAAACCCAGCCCTACATAAAATACTAGAAGGAAAACTCTAACCAAAGGAAGATGGCTACACCAACAAAAACACACACAATTGATGATCTCATTACAGCAAATCCCGAAGAAGAAAAAAGTGCACAAATTATCATCACCAACGATAAAAACTAAATTAACAAGAGATAGCAAACACAGGTCATTAATATCCCTTAATGTAAATGGAATCAACTCACCTATAAAAAGGCACAGGCTAATAGATTGGATATGAAAACAGAATCCTTCCTTCTTCTGCATACAAGAAATGCATCTCAACCTCAATGACAGACATCAACTCAGAGTAAAGAGTTGGGAAAAATATACCAATCAAATGGACTTAAGAAACAAGCGGGTGTAGCTATCCTAATATCTAACAAAATAGACTTCAAACTAAAATCAGTCAAAAGAGACTAAGAAGGTCATTTCATATTAGTCACAGGAAAAATCCATCAAGAGGAAATTTCAATACTGAACATCTATGCCCCAAATACAAGGGCACCCTCATATGTCAAAGAAACACTTCTAAAGCTCAAAACATATATTAAACCCCACACACTAATAGTGGGAGATTTCAACACTCCCCTCTCACAACTGGACAGGCCAATCACACAAAAAATGAACAGAGAAATAAGAGAACTAACAGATGTTATGACTCAAATGGACTTAAGAGACATCTATAGAATATTCCATCCAAACAGAAAAGAATATACCTTCTTCTCAGCACCTCAAGGAATATTCTCAAAAAGTGACCACATACTCAGTAACAAAACAAACCTCAACAAATACAAAAAACTTGGAATAACCCAATGTACCTTATCAGATCACCACAGTTTAAAACTAGAAGTCAACAGCAATACTAATTCCAGAAAACCCACAAACACATGGAAATTAAACAATGCTCACCTGAACCATCAATGAGTGAAGGAAGAAATAAAGGGAGAAATTAAGGACTTCCTAAAATTCAATAAAAATGACCACACAACATACCCAAATTTATGGGACATAATGAAAGCAGTGTTAAGAGGAACGTTCATAGCACTAAATGCCTACATAAAGAAGCTGGAAAAACCCCACATTAGTAAATTAACAGAACATTTGAAAACTTTAGAACAAAAAGAAGCAAACTCACCTAAGAGAACTAGACAGCAGGAAATAATCAAATTGAGAGCTGAAATCAACAAAATAGAAACAAAGAAAACAATACAAAGAATCAACGAGACAAAGAGTTGGTTCTTCAAGAAAATCAAAAAAATAGTCAAACCTTTATCCAAACTAAACAAGACAGAGAGAGAATATCCAAATTAACAAAATCAGAAATGAAAAGGGGGACATAACAGCAGACACGGAGGAAATACAGAGGATCATCAGGTCATATTTTGAAAACCTGTACTCCACAAAATTGGAAAACTTAAACGAAATGAACAACTTTCTGGATAAATATCACTTACCAAAATTAAATCAAGACCAGATAAGCAAATTAAACAGACCTATAACTGCTGAAGAAATAGAAACAGTTATCAAAAGTCTCCCCACCAAAAAAAGCTCAGGACCAGATGGTTTCAGCTCAGAATTTTACAAGACTTTCAAAGAAGAACTAATACCAATACTCCTCAAATTATTCCACACAATAGAAACAGAGGGAACATTGCCAAACTCTTTTTATGAGGCTATAATAACCCTGATACCCAAACCACAGAAAGATATTACTAAGAAAGAGAATTACAGACCAATCTCACTCATGAACATTGATGCAAAAATACTAAATAAAATACTAGCAAATCGAGATCAAGAACACATCAGAACCATCATCCACCATGATCAAGTCGGCTTCATCCCAGAGGTGCAGGGATGGTTCAACATACGAAAATCTGTCAACGTAATCCACCATATAAACAAACTGAAAAATAAAAACCACATGATCATCTCATCAGATGCCGAAAAAGTTTTTGACAAAATACAACATCCCTTCATGATAAAGGTCTTAGAGAGAGCAGGTATACAAGAAACATACCTAAACATATTAAGGCAATATACAGCAAGCCAACACCCAACATAAAACTAAATGGAGATGGGCTGGAGAGGGGGCTCATCGGTTAAGAGCATTGCCTGCTCTTCCAAAGGTCCAGAGTTCAATTCCCAGCAACCACATGGTGGCTCACAACCATCTGTAATGAAGTCTGGTGCCCTCTTCTGGCCTGCAGGCATACAGGCAGACAGAATATTGTATATATAATAAATAAATTTTTAAAAAAAAAACTAAATGGAGAGAAACTCCCAGCAATTCCACTGAAATCAGGAACAGGACAAGGTTGTCCACTCTCTCCATATCTATTCAATATAGTTCTTGAGGTCCTAGCTAGAGCAATCAGACACCAAAGGTAGATTAAGGGAATACAAAGTGGAAAAGAAGAAGTCAAACTCTGACTGTTGCTGATGATATGATAGTTTACATAAGTGATCCCTAAAATTCTACCAAGGAACATCTACAACTCCTAAACACTTTCAGCAATGTAGCAGGATACAAGATTAACTCAAAAAAATCAGTAGCCCTCCTGTACACAGATGATAAAAGGACTGAGGAAGAAATCAGAGAATCAACACCCTTCACAATAGCCACAAATAGCATAAAATAGCTCTGAGTAACTCTAACCAAACAAGTGGAAGACTTGTATGACAAGAACTTTAAATCTCTGAAGAAAGAAATTGAAGAAGACACCAGAAATTAGAAAGATCTCCCATGCTCTTGGGTAGGCAGAATTAACATAGTAAAGATGGCAGTCTTACCAAAAACAATCTACAGATTCAACACAATGCCCAGCAAAATTCTTCAAAGACCTCAAAAGAATGGTACTCAACTTCATATGGAAAAGCAAAAAACCCAGGATAGCCAAAACAATCCTGTACAATAAATAAAATAACTTCTGGAGGCATCACAATCCCTGACTTCAAACTCTACTACAGAGCTACATTACTGAAAACAGCCTAGTATTGGCATAAGAACAGATAGGAGGACCAATGGAACCGAATAGAAGACCCGGATATCAATCCACACATCTTTGAACACCTGATCTTTGATAAAGAAGCAAAAAAAATATCAAATGGAAAAAAGAGAGCATATTTAACAAGTGGTGCTGGCATAAGTGGATATCAGCATGTAGAGGAATGAAAATAGACCCATATCTATCACCATGCACAAAACTCAAGTCCAAATGGATCAAAGACCTCAACATAAAGCCAGCCACACCGAACCTTATAGAAGAAAAAGTGGGAAGTACACTTGAACACATTGGCACAGGGAACCACTTCCTAAATAGAACCCCAACAGCACAGACAACTGAGAGAAACAATTAATAAATGGGACCTCCTGAAACTGAAAAGCTTCTGTAAAGCAAAGGACACAGTCAACAAGACAAAACAACAGCCTACAGAATGGGAAAAGATCTTCACTAACCCCACATCAGACAGAGGTCTGATCTCTGAAATATACAAAAAACTCAAGAAATTGGACACCAAAAAATCACATAATCCAATAAAAAACATGGAGTACAGACTTAAACAGAGAATTCTCAACAGAGGAATCTTAAATGGCTGAAAGACACTTAAGGAAATATTCAACATCCTTAGTCATCAGAGAAATGCAAATCAAAACAACTCTGAGATTCCATCTTACACCTCTAAGAATGGCCAGGATCAAAAACACTGATGACAACTTATGCTGGAGAGGTTGTGGGGTAAAGGGAACACTTCTGCATTGCTGGTGGGAATGCAAGCCGGTACAGCCCCTTTGGAGTTCAGTGTGGCAATTTCTCAGAAAATTAGGAAACAGACTTCCTCAAGACACAGTGATACCACTTTTAGGTATATATCCAAAGGATGCTCAATCGTGCCACAAGGGCATGTGCTCAATTATGTTCATAGCAGCATTGTTTGTCATAGCCAGAACTTCGAAACAACCTAAATGTCCCTTGACCAAGGAATGGATAAGGAAAATGTGGTACATTTACACAATGGAGTACTACACAGCAGAAAAAAATAACAACGGCTTGAATTTTGCAGGAAAATGGGTAGAGCTAGAAAACATTATTTTGAGTGAGGTAACCCAGACACAGAAAGACAATTATCACATGTACTCACTCATAGGTGGTTTTTAAACATAAAGCAAAGAAAGCCAGCCTACAAACCACAATCCTAGAGAATTTAGACAACAATGAGGACATTAAGAGAGACTTACATAGACATAATCTACATGGGAAGTAGAAAGTAGAAAAAGACAAGATCTCCTGAGTAAATTGGGAGCACAGGGACCTTGGGGGAGGGTTGAAGAGGGGAGAGGAGAGGCAAGGAGAGGAGCAGAGAAAAATGAAGAGCTCAATAAATATCATGGAAAAAAAATTATTAAAAAAACGGAAAAAAGCAAGAAGCAAAAAACAAACAAAAACCCCAACAACAACAAAAAACAGTACTATGTGCAATTATGAGGCCAAAGTGTGACTGAATGAAGATACAGCTGTTATAAGAAACTATTCTATGATATTATTCTCATTGCATTTTGTGTTAGCTTTTGGCTACTGAGGATAACTTACTTGGTCAGCTTGTGGCTTTTCATTGCTGTGAGGAATTCTTGAACAATCGCAGGACTCTGGTTCCTGCATGGCGTTTTTGATATGTATTTTAATGTCTAAAAAATAAATACACAAAATAAAGCCAAATAAGATATAAAAATTTTGAGGGTTTTTTAAAGATCTATTTTTATTTTTAATTATGTGATTCTATGCTGGTATGTGCCCTTGAATACAGATATCTATGAAGGCGAGAGGCTTCAGAACCTCCTAAAACCAGAGTTCCATGCTGCTAAGTCACTCAGCATGAGGAATCAACGTGGACCCTCACTACAAGAGCAATGTGTGCTCACAACCACTGAGCCATTTGGAGCCTTAGGACACAGGAATTTGAATAAGGGGCTGGAGAGATGACTCAGTGGTTAAGAGCACACACTGCTCTTGCAGAGGACTCAGGTTCAAATCTTAGCATCCACATTGTGGCTCACAACTATCTATAACTCCAGTTCCAAAGATCTGACACCCTCCTCTGACCTCCACAGGCAAACAGGCATGCAGATAGTACACAAACAAATGCAAGCAAAATACTCAAATACATAAAATCTTGAAAAAATAGTTCTGAATAAGAAAAAAGGAAAGCAGTGCTATAATTTAATATTCTAAAATTTTCAGATTTTTAAGAGTTATTTTTATTTTTAAATTATGTTTATGTGTGCGCGTGTGCAAGTATGTATATAAAAGAGCAGGAGCAGAGGAAAGAAATACTGATCGCCTGACACTGGAGTTAGTTACAGGTGGCTGCGAGCTGCCCAGTGCAGGTGCTAGAAGCCAAACTCAGGAGCAATAAGCACTTTTGACTGCTGAGCCATCACTCCAACCCCAAGGTACTCAAGAGTTCTAGCATGGAGCTGCATGCCTAGCCCAATACTTGGGGAGTTTGGTTGTTGTTGACTTGTCCTTAGGCTATAATGACTGCAGTTTATACATCATTCTAATGTAATACTTTCTTGCTGTTTCCGTTCAATTCCCAACAGGTTAGGAAGAACAACCTTATGAATTAATTTTGCTTTCTTCTTTTCTTTTTTTTCTTTTGGTTTTTTGAGACAGGGTTTCTCTGTAGCTTTGGAGCCTGTCCTGGAACTAGCTCTCGTAGACCAGGCTGGCCTCGAACTCACAGAGATCCGCCTGCCTCTGCTTCCCGAGTGCTGGGATTAAAGGAGTGCGCCACTACTGCCCAGCCTGCTTTCTTCTTTTTATGTCTTTAAACTCAGCACTAAAGAGGAAGAGGCAAGCAGATCTCTGAGTTCCAAACCACCCTGGTATGTGAGTTCCAGGTCAGCCAAAGTTACACAGTGAGACCCTGTCTCGAAAAACTGAAGAAAAGGGGGGAAAATTAATTTGGCCTTGCACAAAGAACAGTTCTAGCCTTTGTCCTAGAGTTGTAGGTGGTGATTTCCAGGTCCTTGGAATGCTATGCCTGGGCCCCTGGATAATTCTGCTTATCAGCCTAACTTAGGGGCTGGCCCCGCCTCTACAGTTTTAGAGCAAGGGTTAGCTAGCCTAAGACCAGTGTACATCACGACCCAGCGGCGCTTCCCTGATGGCAACATTCCATGCTTATGGCCACAGGCCAGCTTAAGAAAAGCAGTGACCTTGTCCATGTGTGAGGACAGTGGAAACTATGACTTGGATAGTCCCTACTTTAATCTGAATCCTTTCCTTGTAGCAAACTGTCACTGTGAATGTAATAACTTCAGTCCTGAGATAGATAATAGGTGTTAAGTTCTGGTAAAACACTGTTACACATCATTATCAGTGTTATTTCTGTTCTCATCATAAGCACTGATTCTGCTGTCCTTTTCCTACATAAGCAAAGATCCGGTGGCACCAGGAAATCTGACCCCTCACTGGTAACTGCTGAGCTCTCCCTTCCTGAGTTAAAGGACACCATGTCAGGACAGCCATTCGGAGGCTACCTAGACACCTTGGGGATGACGTAACAATCACTGCTGCTTGCTGTGGCTCCTAAACAGACAGGACTGTCTTGACAGTCTGTACTGGATTTTTTATTGTTGTTGTTATCACAAACCACAATCAACTCTAGATGATCCTGTAAACATTTCCAGGCAAGCCAGAGGAAGAGCATTTCCTTGATGGCCTCGCAGGGGTCTGCTATGACTCGTGTGAAAGAGACGAGCCTATGACTGGAGCAAACATAAACTTTATCTGCATGTGAGGTCCTCTGCGGTCACTACGAACACCCCTTATCATGGTTGGTCTGCATGTCAACTTGCCACAAACTAGAACCACCAGAGTAGGAAGCCTCACCTAAAGAAGTATCCTCATTGCCTTGGTTGATGTGGGGTCCCACTCATGTTGTGAGTGACACCTTCTGCTAGTAGTCCAGATCAAAAAAGGGCATGGCGGGAGGGTCACCTTGCCCTCTGTTCACATGGCCTCCCTCTACTGCTGAGTTAATCTGCCCTGTTGCTGCTGCTGCTTCCTACACTGGTATCAGGACCAGTGTTTCTAAGCTTTCATCGTGGACTAGAGACCAGCAGTTCCCAGGAAACTACCAGTTGCTCCCACCCCAACTGAGAGCCAGCCGTTGTGGAACTATTCTGCCTGCTGGGGCACTGAGTCTCAAGGACCCAGAAACTACAGGGTTCTCAGCTCTCAGGTCTACTGTTGTTACTATTTTAAATCTGACTCAGAGTGTGTGCAACATACACAGTTTTACCCCATGAATTCCATCCCTCTAAGAGAACCCTGACTGACACACCCCTTCTGTGACTATCTAAGTAGGGGTCAGCTCACTGGTGAGACGGCTATAGAAGACACCCTCACCCTCCGTGCTGCGACCCTTCCCTGATGTCACCACATGTCCAGTAAAATGCTTCTCTCAGCTGGTTTCTCTCTTTATTTGTCAGCGGTTTTTCCTGTTCCATGTCTAGCACAGCAAGCTGCTCGGGCAACATGAAGAAGCAACACAGACAGTGAGGTAGCAGCAAAGACAGTGGCAGTGGAGCAGCAGAAGGGCTAACCGCAGGGCGCTGGCACCCCAAGCTGCGAAGCGGTGGGCAGCTGGAGAGGCAAAGCTGAGTGGCTGACACAGAGCTTCAAGGTCGGCAGCTGCCTCCCAAAGCAGCCAGGGAAGGACCAGGAGGGAGGGTGAGTGGAGAGTGGGTGGAGGCCTGAGGCTGAAGGACACAGGCTGTAAAGAGTCAGAGAACAGCCAAAGATGTGGCAGCATTTGCCTGTGTAATCCCTTCACCTGGGAAGTAGAAGCAGGAGGATCAGTTCAAAATCATCCTGGGCTACATAAGAAGCCTGAGATCCTATCTCAAAACAGACAGACAGAAGAGTTCCAGAGAGCCATCAAGTGTTTAAGACCAAAGTTGTCAGGCACCTCAGGCCTGCAAAGTATAATACTGGTACTACCAAGGGCTGCTGGGAAGCTACCATGTCAACTGCTGCCTGCCTTCCTAGGCCTACCCAGGAACTGTAACAGAAAGTCGCACTATCAAAAGCCTGTAAGAGGTTATAACACTAGAGGGCGCCATCCGCGGCGTCTCCTATAGGCCAGCTGCTATCACCTCCGAGGAACCAGAACCAGCACCAGCACTGTAAGAGCTTCCCCCCACCCACAACTCTCTTCCAGGGAGAGCAAAAGGCTCCCAGCCAGATGACTGGGAGCATCTGAGGGTCGTTCGGGTGGGGACCCCAAATACACACTTAGTGTCTACAAGTCAGGACATTTTATTCTGTCTCACCTACTGGCAGGTGTCCCCATTCCTCCCACCCTCACCGATGGTGAGGCCCTGAAGGCCCTGAGCAGCTGGGCTCACCTCGTAGGTGATGGCATTCAAGTTCTGCTGCCCGGCACTGTGTTTGTTTTTCCCACTCTCCTTCCGCTGCTCCTTGAGATCTGTTAGCAGCTGGTACACCTAGGAAGAGACACAAAAGACATTTGTCAGTAAAGCCGAGAGATGTGTTTCCTCCAAGGTTCTAAAAGACAGTCAGGTTATGCCGCTTTCTTCCCACAAACCTGCTTCCCAAGAGTTGGTCTAGATCAAGTATTTCATCCTAGAATTGTGCAGCATCTTTTAGATGCTCTCTTAGCTAAACCAATTCAAAACCTCATCCATCCATCCATCCATCCATCCATCCATCCATCCATCCATCCATCTATTGGTTTTTCAAGATAGGGTTTTTATGCAGCTTTGGAACCTGTCCTGGAACTTGCTCTGAAGACCAGGTTGGCCTCAAACTCACAGAGATCTGCCAGCCTCTAACTCCTGAGTGCTGGGATTAAAGGCGTGCACCACCACCGCCCGACAAAGCATCCATTTATTTAAAATATTGTAGAGAAAGCTCAGTGACTAAGAGCACTTGCTATTCTTGCAGAGGACCATCAGCCAGCTCACAGTTACCTGTAACTCCAGGTGGAGGGGATGGCCTAGCCTGGCCACACAAACACACACGTTAGAAATTAAAAATAAAACCCTTAAAATAATAATTGTGAACACTACTTTAAAACACGTATAGCCAAGCGGTAGTGGCACACGGCTTTAATACCAGCACTCAGGAGGCAGAGGCAGGCAGATCTCTGTGAGTTCGAGCCCAGCCTGAGCTAGTACCAGGACAGGCTCCAAAGCTACAGCAAAACTCTGTCTTGAAAAACAAAACAAACAAAAACATCTATCACAGGCCAGGGAGATGGCTCAGCTAATAAAGGTACTTGCTGCCAAACATGGCAACCTGAGTTCGATCTCTGGACCCATAGGGCAGAAGGAGAAAACAACTTCCACAAGTCCTCTGTTCTCCATTGTCCATGCAGATACATAGCACACAAATAAATAAGATCTAATTTAAAAATTAAAAAACATACATCACTAATCCCTTCTTATCTCAAGCTATTATGACTATTTGAAAGTAGCTTTTCCTAAATATTTTAAGGGGACTCTGCTTAATACACAAGTCTAGCATAATAATTTCTTTCTATAACAGAAAGAGTATGAGACAAATGATAAAACACAGCATCAAAAGAAAAAAAAACTGGGCGGTGGTGGTGCACACCTTTAATCCCAGCACTCGGGAGGCAGAGGCAGGCAGATCTCTGTGAGTTTAAGGCCAGTCTGGGCTACAAGAGCTAGTTTCAAGACAGGCTCCAAAGCTACAGAGAAAGCCTGTCTCGAAAAACAAAAACAAACAAACAAACAAAAAAACAAAAAAAGAAAAGAAAAAGAAAAAAAGAGCTGAGAATACTGTTCAGTGGCAAACCATTTGCCTAATATGACAAAATCCCTGGGTCCCCAGCATGCTGAGAAAAACAAAGGGGAAACGCTATGATCCTTAGAAGAAAACTTTCCCCACAAAGGAAAAACACGTATGCATCAGTGCTGGGCTGGAGGTGACTGGGACTTTACTCCTGTTTCTGAGATTCTACCAGAGATCTGAGGAAAATACAAGCTCACAGATCATTACTAGACAGGTATGTAATACCTACCTCCAATAGTCCCCCAACCCTACCACCTTTGAAAAACATAATGTTTCCCCAAAGAAACAAACACCCAAATACTGAGCAAAGGCCAATCAGTACAAAGTAGTTCCTAAAAATCAACGAACAATTCCTTCCTGAGGATAAGCCACAATCACTTAGGCGGGTCTTCAATAAGCAATATGGCAGACTGAGTCAATTCTACACACACACAGCCCAGAATGTAGACCCAGATCTCCCCCAAGACTTTGAGTTTTCACTGTGACATGGAAACTGACAGTGAATTTATAAGCAGGCTCTTCTACACCTGGAGCTGTCCCATCAGATTGCTTTGCTAGGACCAAACTAGACCCAGACAAAGCAGAAGGCAGTAAAAATACTAGTATCTCCCTTCTCACCAACTTCTTTCCTCTTTTTCTCCATCAACCCCAAATTATAAAGCTGCTCACTCTTACTAAATTACTCAAAATAGTGAGTCAAGTCAACTCTTAGTCTCAAAATGAGGGTATCAACATCTCCGAGGTCCTTTGAAGATCAAAATGAAATAAAGGATGGTAATCAGGAAAGGACTAAGATTTTTTTTCTTTTTCTTTTGTTTCTCTGTAGCATTGGAGCATGTCCTGGAACTAGCTCTTGTAGACCAGGCTGGCCTCGAACTCACAGAGACCCGCCTGCCTCTCGAGTGCTGGAACTAAAGGCGATTAAGATTTCAGTAGAAAGAAGTGGCTCTACAGCAGCAGCTCTTCCTTCTGTCTAGTCTAGTGACAGACCCTGGGATTTACAGAAGGGCACTTATGAACCAGAGCCTCCCCGCATCCCTGAGGAACCATGCAAAATTCACAAAACTCAGACCATTCCAAGATCCGCCCGGGGCCCCTACTCTGTGTTAAAGTGGAAACTTCAAATGAGTTGTGATTTCTAAAGAAAACTAATCTTTCTTTAAAGCTAGGCAGTAGCTGCGCATGCCTTTAATTCCAGCACTTGGAAGGCAGAGGCAGGCGGATCTCCGTGAGTTTGAGGTCAGCCTAGTCTACAGAGCAAGTTCAGGACAGGCACCAAAACTACACAGAGAAACCTGTCTCAGAAAAACCAAAAAGAAAACTAACTCAACATCTTCACAAGCAAAGACAAAACAAAAGAGGAAAATAAAGCAGCCTGTGAGAGCCCTTACCTCATAATTACTGAGCAGTGCCGCGTTCGCGTCCCTCCTGCAAAAGAACAGTGAGCCGTCAATCCACATCCATTACAAGGTCTCAAGTGTCTAGAAAATAATCCCTTTCATCGAGATTCAACTAGCTAGTTCAGGAATTTACAACAATCTAACACTAGAAATGCCTTAAGTCCTGCCTGGGTTAGCTAGCCCTGCATCAGCAATTTCAGGTAGAAACAACTTTCCTTTCCTCTTAATATTTATTTTATTTATGTGTGTGTATGTACCTATGAGAGCTATGTATGTTCTTTTTATTTTTTTTCAAGACAGGGTTTCTCTGTAGCTTTGGAGCCCGTCCCAGAACTAGCTCTTGTAGACCAGTCTGGCCTTGAACTCACAGAGCCTCTGCCTCAGCTGGGATTAAAGGCCTGCGCCACCACCACCCGGCTAGAGCTATGTATGTTCTACATGGGTGTGTAGATTTGCATGCCTGTGTGCACAGAAGGCACTGGCTCCCTCAAAGCTGGAGTTACAGACATCTGCAGGATACCTAGACTTGTCACATAGGTGCTGAAATCTAAACTCTGGTTCTCATCATATAGCAAGCATTCTTAACCACTGAGCTATGTCTCCAGCCCCAAGGCTTTCCTTTTTATAGACATAGCATATCATGTGTCCATTTCCCCATGGATGACTAAGATATATTATCTCAAACCTATGTAGACAGAAAGTTAGGTATAAGAACATGGAAGGTAACTCTCAAAGGAACCCCAATATAGAAGGGTCTGTAGGCAGCAAGAGCATTAGAAATGACTGAAGAAACAAGGTGCTGATTCGTCCTTAGCGAACATCCTTCTTGCATTACAACCAATGGCATTTTGAACAACCTGAGTCCTGCCATGTTGACAGAAATGGCCTATGTACTTTAACATGGACACTGCCACTAGAAACCCCAGCAAGGATCAAGGATTCCATCACAGTCACAGAGACGTCATATATTTAGTTGCTAAAAGCCTGGTTTTTCCCCTGCATAACAACTCCTTAAGCAGGCTGTTACCGCTCCTGTATGAACACGGCTATGGCACAAAATGACAACTGATCCACTCCACACTATCATATCAAAGATATCATATCAGTAATGACTCAGATCCCAACTGGTCCATCCCACACCATGACAGCAGAGGACATATTGCTTTAAGCAGCCCAAAGCCAGTATACTATGACAATTAAAGAAACAGTTTTGAAACCAGACATATTTAGGTTCTGATTTCCTCTCTGCCAAGTTAAGATGTAGATTTTATTGGGGCAATTTCTCCCCAAGCTAAAACAAAATATGGGAATAATCTAGTGTAGCATGGTGGCTGGAGAGACGGCTCAGTGGTTAGGAACTCTTCCTGCTCTATACAGTCCAGGTCCTACACTTGCAGCACAGCTCACAACTGCCTCTAACTTGTTCCAACACCCTCTTCCAGATTCCACGGGCACATGCACTCACATGGTGCACAGACAAGCAAGCAGACATACATAAGTATAAATATTATATATATAAATATAAATATTATATATATATGTATTTTCTAAAGTGATTTCATCTCTATAATTAAATCTTCACATTTACAACATGGAAATTATACTATACACCTTTGTAAGATTATATACAGGATTAAATGTTACACACTTTTGTAAGATTATATACAGGATTAAACGTAAAAATGTAGGTACCTAGAACACAGCAAGTGCTTAGAAAATGTGATTATCATTACTTTCATCTGTGCTACCAAATGTTTTACTTCATGAAGATTTTCAGTTCCGGTGGAAAGAGATGGCAGATTTGAAGATTAGGACCTCTACGAATGCAGGCCATTATTTAAAAAAAGATTTCAAACTGAAGAGATGGCTCAATGGTTAGGAGCACTAGCTGGCTGCTCTTTCAGAAGAGCTGGGTTTGATTCGTGGCATCCACATGGTGGTTCACAATCATTTGTAACTCCAATCATGAGGGAATTAGCCCTTTTCTGACCTCCAAAGGCACCAGGCATGCACATGGTATATAGACATACATGTAGACAAAACACCTATGAGCATAAAATAAACTTTAAAAAAAGATTTTGTCAACTCTCATTAAAAGCCCTCCAGCGCAGAAGTCTATCAATACAATTCCAACTTAATTCTCACTAAAGCCCTCCAGAGCAGGGGCCTATCAATACGATTCCAACTTTCAGATGACAAAGCTGAGGCTCAGAGAGTAAAGTAACTCGCCACACAGTAAGAAGTTCCACGAACTGGAAAATAATCATGACTATGAAAAATGAGAGTAGACTAGGTGAAGGGAAACGAGAACAGAATCTGAAAATCCAGGTAGAGCAATCTGGAGCTGACACCTGTGCAACAGGAAGCACTGTGCGGTGTCACCAGGAGTGGACCTACACGGTGAAAATGACAACGCGGAATTTCAAAACCATGGCATGAGACATGGCTGCTTTCCCCAGTCAACAATTACAGCGAACTCTTCCACAGCTAACATGGGTCAACAAGGCAACAGCACAGTGATGTCAGCACAGAAATCAAATTGGTGAGCAGCGCCTGGTCAAATGCTCCTGGTAAAATTCAGCAAACGCTACAGTTGCACAAATCTCCTGCTTCATCCCAAGGACACGGAACCCAAGGCAGAGTATTATATTTAGAAAGAATCCAACACAAGAAAAATAGTGCAGGACTCAGCTGGCAGTATGCTTGCCTAGCAAGGACAAGGGCTTTGGTTCCATATCTAGCACCAAATATACCAGTCATGGTGGCCTGTAATCAGAGGCAAAAGTATCAGAAATCCAATGTCATCCTTAGCTATACAGGGAGTTTGAGGCCAAACTGAGTCAAATGAGAGCCTGTCTTTTAAAAAACTAAACAGACAAATCAAATCATGCCTACTTAATCAGGAAATCAGCCCAGAGGGCTTCCTACCGGTTGAAACTGAGTTACACTCCCCTTGCTCTCAGAGACGCTGGGCCTGTGACGTGTCACTTCAAGGCCAATGGATCCATTCCCAGCATCACTGGTACCTGTTATTTCAAAATCATATCACTTCAAGGCCAATGGATCCATTCCCAGGGTCACTGGTATATGTTATTTCCAAATCACAAACCACTCTGTGGTCATGCACTGAGAAATTCCAAGTCACTGCCCAACTACTCAAGTCAATATTGTACACGCAAAAACAGGGGCAAGATGGTGAATACTTGTAAGCACAGCACTGTGATGGATGGGGAAAAAGGATGACAATGGCTAAGTGGGTAGAACCTGTCTCAAACACAAACACACACCAACACTCTCTAGGAAACACAGATGTAAAAATCCAACAAGCATCATCTGCCTTTTCTAGCGGGGGGGGGGGGGAAACTGGGAATTCTCTTGCACATACAGTTTGAAAAAATGGAGAGCTGGGGTCAAGCTGGGTCAAGCTGGGTTCAAGCTGGGTCAAGCTGGGTTCAAGCTGGGGGTCTGGCACAGGTTAAGCAAGAACTCCACCACCAACCTATGCAGTCCCTCAGGGACATTAATGAGTCTGCTTGAGGACCAGGAGAACAGCGACATTGCATCCTGCAGACTCTGGCTAGCAGAAACTAGACCAGGCTGTCCTCGAACTCACTGAGCTCCACCTGTCCGTCTCCCGAGGGCTGAGATTAAAGGCGTGCACCACCACTGCCTGGCTAGTTTCCATTTCTTTTTATTTTTTATTTTTTTACGGGGGGGGGCAGTATCTCACTATGGCCTTTATACTCATGATTCCTCTGCCTCAGGCAGGCATCTGAGTGCTAAGAATGTAGTTGTGTACCACCAAATCTGGCTGATTTTCTTTCTTTTTTTAAAGATTTATTTATTATGTATACAACATTCCTTCCATGTATGCTTGCATGTCAGAAGAGGGAGACAGATCTCATTATAGATGGCTGTGAGCCACCATGTGGTTGCTGGGAATTGAACTCAGGATCTCTGGAAGAGCAGTCAGTGCTCTTAACCTCTGAGCCATCTCTACAGGCCCGCTGATTTTCTTTTAAGACCCAGCTACTCAGCTATTCAGATTAAATGCCAATATATTCTAGACATAACTTCATCCAATAGAAAGCCAATGAGAGGCTGGGATATAGTTCAAGGGTAGAGCATGTGCTTAGAATGCAAACCCCAGAACCAAATCTTTTGTCAATGGGTAAATTAACCACCTTTTTCCATGAAGGCCTACATGAGCTGTACATCTTGGAAATTTCTTTTTATAAGACTTATTATTTATTTATGTGTACGTGCACATGTGTTCAGGTGCCTTCCAAGGCCAGAAAAGGGTATCAGATCCCTGGAAGCTGAAGTTATATGTAGGCCATCTGATGTGGGTACTGGAAATAGAACTCAGGTCCTCTACAAGTGCAGCAAATGCTCTTAACCCTGCAGCCATCTCTCCCAGCCCCAAGGGAAGTTCTTTTTTGTTTGTTTGGTTTTTGGTTTTCAAGACAGTTTTCTCTGTGTAGCCCTGACTGGCCTGGAACTAGCTCTGTAGAGCAGGCTGGCCTCAAATTCATAGAGATCAACCTGCCTCTGCCTCCTGAGTGCTAGGATTAAAGGCATGTGACGCCATTACCCAGCTTAAAAAGTACTTTTTTAAAAGGGAAAAATAATGACATGATGTCTGCAACTCTAAAATGGTTCAGTATAATGTGTATATAGATGTGTGTATGGAGAAAATGCTTAGACAAACTATAAGGCAAATATCCACATGGAAACTTTAACAAGTGGGCTGGCAAGATGACTTAGTAAGTAAAGGTACTTACTGCCAAGCTCGACAACCTGAATTTGATTCCAGATGGTGGAAAAAGAACTAACTCCACATGTGTACAATATGTAAATAAATAGAACTCCATATTTAAAAAGCTTTTAACAAGTAAGGCCCCAGTGAGATGCCTAACAGGTAAAGGGACCTGCCACCAAGCTTGATGATCTGAGTTCAATCCCAGGGACCCACAGAGTAGAAAAAAAGAACTGACTCCCACAGGTTGTCCTGACCCCCACATGTACACCAAGACATACATATACTCATAAATAATTAAAATGTAATAAAAAGTTATGTTAACAAAGGAGCTAGGTGTAGTGGCAACCAGTATAAACCAGCACCTGTCAGGTTAAGGAAGGAGGATCAGAAATTCAAAGGCAGCCCAGGCCATAAGGTGAGAACTTTGGTTGGTTTGTTTTTAAATAAAGTCTTTTATATTTATTTATTTATTTTTATTTCATTACATTCATGTTTTCCTTGCATGTATATCTGTGTGAAGGTGTTAGATCCAATGAAACTGGAGTTACAGGCAGTAAGGAGCAGCCATGTGGGTGCTGGGAATTGAACCTGGGTCCTCTGCAAGAGCAGCCAGTGCTCTTAACTGCTGAGCCATCTCTCCAGGCCATTTGGTTTTTAAACTAGGTACTGGAACTCACAACTATAACCTCAGCATTTGGAAGGTGGAGGCTAGACCTCCTCAGCTCAGAGTTTGTGGTTTTACTTTGTTTTTGAGATCGGCTCTCACTGTGTAACAGACTGCCCTGGGACTTGCTATGCGCTGGGGCTGCCCTTAACCTTGCAATCCTCCTGCTGTTGATCCTAAATGCTAGGATTACAAACCTGGGCCTAAGTGAACTTTAAAGACTATGGAATCTATGCTACAGGTAGGCAGTTACCTAGTGTCCCTTAAGTAATTCATTACTGGACTAAAGCTGTCTTACTATTTGAAATTTAACCTGTAAAGTGTGCTTAAAGTGCTAAGTCAACATAATGAAAGCAAACAACCACTTTGGAAAACAGAATTCTGAATAAACAGAACAAAATGATCTATTGACACTTTCCTTAAAAGCACACATAAACACCAAAAAACAGAACAAACAAAAAAGTAAGCCATATCTATTAATTGCCACACACTTAGCTGACGAACGAAATGACGAACAAAATTGCTAAACTCTTCTATACTTAAAACGTCATCAATTCATGTTCTGAAAAACTAAACTTTGATACAGGAAAACTGAAAGCTTCAAAATCAATGAACACTTTAATCTGTACCTTGCACTTCCTTAGCTAGCCAACAAGCACACTCTTCCTAAGCCTATTGCTGGGCTGTGGTGTATCTTTTGCTTCTCTTTCTAAATCTCCATATTGCTAGTTGTAAAAGGAAAGCACTCCTAACACACACACACTATAGAAGACAAGGTCCCATTTTTTTCAACTCTGACTATATACTACATTGACAAAGCCACAGAAGGCTGCAGAGGCTCAGTAGTTAAGGGTTTGTACTGCTCTTGCAGAGAACCTGAGTTTGCATCCCAGCACCATATCAGGTGGCTGATAGTGGACAGTAACTCCAGCTCTATAGAGAATCAGACGCTCTCTTCTGGCCTCCAAGGGCACTGCACGCACATGCACAAACCCACAAAGACATATACACACATAACTGACTTTTCGTTTTTCTCGAGACAGGGTTTCTCTGTAATTCTGGCTGTCCTGTAACTCACTATGTAGTCCAGGCTGGCCTTGGACTCAGAAATCCACCTGTCTCTGCCTCCTGAGTGCTGGGATTAAAAAGTCATTCAACACCACTGCCAGGCATAAAAAAATAATTTTTAAAGCCTTAAAAAAAGGTGGGGGGAGACCATGAGTTGGGAATGTAGCTCAGTTAGTAGAGTGCTCTTCTAGCATGCGTGAAATCCAGAGTCCCATCCCCAGCACTGCATAAACAGGGTATAGTGTCTTACACCTTTAGGTTCAGCTTTGGGAAGTAGTCAAGGTCACCCTTGACTGTGTGGTGAGTTCAAGGCTAAACTTTGGACACAAGAGACCCTACCATAGGGGTGAGGTGGGGGGACGACAGGAAAACAGGAAAAAAGACTGTCTAATGACTGCTTGGGAAAGAGCTAGATTTTGGTTTAAACAATCAGACAGAAAATGAGGGGGGGAAAGGTCATAAACATTTTGAGGAACCACCATCACATAAATAAATAAAGTAACAGGGAATGTGTACAGAGAAAGTGTCTCAGGATGAAGCACTAAGATGCTCAACGTTTAGACACCAGCAAGAGAAGGAATAAGAAAAGGACTCCCAAGCAGTAGGAGGAAGGAGGAAATTCAGGGGCATGTCAGGGAGCTGAGAATTTCCTGGGTTTCTGGCAATAGCTACTGAGAGGTGGAGAAAGCTGAACCAGACAATCTGAGCTTCACAGTGAGAGACCCCCATCTCAGATACTGAAGGACTAGTCTGATGTGGTGGCTTGAGAGGTAGAGACAGGCTATCAAAACTCCAAGATCATCCTCTGCTAAATAGCAAGTTCAAAGCCAACCTGGGCTACTTATGACTCTATATCAAAAAAGTCTGACAAACTGTAGTACACATAACAAGTAAACAGAATATAAAAATGAATGTTAATAACACACTTTAGGTATGTCAACCATGTACATATCAAGTCCACAGGTAGAGTAGATGCAAAAACTTCCACTTGCACATCAAAGACCATTCTCTTAAAAAAAGGGTATGGAGAAAAAAACTGTTAGGATGGCTTTGCTGGTGGGAGAGTAACTGCCTAGAATGTTCAGGACACTGCCATTCCAAACACCACAATATGATGATGGGGGGTTGGCTCAGAGCTAAAGCGCTTGCCTAGTTATCCCTAGTTTCCATCCCCAGCACCACAAATAATAGCAGCAATAATAAACGTGTGGAGGGTGCCATTCCGTGATACCCACCTAGCATGTGCAAGACCAACATCACAATATGATGGTGATGATGATGGCTGGGGAGGTAGACAGCTCAGAAATTCGCTTAGTTGATCTTAATTGTCAACTTGAAACAGCCTAGTGTCATCTGGAGGAGAAGCCTCAATTGAGGAGCTGTCTCTTTGTCAGGTTGATTTGTGGGCACATCCATGAGGGATTGTCTTGATTATTAAGTGATGCAAGAGTACAGCCCACTAGAGGTGGCACCATCCTTGGGTAGGTGGTCCTGGGCTGTATAAAGAAATTAGGGAAAGCCAGAGAGTATCAGACAGCATCTTGAATGCTTTCTGCTTCAGGTTGCTGCCTAGAGTTCCTGCCCTGCCTTGCCTCAATGATGAACTGTGTCCTGACGTGTAAGATGTAATAAACCCTGCCACGTGGTGGCACGCACCTTTAATCCCAGCAGTCAAGGAGCCAGGGGCAGGCGGATCTCCGTGAGTTTGAGGCCAGCCTGGTCTACAGGGTGAGTTCTAGGACAGAGATACACAGAGAAACCCTGTCTCAGGAAAAAAAAAAAAAAAGATGCAATAAGCCCTTCTACCCCGAAGTTGCTTTTGCGCATGGTGTTTGTCACACAACTGAAAGGACACACAACTAGTACACCTAGTATGTACACAGCCCTGGTTATCAGTATCACAAAATAACGACGGTGAGAATGGCTGGGGATGCAGCTCGGTGGCAAAGCCTTTTTCTAGCACGTGCAAAGTTCTGGGTATCATCTCCAGCATTACAAAATGATGATGATGATGGCTGGGGTGGGGGTGGGGATATGGAGCAGCAGTAGAGTATTTCCCTAGCATATGCAAAGCGCGCATCCCAAAATGGTAATTGTGACTGCGACGTACTTTGGGGGCAGACTACTTGCGGAGTACGGGTAAGGTCTTGAGTTTCAAGCCCAGAACCAGGAAGAAAAAAAAAAAAAGGAAAGGAAGAAAGAAAATATCAATTCCTCCTCCTACATTCCCCTCCCCTAAAGAGGGGAGCCGGTTGCCGGGTGCCAGACCAGCAGGATCCCTCCTTGTAGCCCCGGCACCAGATACTTCCGGCCCATCCACTCCGCCCACCCGTCCAGCTCGCGGTCCGGAGGTCCGGCCGCCAGCCGTCTCACGGTCCCCAGATGAGTCGGGTTTCCCTTGGACGTGCCGCT
This sequence comes from Ondatra zibethicus, assembly GCA_004026605.1. Classification (NCBI taxonomy): domain Eukaryota; kingdom Metazoa; phylum Chordata; class Mammalia; order Rodentia; family Cricetidae; genus Ondatra; species Ondatra zibethicus. The sequence goes on along the minus strand of PVIU01001891.1, from coordinate 106,296 downwards.
TACACTTCCATGTCGCCTCTGGTTCGTCGTGCAGCCGCTGGAAAGGACGAGCCTCACGTTGCGCCACCGCCGCGCTCCGCCGCTGTGTGTGCCGCAAGGCACTCTGGGACGGCCTGCTGCACGCCGGGACCGCCGTAGTACGGGCGGGGTTCCTCCTTGGTCCTAGGTGTCGTACCGTTTCGACTTTCAGCCTGTCGAGTGTTTGGAGACAGAATTTAAACATCTTCTTGGTCTAGGTTTTGTTAGTGTTTTAATAAGATAAGGTTCCGGCCTTGGTTGCGTTAAAGCCCCCAAGCCGGTCATGTTCGCTCATACCTGTTATTCCAACCTAGAGAGGTTGAGGCAGGAGGATTGCCACGAGTTCCTAGTCAGCTGCATAGTGAGTTTCAAGCCATCCTGGACTATTGGAGACCCTGTGTTAAACGAATGAATGAATGAATGAAATTTAAAGAAAAAAAAACAGAAGCCAGGAATGGTGGCACACACCTCTAATTGCAGCAAGGGGAGGTAGAGGCAGGCACATCTCTGAGTTAGAGACAACCTGGGCCACACAGAAAGTGGGAAGGAGGAAGGGAGGGAGTTGGAGAGATGGCATGCAGTTAAGAGTACTTCCAATTCTAGCAGAGGATCAGGACAACATAATGGCTCACAACAGCCTATAAATTCGATTCCAAAAGATCCAGGGCCCTCTTACAGCTCTCACCAGGCATTCATGTTAAGTATATGCATACAGGCAGGCACTCACACATATACATAAAATCAACCTTTACAAAGGAAAAGGGCTGGACCTGCTGGCCTATAATTCCAGCATTTGGAAATTAGAGGCAGAAGGATTAGAGATTCAAGATCATCCTTTATACAATGAGTTCAAGGCCAGACTGGGATACAGGAGACCTTGTTTCAAAAAAAGAAAAGAAAAAGAGTCTAATAAGCAAATCTTGCCAGGTGGTGGTGGCGCACGCCTTTAATCCCAGCACTCAGGAGGCACAGGCAGTCGGATCTCTGTGAGTTTGAGGCCAGCCTGGTCTACAGAGCAAGTTCCACAACAACACACACTACCCAGAGAAACCCTGTCTCTAACACATACACACACACACACACACACACACACACACACACACACACACACACACACAGAGCACAAAACAAAAGTAGAAGAAGCAAATATATAGAGAGAGTAGATTAGTGGTTGGTTAATGTTAAAAAGAGAAGCTGGACAGAAATAGGGAGCGACTTAAAAGATACATAATTTATTTTAAAGGGAACAAAAACGTTTTAAATCTATCGTAGGAAATCTAGGGTGGTAAACTTATCTGTTATCCAGATACTTGGGAGGCTGAGGCAGGTGGAATGCCTTGAATTTGAAGGCAGTCTGGGCTACATGGTGAATTCTGGGTCAACTTGGGATATGTAGGAAGATCCTTTCTCCCAAACAACTACATGAGGATGATGGCATAATTATAGGAATATTGAAAACATTGACTACTGGAGCTCAGCCATGAAGGGTGAGTACTACTTCTGCAGAGGACCCAAGTTATCACCAATACATATCTATAGGCCTTGTACTCCAGCTCAGGGGATCCAATGCCCTCCTCTGACCTCCTGGGGCACCTGCACTTACGCGCACGTGCACACTCACACATGCACACACACATATACACTTGAAAATAAACTTTTTAAAATACTGAATAAATTGGGAGGCAAAAGCAGGAACATTTCTTGTGAGTTTGAGGCCAGCCTGGTTTACATAGTGAACTCCAGGACAACCAAGATTACAGGAAGACACTGCCTCAAAATAGATAAATAATATTGAGTATTGAACTATATGGTTTCAATGAGTGAATAATGGAATATATAAATTATGTATCAAATACCTGTTAAAATTTTTCCAAGGAAGACAGGTTCTCACCGTGTAGCCTTGAGTAGCTTGAAATTTCATGTAAGCCAGGCTGTCCTCAAACTCAGAAATCCACCTGCCTCTGCCTCCCAGTGTTGAGATTAAAGCTGTGTACCACCACTGCCCAACCATGTTAACATGGTTTACAGGTGATCGTATCTGTGGAAGTGATTAAAAGTGGGAGGAGTCTGGTATGGTGACACACGCCTGTAATTCCCCCACTTCGGAGCTAGAGGCAAGAAAGTCAGCTTAAGGTCATCTCCAGCTACATAGGGAGTTTGAGTGAAACCCTGTTTAAAAATAATAAAAATTTGCCAGGCGGTGGTGGCACACACCTTTAATCCCAGCACTCGGGAGGCAGAGGCAGGTGGATCTCTGTGAGTTCGAGACCAGCCTGGTCTACAAGAGCTAGATCCAGGACAGGCTCCAAAGCTACAGAGAAACCCTGTCTCAAAAAACCAAAATAATAATAATAATTTAAAGACAAAATGAAAAATCAGCAAATCAACAAAACGTCATCCCAGGTCCAGCTGACATAATATGCGCTGAAGAGTGCTCTTGAGCAGAACAAGCCCCACAGTGATGTCCCTTGTGTTATCCACTCAACAGTCTTACAGCGATTGCCCACTGGGTGTTGGTGATTCAGGTATGAGTAATGCACACTCCCTGTCCAAGCTAGCTGACAGCCTAGTTGGAGGACCAGTTCTGGATGTAAATAACTATGACATACTGTGTTTGACTCTGTAGTATAGAGGCGGGATTAACTAACAAGGCAGGGAGGCGTCCCCAAGCCAGAAGTGTTTTAAGGTGAGTGGAAGAAGGAATAATAACCAAGGCTTCAGAGATAGATTCTTCTGGAACACAGGCTAAGTGCCTCTGAGAGCCAGACCATAAAATGGCTCAGAGATGAAGTCAAGTAGGAGAACTGGTTTGCATCCATGTTGAAATGGTATCCATCTAGGTACCTGTTCAGTAACTTCAACCTCATTGATACATCAGTGATTGTCCTGAAGTAATGGGCTTTTGTTTGAGTTTGGTTAGTTTGCTTGATTTGAGATGAAGTCTTAAGTAGTCCAGGCTGGTCTCAAACTGGCTAACCAAGGATGACCTTGAACTCTCAACCCTCCTGTCTCTACCTCTCCAGTGCTGGGCTAGTACCACAGGCAAGTACCACCACACCTAGCGTATTAGGTGCTGGGAATGGAACACAGGGCTTTGTGTTTGTGAAACCAGCATTCTACCAATGATCTACATCCCCAGCCCCTGAACTAACTAGTAAATATTCTCTTTCACCTTGGTAGGGTTGTTACCATTGTGATATATGGGTTTGTGACCTCAAGAAAAGGACCACACAATCCAAAATACTTTGGAACACAAAAGGGTTCCCAGCAGAAGGGAACACTATGGTGACCAATGGAGCAGACAAGTGCACCCAGAGCAAGGGCACCCGGTACCCAGAGGGCGTCCACACTGGGTGTTTATTCCTAACCCAGAGGGTCCCTGTGCCTCACTCTAAGTGGCCAGAGCTTAGCCTCACAAATGGATGCAGTTGATAAGCAGAATGCAATTTCTCACAGAGAATGCAGTCATGAGCAAATATTTTGATTTTAAAAAGAGAGAACTGACCCTGGAGGAATTTTGATTTCTGCCATGCATTCCAGTTTTTTTAATGGAGTTTTGTCTTATGTATCCCATTGATAGAAGAGGCAGTACATTTTGCTTACATTTCCCACACCATAAAGAAGTAATTGATATTCCATATCATAGTCCACTGAAAAAAAAAGAAAAAAGAAGTAATTGATAAATAGAATAATACCACCGCCAACAATAATTTCCATTCAATATTAACCTCTTAAAATCAAGTTTGGGGTAAGTGAGTCGGCAAAAAACATAACTCTCTCCTCAAAGGGTATAAGAGACAGTTTATCCTGAAGTCAAGTGTGAGTGACAATGGCCCATGGGAAAAACCATCAGGGCACCCAAAATTCTATATCCTGATATGGTCCCAGTTAGATGAGATTTTTATAGTAACAGTAAAAAGCATCACAAATTAAAACATTCTTTGAATGCAGTGATGTAAACATCAGGAAAGTGGGCTACAGAAAATCAGGGAAATGTCTGCTCTAGTCCCCAGATTCATCTGCTAACGTTCTTGCATTTGGGTCGATAGAGGCTACAGGTTCTAGAGGTTCTCGTACGTTCCAAAAAGTTCACTTGATATTCACAAAGTGTCAGGTCTCATACAAGATAAGTTATAATTAGGCTTTGTATTTGCAACATTTCAACCTCTCCAGGTTCTAACAGACTGTGGTCAAACAGATATGTCTTCCTTCTAGTAATTTTGTCCCCAGGTGCTTCACATGTGGGTCCGAGGGATGAAACCCAAGTAGTCGGAATGGGCAGTGGGCAGCCTCCCTGGATGAGCCATCTTGCCTGTTTGTTGTTGTTGTTTAGGGAAGGAAAGTTTATTTTGGCTCATGGTTTTCAGAGGTTTACGTCCCTGGTAAGCTGACTCCATTGCCATGGGTCGAGAGTGAGGCCTAACATCGTGGCCAACAGCATTTGGAAAAAGCAAGTTCATCTCATGGCAGATGGGAGGTAAACCGCTCTTTTAGTGTATCTTAAATACAGAAGACATCACACGAGTGTCATCCCTGTGCAGGGGCCACATTAATCTTCTCTGTAGAATTCTAATTTTAAAGTATGCAGTGCTGCGGTGAGCATCGCTGTCGTTTTACATGTGTGTGTGCGTGCGAGCATGCACATCCCATAGCACTCATGTGGAGGTCAGAGGATAACTTTCATGACTCATTTCTCGCCTTCCACCCTGTGGATTCTGGAGACAAAGCTCAGTCATGAAGCTTGGCAGCGTGCGTCTTTTCCCACAAGCTGTCTCTCAGACCTCTCCATCCCTCTTCTCTGCTGTTCTGGGAATGCTTGGTGAGTACCCTCTCTCGCTGAGCCCTACCTCTCCAGTCTTTCCCTGCCAAATGTCTGTTTTCATTCCCGGGACTGGAAAGCCGGTGACTGTCATGTGAGGTTCAGTAGCAATCCTGTTAGCCAGTTGGTCATTAATGTGATCCCTCGGGTAATTAATTAGTCTCCGATTAGCCAGCTCTTGGAGAGCTTCCCAGGCAGATGTCATGCTTATCCTGAGATTGCTAGATTTAGTTCCTGCCTCTGCAACTTCCTGTCTTGGTGTCTTTAGGCAAATCATTCTCCCCTCAACTGTCCTTTCCTCACCTGGAGAACCATGGGGCTATCGGGGTTGCCTTCTAGGAGTGCGTGTGAGAGTATAATGCCGCCAAGCTTGTGAGGTTATCCATATGAAATATTTAACATGGTGCCTATGATACTGTTAGAATTCAAGCTGTTGCCAGGAGTGCTGGCACACACGTGTCACTCCAGCCCTTGGCAGGCTGAAGTAGAAGAATGTCAAATTAATGACCAGCCTGGGCTACCCAGTGAATTTAAGTCTAGCCACATAGAGAGATCCTGCCTCAAAACACACAACAAAGTAAACAAAGGAAATACAATTATTGTTATTTTGTTTATTCTATACACATAGAGCTAATGACTCAATTAACACCCTTAAATGTTTTTCACTTGTTTTGTTTATTTGAGGCAGATCACGCAGCTTAGTCTCAACTTGAACTCACTGTGTAGCTGAGGATGACCTGGAACTCCTGACCCTGCCTCCGCCTCCTGAGAACTGGAATTCCGGGCATGAGCCACTATGGTAGCTTTAGGCAGTACTGGGGATCAAACCCAGAGCTCTCCGTGTGCTAAGCCAGCACTCTACCAACTGAGCTGTGTCCCCAGCCTTCTCCTAAAGTGTCTTGAACTTTGTCTGTCGCTTGGGAAAGAGCCAGAGCTTGAGGTTTTCTAGGGTGATGCTTGCAGAGCAAGGAAGAATTCAGACTCTCTCCTTTTCCTCTGAGCCACACCCCTAGCTCCTCGCTGGGGAATTCTCAGCAGGCACTCTAATGCTGAGCCCACCTCTAAATCCTTACCGGGTGACTCCAGGCGAGTGTTCACGGCTGAGCCTTGCCCCCAGCGCCTCACTTCACAGACTGTAGGCAAGTGCGCTACTTCTGAGCCATGCCTGAGCTCTTACACACTTACAGTCATCTAGGCCTGTTGGCAATGAATTTGAAAACTTGTCACTTCACAAGGCACGAACGTTTGATTAAATTCTTACCATTTCAACTGCACTGTGTGATGTAGACACCCTAGCAATTACTAGGAGTGGTCTCCAATGCTCCCAGTACTGTCTTGGCTAGCTCTAACATATCTGATCTGCTGGCGATCAAACAACATCCACAGTCCACAAGGGGCTGGAGAGGTGGCTAGATGGTCAAGAGGGCCCAGTTTCACTTTCTAGCGCCCACTTGGTGGCTCTAAACCATCTGCACCTCCAGTTCCAGGGGTGCCAACACCCTCTTCTGATTTCCATTGACACCAGTCACACATGTGCTGCACATACGCACATTCAGACAAAAACAAAAACCTTCACAATAGGGAGACACTCATGGCTGGTCTTCAAAGTGGCCATGGCCCAGTCTTCTTCCAGTCATGGTCCCAAACTGATTTCATGGAAGCCTACACTTCCTGCTTCTAGGATGGACCTGATAGACTCAGGGTTGGGCTGAGTGTTAACTCTCAAATGCATGAAATGATCACTTTTAGGATCCCCTTTCTGGACTCTCTAGAGACTACCAACTGGGCTACATCCCCAACATTTTTTTTGGTGCTTTTATTTTTTTTGGTTGTTTTGTTGTGTTTTATGATTTTTTTGATACTTATTGAGCTCTATATTTTTCTCTGCTCCCCTCCCTGCCTCTCCTCTCTCCCCGTTCAACCCTCCCCCAAGGTCCCTATGCTCCCAATTTACTCAGGAGATCATGTCTTTTTATACTTTCTACTTCTCATGTAGATTATATCTATGTACGTCTCTCTTAGTGTCCGTATTGTTGTCTAAGATCTCTGGGATTGTGGTTTGTAGGCTGGTTTTCTTTGCTTTATGTTTATAAACCACCTATGAGTGAGTACATGTGATTATTGTCTTTCTGTGTCTGGGTTACCTTACTCAAAATAATGCTTTCTAGCTCCATCCATTTTCCTGCAAAATTCAAGCTGTCGTTATTTTTTTCTGCTGTGTAGTACTCCATTGTGTAAATGTACCACATTTTTCTTATCCATTCTTCAATCGAGGGGCATTTAGGTTGTTTCCAGGTTCTGGCTATGATAAACAAAGCTGCTATGAACATAGTTGAGCACATGTCCTTGTGGCACGATTGAGCATCCTTTGGATATATACCTAAAAAGTGGTATTACTGGGTCTTGAGGAAGGTTGTTTCCTAATTTTCTGAGAAATTGCCACACTGAACTCCAAAGGGGTTGTACCAGCTTTCATTCCCACCAGCAATGCAGAAGTGTTCCCTTTACCCCACAACCTCTCCAGCATAAGTTGTCATCAGTGTTTTTGATCTTGGCCATTCTTAGAGGTGTAAGATGGAATCTCAGAGTTGCTTTGATTTGCATTTCTCTGATGACTAAGGATGTTGAACATTTCCTTGAGTGTCTTTCAGCCATTTTAGATTCCTCTGTTGAGAGTTCTCTGTTTAGGTCTGTACTCCATTTTTTATTGGATTATGTGATCTTTTGGTGTCCAATTTCTTGAGTTCTTTTTATATTTTGGACATCAGACCTCTGTCTGATGTGGGGTTAGTGAAGATCTTTTCCCATTCTGTAAGCTGTCGTTTTGTCTTGTTGACCGTGTCCTTTACTTTACAGAAGCTTTTCAGTTTCAGGAGGTCCCATTTATTAATTGTTTCTCTCAGTGTCTGTGCTGCTGGGGTTCTATTTAGGAAGTGGTCTCCTGTGCCAATGTGTTCAAGTGTACTTCCCACTTTCTCTTCTGTAAGGTTCAGTGTGGCTGGCTTTATGTTGAGGTCTTTGATCCATTCGGACTTGAGTTTTGTACATGATGATAGATATGGGTCTACTTTCATTTTTCTACATGTTGCTATCCAGTTATGCCAGCATCACTTGTTGAATATGCTTTCTTTTTTCCATTTGATATTTTTTGTTTCTTTATCAAATATCAGGTGTTCGAAGATGTGTGGATTGATATCCTGGTCTTCTATTGGGTTCCATTGGTCCTCCTGTCTGTTCTTATGCCAGTACCAGGCTGTTTTCAGTACTGTAGCTCTGTAGTAGAGTTTGAAGTCGGGGATTGTGATGCCTCCAGAGCTTTTATTTTTTTTAACCTTTGTTTATTTATTCATTTAGTGTGTGTGGCGTGTGTGTGTGTGTACATGTGTGCATGCATGTATACACACGCACATACAAAGATGTTAGGGGGCAATCTGGTGTCATTCTCTTCTTCCACCACGTAGGTCCCTGGGCTCAAAACTCAGATCTTGACTCTAAGCACCTTATATCCAATGACACATATGACTAGATCCATCTTTTCTTTAAACATTGATTTATTTTGGGTTTGAGAGGTGGGTGAGTGTGTGCACCATGTGCCACAGAACATGTGGGAGATTGGAGGACCACCCTCTGAGGCCGGCTCTTGCCTTCCCCCTTATCCAGGCAGGGTTTCTCTTGGATTTGCCACTGCTCCGAGTACTCCAGACTCGCTGGCCCCCAAGCTCCCAGACGATTCTCCAAGTCTTCTCTCCTCCTGTCTTGAGTTGGAAGTGCTGAGATTACAGATGGGCCTCACAGGATGGAACTCAGGTTCCCAGCCTTTCGTGGCTAGCTCATTTACTTGCTGAGCCGTCTCTCTAGGCCGGCGGTTCTCAACCTGTAGGTCTTGACCCCTTTGGGGGTTGAACAACTCTTTCACAGGGGTTGTCCGAGACCATTGGAAAACACAGATATTTACATTACGTGAAATGTAGCAAAAATGCAGTTATGAAGTAGCAATGAAAATAATTTTATGGTGATGGTAGGGAGGGGCACCACAACATGAGGAACTGTATTAAAGGGTCACAGTATTAGGAACCAATATCGAGAACCACAAGGGTCTAGGAATATCAAACTCTTGATATTCCTGCCTCAGTTTCTCAAGTGCTGAGATCACAGGTATATACTAGCACAGGTAGCTTAACATTTAACAGTTATCTTTCCACACTCTGACTACCGATTTTTTTTTTGTTTTTTTTTATTGAGACAGGGTTTCTCTGTAGCTTTGGAGCCTGTCCTGGAACTAGCTCTTGTAGCCCAGGCTGGTCTTGAACTCACAGAGATCCGCCTGCCTCTGCCTCCCGAGTGCTGGGATTAAAGGCGTTCGCCACCACTGCCCGACTCCGATCTTTTTGTTTGTTTGTTTGTTTTTAAATTGGTCTTGTGTAACCCAGGCTGCCCTTGAGCTGGTTTATGCAGCTCAGGATGACCTCAAACTTCTGATGCTCCTGCCTTGATTTTTCCCAATGCTAAGATTACAGGCCTGCACCGCCACAACCAGCGTACAAAGCCATATCTGATTTAGCATGTGCTCTTCCCCATGCCCTCTGCTTTGAGACAGGGTCTCAATGTGTAGTCCTGGTTGGCCTGGAACTCACTAGTAGACTAGACTGGCCTTGAACTGAGTGAGATCCTCCCGTCTCTGCCTCCCAAGTGCTGAAATTAAATGCACGTGCTGGCGAGCAGGGGGGGGGGCACGCACAGCTGTTGTGTTAGCTTTTTGTTTGTTTTTGAAACAGGTTCATTTGCAAACCAGGCTTGCAACTACCAGCCGTCTTCCTGCCTCGGACTCCTGGGTGCTGCTGGGATGACATTCCTCTCACCTTTCTTCCCTCCTAGCCTGGGTCTTACCTATCTGAACCTCCAAACAGCCAACAGCTAACTGGTTGAAAATCCCATACTTCCTCTGGCGGCTAGTAGCTCAGCCAGAGGCGGTCCCGCCCATAGGCAGCACACCCACCTCTCCCAATTGGCTCTACACTGCCAGGAGGCGGGGACAAGGCAGAGGGGCAGCAGCCGCCATCCGGGTCAGAAAAGGCCAGAAGAGATCCGAAGGCACCTGTCCACTGAGAGTCTGTTCGACCAGGTCCGGAGAGCGTGGGACAGAGGGACAAACACGAGGGATCGCCGAGGACTGTGGCGCGCTTGCTGAGTGCTGCCCACGTCCCGCAAGCCGAGCGTGTGTCCCCAACTCTGAGCTGTCCCTGCCCGGCAGACCTCCAGAGTCGAGGTGGTCAGTTTGATATTGTTTTCCAGATCGTTAGGACCGAAGCTCCAGGAGAAGGAGGAACCGCCCAACATGGCATCAGAGGTGTGTAGGACTTCGGGGACCTTGCAAAAGAGCGGGGAGGAGCCACTTGGGTTGACCCGTGCTTGGGGCCACCTCCCTCCAGACAGAACTGCAGTGAGTGATACAGAAATTCCTGACCACACTTCCAAAGCCCAGTTTAATGTAGGCTCACTCAGGGATATCCCCACCGTCTTCTGCCCATCGAGCGCCGCCAAGTGGCTGAGGAGGTGATCTCACTAAGGACTGCAAGTTGGCCACCATGTGTGGCTGTTTCTCCCCCCCCCCCTTTTTAAATTTGTATTTTGAGGCAGGGTTCCCTGTATAGCCCTGGCTGTCCTGGAACTCGCTCTGTAGACCAAGCTGGCCTCAGACTGATCCACCTGCCTCTGCTCGAGTGCTAGGATTAAAAGCATGCACCATCACGGCCAGCATTCTTTTTCCCTTTAAAAAAAAAAAAATAGTTTAGAATTTTTATGTGTATGGATGTTTTGCCTGCCTGTATGTTTGTGTACCACGTGAGTGACTACTGCCTATGGGGGTCAGAAGAGGGCGTGGGACTACAGGAACTGGAGTTACAAATAGTTGTGAGCCATATCGGTGCTGAAAATCAAATTTGGATTCTCTGGAAGAGAAGCCAATGCTCTCAATGGCCGATCCATCTTTCCTGGCCCTGTTTCTCCTTCTCAGCTCACTTTAGCCCAGGCTAGACTGGAATTCACTATCTGCCCAGATTGGCCTCAGATTTCTGGCAATTCTCCTGCCTCCACCCACAGAATGTTCAGATTCTAGGTGTGAGCGACCACATCAAAACTTTCCATTTACTTTTTTCTTTGAAGATTTTCTTGTTTGTTTATCTATTTATGAGTATGTGCATGTGTAGGCATGACACACATGTGGAGATCAGGGAAGAACTTGTGGGAAGAGATTCTCTTTCCAACAGGCTTGGCAGCAGGCCCTTTACCCAATGGGCTACCTCACCTTTCTTAACACCCACCTTTCACCCTGCATCCTCTTGTTAGGCCCCACCCTGTAGGATACCCCTTGTGCCTTGCGCTTGTCCTCGAGTATAGGAAAAGTTGAGTGCCTAAGTTGTACTTGGGCTCTGTCATATGGAAAGAGCCAGAAGGTAGGGACCTCTCTGTATGGCCCCAGTGACCCCCTAGGGTGTCCCTGTCCTCTTCTTTGCACCAGTATTCCTGGCTTCTCTTCCAATTTAATGACAAGTGTGCAAGACATAGGTCCCTTCCACGGACTTGGTTGGTTTATCTAGTAAATGAACTAATGGGAGCTATTGGGCTCTGCCTGTAAGGGATGGATCATGGAGACATTACTCTGAACTCACAGGGAAAGGGGGCTGTAGGGAAACAGATGCCAGCGTGCCCAGTCCCTTCTGATCTCCAGTAGCTGGCGAGTCACTTCCTTCCTCTCAGCTCATCTGAACACATTAAGATGGCCTGATTTACTTAGCTGCTGGGTCATGCGGAGGGTCAGGAACAAGGACTGGACTTTGGAGCCAAACAGATGTGATTTGTACACCAGGGACAGCCTTGACCTGTTAGTTCCTTTGTGAAGTAGGGGTAATTGTGTCCACTTCATAAAAGGATGTAACTGCAACGCCAGGTGTTGCAGTGCACACCTTTAAACCCAGGTCTTGGGAGGCAGAGGCAGGTAGATCTCTGAGTTTGAGGCCAACCTGGTCTACAAGTGAGTTCCAGGACAGCCAGAACTACACAGAGAAACCCTGTCTCAAAACAAAAACAAAACAAACAAAAAAACAAAGCAAAAAGCTATTAATCCTCCTGCCTCCACCTCCCTAATGCTGGGGTCATAGGCGAGCACCACTATGCCCAGCAAGCAGTATCCACTCTGATACTTCTCTTGTGCACTTGAATTTTGCTCATTCTACTCGGCCCAACTCTGAGATGCTTTCACCTTGTCCCAGACTCCTAGTCTGGAGCAATGCCCTCTCCAACTGCACTGGTCCTTGCCCATTACTGCCCAGTTGGAGACACCTCACTCTGACCTCCCAAGATCATTTCAAATGCTTTCCAGGGCTAAGTGTGGGGGTACACTTGTACCCCCAGCCCTCGGGAGGCTGAAACAGAAGGATCACCAATTTGAGGCCAGCTTCAACATTATAATGAGTTCTAGTTCAGCCTGAACTACATGGCCTGGCCCTATCTCCACAAGCCAAGAACATGGCCGGGGTTGTTAGCTCAGTGGTAAACTACCTGCTTAGAATCCTCCAGAAAGGGGCTGCATATGACTCAGTGATATAACTCCTGTGTTTCACACACAAGACCTCAGGTTCAATACCAAATATCGGAGAGGGACAACGGGAGTGTATGGCTGGAAGCCTGCTAGTGGGACTGGAGCCGTTTGCTCCCCAAACACAATGGACTGGACTGCAGATGACCTCAGCTTGCCTTAAGCCATTCTGTGGGTTGGTACTAATTGTTCTGGCTGCTGTCCTGCTTGTTAAGGGGTTGTTATTACCAACAAACCAGACGCAGAAGCCAGAAATCTGGAAAGGAAGACAGCCACAGGATCCTCCTGGGCCTTCCCCAACAGACTCCTGACTTGCTCCCTATTCTGATCAGAACCTCTCAAAGCTGGGGGTGATGGTGGAGGCTGCCTCTATGGGTCAGAGCCCTTTGACAGTAAGACTGTTGAGTACCGAGGAAGTCAGCTCCAAGCCTGGATCCAGAGCACAGTGGGTGTTCCCATGGCACCCACAGCACCAGACCCAGGAGCACAGATAGCAAAACAAGCCCCAGGGATTGAGAGGTGGCTCGCCTGGTGAAGTGCTTGTGCAAGCAAAAGGACCTGAGTTTGGGTCCTCGTGCTGAAGAAGGTGAAACTGTTGACCAGCCAGGCCAGCTTAATGGATGAGGGTCAGGGTCAGTGAGGGATCCTGTCTCTAAAATGTGACGGGACACTTTCATTCTGACACGTGGGAGGCAGAGGCTGGCAATCTCTGTGAACTCCAGGCTAGCTTGATTGATATAGTGAGTTCCAAGCTAGCCAGGGCTACATAGTGAGGCCCTGTCTCAAATAGTAATAAATAAAAAGGTAGAGAAAATTGAGGAAGACACTCAACACTGACCTCTGGCATTTGTGCACACACATGAACATGTACATACAAAATACATGTAGAGAGAGAAAGAGAGAGAGAGAATAGAGAGAGCACACCCTGTCCTTGAGTATCCCCAGCCCCCCTTCACTATGCATGAACTTTGCAAATGATATCAGATTGAATGCTTATAACAGTGGTTCTCAACCTGTGGATCTCGACCCCTTTGGGGGGTTGAACTACTCTTTCACAGGGGTCCCCTAAGACCATCAGAAAAGCACAGATATTTACATTCCAATTCATAACAGTGGCAAAATTACAGTTGTGACATAGCAATGAGATAATTGTATGGTTGGGGGCCTGTCCACATCCTGGCCTATGCCCTATTTCAAAACAGGTGCCTCTCTGACCCATCCCTCTGCCCTTTGGTGCTGGGGTTGGGGGATCAGCTAATGTCTCTTTAGAAAGACAACGATAGCAAGAGGACCTGGCATGTGGCTCAGTTGGTAGAGTGCTTGCCTCCTAAGTACAAAGCACCGGGTCTCATCCCTAAAACAACATAAATTGGATGTGGTCACATGCCTTTAATCACAGCCCTAGGAAGGTAGAGGCAGAGGATCAGTGGCTTGAGGTCATCATAGAGATTTGAAAGCCAGCCTGGGCCTGTCACAATAACAATATAGCAACTTTCGCAAGTTAAATTTAACTATTCTGCTATATATGTTTATATGTACTACAAAGTATTGTCTTTGTAAGGTCTGGGGTACAGGCCAATAATCTTTGTTGCTTGGAAGGCTGAGGCAGGAGGATCTGCCTAGGCCACAGAGTAAGCTCAGTGGCAGCCTATGCAACTTAGGAAACTCTCTCAAAATTAAATTACATGGTGGCTCACACCTTTTAATCCTAATACTCAGGAGACAGAGATAGGCAGATCTCTAAGAATTCCAAGCCAGCTGGACACAGTGAGACCCTATCTCAAAAAAATAAATAAGAGACTGGGGAGATGACTCAGCAGTTAAGAGCACTTACTGATTTTGCAGAAGACCAAGGCTCAGTTCTCATCACCACATGATGGTTCATAATCATCCATAACTCCAGTTCTAGAGGGTCCAACACAGTCTCCTGGCCTCTGCAGGTACCAGGCATGCACGTGGTGCACAGACATACATCAGGCAAAAAAATACATAAGATAAAATAAATCCAAAAAAATAAATAAATAAAGTAAAAGAGGACTATTAATATATAACTCAAACACAATGCTTATGTGCCATGCAAGAGCCCTAGGTTTAATCTCCAGTATTAATATATACATATGCACACATATGTATATGTGTACATATTCTTTAAAGGTTTATTTATTATGTATACAGTGTTTTGTCTGCATGCATGCCTGCAGGCCAGAAGAGGGTGCCAAATCTTACTATAGATAGTATGAGCCACTACGTGGTTGCTGGGAATTGAACTCAGGACCTCTGGAAGAGCAGGCAGTGCTCTTAACCGCTGAGCCATCTCTCCAGCCCGTACATGTCTATATATATATACATACACACACATATATATATGTATATGACCATAGAATAAGTACATACTATGTTGTCTGTCAGTTAAAGAAAAAAGAATCTGTTGTGCTCCAAGGAATGCCACCATCTCCCTGGTCCATGCCATGTGGTGAGAAAGAGCCCTGACTTCTGTGTCTATCATATCCCCTTGCACACTCACCAAGTTCCCGACCTTCTGAGTCTCAGCTGCCCCATCTGTCCAGTGAGAATAATGTCTAATATCGCCCCCACACACCTTTCTGGGTATCTCTCCTAAGGGTCCCTTTTGAAACTATGTTCTCTTCTGCCCCCTTGTCCAGAGTGGGAAACTATGGGGTGGCCGTTTTGTGGGTGCTGTCGACCCCATCATGGAGAAGTTCAACTCATCTATCTCCTATGACCGGCATCTGTGGAACGTGGATGTGCAGGGGAGCAAGGCCTACAGCAGGGGCCTGGAGAAGGCGGGGCTTCTCACTAAAGCCGAGACCCAGCAGATACTGCAAGGCCTGGACAAGGTAGCCTCCGTGACCCGAGGTCCACCCTACATCCATTCCCCTGGGAACCCAGGCTCCTACCCAAAGTCCCTAAGCACTACATTCACCTTTATTCCCTCCTCCTGAGGCTGGAGATGGAACCCAGACCTGAGGTCCATACTGGGTAAATGCTTCGCTGCTGAGCCACGCCCCCAGCCCCTCGCTGGGAGATTCTAGACAAGTGTTCAGTTCTACCATTGAGCCATATTCCAGTTCTTACACCCTGGGGTACAAGCTGTAGTATTCCAGATTTGTTGTTTGACCTTGTAGTAAGTAGATGACGGGAGAGGTGTGCTATAATTACCAGCTCTGTCTTTTAATGACTCCTCGTGGCTCAAGACCAAGGTGGACTGGGTCAGAGATCGTCCCTCAGGGATGGGGAAGATTCTATGGCTCAGCTTCCGTACAAGGGCATTTAGCAAACATGGTGGAGCCAAGACCAAGGCAGGGGAACTCCTGATGCCTATCAACCTGACACCCTGGGTTGGTGCTGCCTGCTCCAGGTAGCTGATGAGTGGGCCCAGAGCACCTTCAAACTACACCCTAATGATGAAGACATCCACACAGCCAATGAGCGGCGCTTGAAGGTATGGTACACCCTTCTTCCTAAAAATTCGTCTCTCTTTATCGACCTTACCCTGGGCACTAACCATCACTGGCAGAGTAGAAATGGCAAGAGACTTGGGCAAGACTGGGTCCCTGGCATAGGGAGGGAACGCCATAAGGCTGGCAAGGACCACTACCTAGACTCAGTGACCCCACTGAGCTGGGATTAGGGTGTTCTAGCCTGTCTTCATGCCTCTTCACCCCTAGGAGCTCATTGGCGAAACTGCAGGAAAACTACACACAGGACGAAGCCGCAATGACCAGGTGTCGCCAGCCCTCTTTGCCCTCTGCTGTGACCTTTTCAACCCTGGGAACCCGCCAGGCTCTTGGCGCTCTGGGGCAGTCCTGGTTGTCCAGGGAAGGAAGCAGCAATCTCTGCTCCCTGAGCGTGGCCTTCTCCTCCCCACAGGTGGTCACGGACCTCAGGCTCTGGATGAGGCAGACCTGTTCCAAACTCTCTGCCCTCCTCTGGGCGCTCATTGGAAGTATGGTCGACCGGGCTGAGGCGTAAGTCTTCTGGGGGACACCGCCACAAGAATTCTCTCGCTGGGCGGAATCTAAGCTAGGAATGAGTGTCAGTAACCCTGAACCAGCCGTGCCGGAAGTACGCAGCCAGCGTGAGTGATGGTTCCCCGTGGCTGCGTAGTAGATGGGGCCCTGGTCTTCTACTGGGCTGCCCCTGTCTATACACGCTAGCTCCTCCAGGGACCAGATGCAAGAGCAGGTAACAATTAGGGCAGAATTGCGTATAAAGGCCTGAGAGGAATAGTTAATACTCAAGTGCGGCACCAAAGAACCTCCTGCTCCTTCCTAAGGGAAGCAAATATCAACAGTCCACAGGCCCGGTTGGGCTTGGGGGGCGGTGTTTGTTTGTTTGTTTTAGATTTATTTTATTTTGTATGTATGAGTGTTTTGGGTTTTTGGTTTCGTTTGGTTTTTTGAGACAGGTTTTCTTTGTGTAAGAGCCCTAACTGTCCTGGAACTAGCTCTGTAAACCAGGCTGGCCTTGAACTCACAGAGATCTGCCTGCCTCTGCCTCCTGTGTTCTGGGATTAAAGGCTTGTGGCACCACCGCCTGGCATGTATGAATGTTTTGATCGCATGCATATATGTGCTCCACCTGCACGTCTGATGCCTGTGAAGGTCCGAAGAGGGTATCAGATCCCCGGAGCTCAAGCTGTGAATAGCTGTGAGCCACCATGTGGGGAGCGGGAATCAAGTCCCCGGTCTTTCTGCGAAAACAAGTGGCCTTAACCGATAAGCCATCCCTCCAGACCCACAAGCCCAGCTGTGATAGGCTTAACTGCTCTCATGAAGACGGTAGCAGTTCGGTTCAGAGGATAAAGCCTTAAAACAGACGGCTGAGAGTCACAGAGGGCCACCAGGTTCTGTCCTCTGAGTTCAAGACCTAGATGGCAGGGGTGAAGACAGTTGAAGACCAAGGCCCCGAGGTGTTCAGTGGGCTTAGAGGTCCAAAAACAATACAGAATAGTAAGGAGTGGGGAATAGCTTTTTTTGGTTTGGTTTGGTTGATGGTTTTGGACACAGGGTTTCTCTGTGTAGCCCTGACTATCCCGGAACTCGCTCTGTAGACCAGGGTGACCTAGAACTGAGATCCGCCTGCCTCTGCCTCCCATGCACTGGAATTAAAGTTGTGTGGCGCCACCACCACCTAGCTAGGAGTGAGGCGTGTCTCAATAGCTCCTACCCAGGCCGGCCTAGATCAGAGGGCAGTGACCAGTCATCCTTTAAGGAAGGATCTTTGGAGACAAAAGATCCAGGTGCCCAAGGAGAGGCCCTAACGGAGCCAGCAGCAGGCAGTCACCCTTCAGTCCGTACTGTCCCATCTTACCCCACATCCCGCCCTAATATGGAAGGCAAACAACGGGACCAAAGGCTGCCTCCTACCAGCCTTGTCCCACTTGCATGTTCTAATGTCCCTGGGACTGGCTTCATCCCCTGCAGACTTGACAAAGGAGCCCCTGAAAAAATCTTAGGTGGTACCAGAATCAGGGACGGCCCCTCCTCTTTCCCAACTCTGTGTTCCCCACTCATAGGCCTCAACTATGCCCGCTCAAGGGCATATGAACTGAGGTAGGGTTGGGATACTGGGAAGAGGAGGAGGGTGAGGGCTAATGAATACAAGGTTGTTTTTAATGGCATGATGATGGTATTCTGAAATTGAACGTGGTGATGGTTATACACTACAGGTAGCCTGGGACTTGCTATGTGTAGCTCAGGCTAGCCTCAGTTTTAATCTCCTTTCCTTCCTGTCCTGGACTTTCTTTTTCTTTTTCTTTCTTTTTTTCTCTAGACAGCCCAAACTGGCCTCCAACCCACTATGTAACTGAAGCTCCTTGAACTCCAGGCCCTCCTGCTTCAGCCTCCCAAATGCGAGGGTTACAGGTGTGCACCACCACCCAGAGCTGGGCTTGGTTTTTCAGACAAGGTCTTGTCTGTAACCCAGGCTCCATAGGACTCACCGTATAGCCAAGGCTGGTCTCAATCTTATGGCAATCCTCCTGCCTCAACCTCCCGAGCACTGGGTCCATAGACTTGCACCACCATGTCCTTCCTGGAGTAGTGTTTGATCTCACTGACTTGCTTCTGGTCTCTTACCTTAAGGCCTGTTTGTCCCCTAGGGAGCATCTGGTCCCTTATTCAGGCAGAGCTCACAGATCCGCTCCTACTTTCCATGCAAAGAGCCTAGCTTGTAGGGTCCCAGGTGGCCTAGGCAAGCCCTACCTGTCCCTGCTGGACCCCAACCCCTCAGGTGCCCTACTTCTCCTATTACAGGGAACGTGACGTCCTCTTTCCGGGGTACACACATCTGCAGAGGGCTCAGCCTATCCGCTGGAGCCACTGGATCCTGAGGTGAGCTTTGTGGAGCAGGGACAGTAGGAAGGGGCCCTGACTGGGGCCCTTGGTAGAAGGGGAGGCTCCTTGGTATCCATCAGCCAACCACCATCCACCCGTTTCTGGTTTCCCACAGCCACGCTGTTGCGCTGACACGAGATTCAGAGAGGCTGCTGGAGGTGCAGAGGCGGATCAATGTCCTGCCGCTGGGGAGGTAAGGCCCCAGTGTCCCCAAGGCCTGATGGAAGGTGAAGGCAGATCGCTACGTAGTCAGCAAGATTGAAGAAAATGTGGGGATTAGAGGGAGGGGCTTGTGAGGCCCTGCCCCTTCCTCAGAGTCTATATATAGACATTGTGGTTGCTGGGAAGGCGCATTTCTTCAGTGATTGAAGAAACTGCCCATGCTGTTATTGGTAACCACTCACACATGGCCCCGTAAGCAACCCCAGCGAAATTCATTGGGTCACCGAAAAAGACATGAACGTAGAAGGAGCTGGGAAAAAGGGATCAGCAGGGTAGGAGGGTAAGAGAGGGTAATGGAGGAATGAATATGATTAAAATACATTTTACACATGAATGAAATTGTCATAATGAAATCAGATATATACAATATACATTTTAATTAAGAATTCTAATGTAGGCAGAGAGATGGCTCACTGGTTAAGAGCACTTGCTGCTCTTCTAGAGGAAGCGGGTTCAGTTCCCCGCACCCGTGGCTCCAGCTCCAGGGAATCCAATGCCCTCTTCTGGCCTCCATGGACGCCTTCACACAGGCACACATATGTACACATAAATAAAAATAGTAAAAGCAAAACAAAGTTGTAAAGTCTAGAGAGATGGCTAAGAGCACTGGCTGCTCTTGCAGAAGACCCAGGTTCAGTTCCC
This sequence comes from Ondatra zibethicus, assembly GCA_004026605.1. NCBI lineage: Eukaryota > Metazoa > Chordata > Mammalia > Rodentia > Cricetidae > Ondatra > Ondatra zibethicus. The sequence continues at coordinate 86,642 of PVIU01001891.1, read as the reverse complement.
AGCACCCACATCGGGAGGCTCACAATTGCCTCTAACTCCAGTTCCAGGGTCTCTGAAGTCCTCTCGTGGCCTATGTGGACACCTACATGTATGTGGTTCACATACAGACAAAAAAGCACACACACACATACACATAATGTTTTTATCATCAACAACAAAAAGCTGCCCCTACTTGCCTTCCAGATCCCTAACATGGGGATAGCCAAACTTGAGAATTTGCTGAAACTCCAGACAACTTCCCACTGGGCACCATTTTCCCTGCATGATGACAAATGTTTGGGTCCTTAAGGTGGCCAGGCCAGCAAAGGGGCTGAGTTACTAAGATTTGACCCGGCATGTTGCGTGTGTGTGTGATATCCAGAACTTTAATCACTATGAACCCTTGTCTCTACAGTGGGGCCATTGCGGGCAACCCTCTGGGTGTGGACCGGGAGCTACTCCGAGCAGGTGAGGTATACCCTGCTCATCCTTCTCTGGAGACTGTCACTCTTAGCCCCTGCTGGGTCGCAAAGACACAAGGGGTGACATGTGGAAGACATGTAGGTCCTCATGCGCACAGATAAGCACTAGGGGAACCAGGAATGTTAAACACATGGGCTTATAGGTTCAACAGTGTTGGTTCAAACCTTGGGAGTATTACCCCAAGCAGGTTATTTGAGGCATATTGAAGCACGGCACAATTTGATGAAATCTTTCCTGGTGATGATTAACTCAACCCCATGTCACAATAAAACTTATGGCATGACTACCCTGAAACTCTTTGAATAGTACATGTGGCACCTTCCATAAAGATAGGTTCTGTAGATTGATAAGCTCATATAAAGGTCCAGGGGAGGATCTGGTGAGTCTCAGCCACACAGATAGTGCAAAGGTCACCAGGCTATTAACCTCTTCTGCTCCCAGCCTTCTGGGTGGAAAACAGGTTATACATCTCCCCATGTGAAGTGACATTCCTCTGTGTTTAGCATTCCTGGTTCTCCTGGTGCTTATCTGTAAGCCCAAAGACTTCTGTGCCTCCCACAATGAGAGGGCAGAGGCCCTCCTATCTTGCCGTTGGGTATTGAGATTGATGAGGTTGCCTATGGCAGGGACACCTATTGCTGGGACTACTTCAACCTCCATCCACCCTCCTGAGATCGGTACCCCCTTCCCCACGTCAGACTCCTCCTTGATTCTAATTTCCAAGAAGGGGTCATGGATGAGGCTGGGCATCCTGGTGCAGGGTAGAGAAGAGCACTTCTCAGCTCCCAGTCCGACTGTTTTTCCTCCCTCATATCCAGAACTGAACTTTGGAGCCATCACGCTCAACAGCATGGATGCCACCAGCGAGAGAGACTTTGTGGGTAAGATGCAGGGCTTGGGATGTAGAATGCTTGCTTAGGGTGCATTTGATCGCCAGAACTGCACGAACTGGGCATATTGGCACACAGCCACAGTCGCGGCACTTAGGAAGTGGAGGCAGGAATAATTGAAGGACATCCTCTGCTGGTTAGCTTGAGACCAGCCTGAGCTATCTAAGATCCTGTCTCAAACAAACAAAACCAAAAAACTCCACCACCAACAATAATGGCCAGCAAGTGGGTAAAGCGCATACTACCGACACTGACGGTCCCAGTTTGATGCCCTGGACCCACATGGTGGGAGGAGAGATCTACCCCTGCAAGTTGTCCTTTGACTTCTACCAGTGAACACACAGAGAAGGTAAATTAAAAGAGAAAGCCTGCTGTTCCTTCTAGCGGAGTTCCTGTTTTGGGCTTCTCTGTGTATGACCCACCTCAGCAGGATGGCAGAGGACCTTATCCTCTATGGCACCAAGGAATTCAACTTTGTGCAGCTCTCAGATGCCTACAGGTAAGGCCCGGATCTCAGGATACTGAAATGACTTCCTCCCACCCCAGCCCATCCCAGCCTTTGCAAGACCCACCCAGAGGGCCAGCCAGGCTTAAGCAGAACCTCAGTCCTAACCCCTCTGTCCCCAGCACTGGAAGCAGCTTGATGCCCCAGAAGAAAAACCCAGACAGCCTGGAGCTGATCCGGAGCAAGGCGGGCCGAGTGTTTGGGCGGGTGAGCTGGGAAGAGTGGACGGACCCGGTGGGTCCTCGGGGGATTTCATGACTGGCTCTGGTGTCCCACTTCCTCAGCTTCGTTCTTCCTACAGTGTGCTGGGCTCCTGATGACGCTCAAGGGACTTCCCAGCACGTACAACAAGGATTTACAGGTAGGAGGCTGGGGATGTGATGAGGACCCCTCTGGCTGTACCACGTACTACTTCTCAGAGCTCTGACACCAGAGAGGAACCCCTAGAATGACTCCTTCCCGTCCTGGGCACACAGTCTGTGGCTATCCTCAGAAGTTCCTTGCTGCTCCTTGGGGTAGCAGGGAGAGGAGCTAAATGTCTCCAATAGACCAAGGGAAGATGTCTGGGTGAAGAGCGGGGCTGCCGGCTCCTCACCTGCTACACGCCTTCCAGGAAGATAAGGAAGCTGTGTTTGAAGTATCTGATACCATGACTGCTGTCCTCCAAGTGGCCACCGGAGTCATCTCTACGCTGCAGGCAAGACTAACGCTCCCCACATCTCCTACCTCCCCTCCCCTAGGCCCTTGGTCTGTGGAAATGCCAGACAGTGATCTGCGAGGGGAGGGGGATGAGGCCAGAAGACCTTGGATGGGGAGGGCAAGGCACCAAAACCTGGCACAGAAGAATAGGGATTGGTTAGACACCAAAGTCCCAGGTTTTGGCCAGAATAGGATTTTTTTTTTTTTTGGAGATAAGATCTTACTGTGTAGCACAGGCTGGACTCTAACATGAGGCCTCAGCTTCCCAAGTGCTGGCATTATAGGCCTGCTCCACTGTATTCTCTCCTCCCCCTCTCCTTCTGAGTCATGGTCTTGCATATAGCCAAGGTTAGCATTAATCTCACCATCCTACTGTCTTAATCTCCTAAGCGCCAGGATTGTGGCATGCACCTCACTGCTAGCCAGATTTCTGTTGTAGACATTTATGATATGAAGTTTTTTTTTGGGGGGGGGTGTTGAGATAGGGTTTCACTATGTAACTCTGACTGTCCTGGAACTCACTATGTAGACCCCTCAAACTCACAGAGATCCACCTGCCTCTGCCTCCTGAGTGCTGGGATTAAAGGCGGACAGCACTATGCCAGCCTTATCATACGGACTTTCAGTGCACTGCAAAGATACATAGAGAACCCCCATGTGCCAAGACCCAGCTTTAAAAACAAGCACCTCGTGGCCGTTCTCTGTGTGGTTAAGACAGAGTCTCACTCTGTGACCACATGTTGCTGCCTCTCCTACAGTTATTCTTCTGAAGTCTACTTCCAACTTCACATCATTTCGCCCCTGAATAGTTCCGCTGTTTCTAAAGCACTGTCTCTCAAGATGTGCCTCTGCTTACCTGATAGGGACTGGGGGAGATGGCCCAGTGGTTAAAGCACTTGCTTCACACATGTGAGGTCCCAAGTTCCCATCCCTAGAAACACATGCAGATACCAGCCGGGCATGGAGGCACATCTGTAATTCCAGTCCCCCCCCCCCACCGAAAAAAAAGGCAGGGTGTCTTAGTTAGGGTTTCTATTGCTGTGAAGAGACACCATGACCATGACATCTCTTAAAACGGAAAGCAGAAAACACTTCATCGAGGTGGCTGCTTACAGTTGAGGTTTAGTCCATTATCACCACGGCAGGGATGGGGGCATGTAGGCAGATATCATGCTGGAGAAGTGGTCTGAGACACTGGGCGTGGCTTGAGCAGAGATGAGACCTCAAGGCCCGCCTCCACAGTGACGCAGTTCCTCCAACAGGACCACACCTACTCCAAGAAGGCCACACATCCTAACAGTGCCACTCACTCCCTTTGGGAACCATTTTCTTTCAAACAGCCACACAGGGGATCCCCCAAAAGGAGCTGGCTAGTGAAACTAGTCATGTCTGTGAGCTCTGGGTTTCGTTGAGAGACTCTTCCCCAGTGAATAAGGTGGAAGAGCTAACAAAGATGATCCCTGCTCCTCAGGTCTTCACATGCATGGACGTGCACATGTACCCACACATATTTTAAAAAAAATGGGAGGGCGCTGCAGAGATGGCTCAGAGGTTAAGAGCACTGGCTGCTCTTCCAAAGATCCTGAGTTCAAATGGTGGCTCACAACCATCTGTAATGAGATCTGGTGCCCTCTTCTGGCCTGCAAGCATACATCCAGGCAGAACACTATACATAATAAATAAATCTTAGCCGGGCGGTGGTGGCGCACGCCTTTAATCCCAGCACTCGGGAGGCAGAGGCAGGCGGATCTCTGTGAGTTTGAGGCCAGCCTGGTCTAGAAGAGCTAGTTCCAGGCCAGGCTCCAAAGCCACAGAGAAACCCTGTCTCAAAAAACCAAAAATAAATAAATCTTAAGCAAACAAAAATAAACCCTGAGTTAAAAAAAAATCATGCACAAACACATAAGCACACCACACACACATAACAAAAACATGCAGTCCCATACTGAGAGCATGGATGCACTCCTGTAATCCCAACACTAAGGACACTGAGACACGATTGTAAATTTAAGGCTCATCTGGCTACAAAGTCTCAAAAGATAAAAACAAACTAATAATGATGAAAATGTTCAAGCAGAGAGTAGATTGATCGTGGGGTGGGGAGGGGTTAGGTGGGATGGGGTAGGGGCGAAAGAGGTTCGTCAGTTGCTTAGAACACGGTAGGGCAGGCTCCGCGCCACCCCCCAGCTCACTTTTGCTGGATCCGTGTCCCCAGATTCACCGTGAGAACATGACACAGGCACTCAGTCCTGACATGCTGGCCACCGACCTCGCCTATTACCTTGTCCGCAAAGGGGTGAGTGTGAAACACCTGGGCATGGGGACAAGGGTGTCCCCAAAGCTGGGCACTCAGGTCACAACAGGAAACAAACTCCTGATGGCACCACCTTCTGCCTTTGTATCTAGATGCCATTCCGCCAGGCCCATGAGGCCTCAGGAAAAGCTGTGTTCATGGCAGAGACTAAAGGAGTCGCCCTCAACCAGCTGTCCCTGCAGGACCTGCAGACTATCAGGTGTGCACCACCCCCACCATCCCCACCCCACCCGCAAGCTGACCCTGGGCAGCTCCATGGAGTGCGCTATCCTGACTCTTTCTTTCTCCCCAGTCCCCTGTTCTCAGGTGATGTGAATCACGTGTGGGACTATGGTCACAGCGTGGAACAGTATAGCGCCTTGGGTGGCACAGCACGATCCAGTGTCGAGTGGCAGATAAGCCAGGTGAGGGCCCTGCTGCGGGCCCAGCAGGCCTAGATTCCACCCACCTAAAGCTGCTCCCCAATAATAAAGTGGGGGGCCCTGAAGAGGAACCACCAGTTTCCTGCCTCAGACTGTCTTACTCGCTGTGGAATGGGGATTTGTTGAACTGGCCCACGGGGGCAGGAAGGAAGTTGTTATGGTAAAAGTAAAAAGGCACTATTTCCCAAGTGACAGCAGTGGGCAGTGGGCCACAAGGAGCAGCAAGTTCCAGATAGGGAGCCACGCTGTAGGTGAGAGACCTCAGCAGGTCAGCCAGTCCCATGAGGAGCCACAGCCACGGTGGGTAAGAGACAGAGTGAGGTTGGATATTTATTTAGTGGGTTATGGAAGGGAAGGGCAAAGAGTAGAAGGGGGAAGAGCAGAGAGGAGAGAGAAACAGAGAATTGGGGAGAGGAGCCACGGCAGCAGCTACCTCTTTGGGAGAAAGAAGGAAAGGAAGGAGCTCAGGGTGGAAGCAGAAGGAAGATCTGCTTGCCTCAGTGGATGGGGAAGGGAGTGGGCAGGGCTTGTCTCTTTTTTTTGGATTTTCGAGACAGGGTTTCTCTGGAGTTTTTGGTGCCTGTCCTGGAACTAGCTCTTGTAGACCAGGCTGGCCTCAAACTCACAGAGATCTGCCTGTCTCTGCCTCCTGAGTGCTGGGATTAAAGGCGTGTGCCACCACCGCCCAGCAAGGGGCTTGTCTCTTAAAGGGACAGGACAGACCATTACATTCCCATCTCTTTTTTATAATAAAAAGGTGGGAGGTTAGGGACAACAGGTTAAAGGAATTGGGACAGCGGATTCTCAAGACTGCTTCCTACTTATTTGTGGGCATCATCTTGGGGGAGAACCCAAGAAAGCTGGGTGCTGGTCATCCTGGCATAGTTGGTCCCTTTAGGTCACATCCTGGGGTAGGTGGTCTCTTTGCTCCTGTCCGGTGTTTGTGGTATGGAAATTTCTGGTGTCTCTTACACCTGTTTAAGGTATTGGCAGGACAGAGGACAAAGTTAAGTTTAGGAAAAAAAAAGTTTTAGGACCAGGAAATTGAGATGGGTGTATCTGACCTGTTTATGGTGGATCCTTCAATTCGGCTCCCTGGAACTCACAAGAATTCTTTGGGTTTGTGAAAACATAAGTTTTAGACATATACATTGTATAAACAGTAGCATATTTCTGCTGACATAAATGAGTGTGACAGATGTTTTTGCACAATGAAAAGTGTTTTTAAGACTATGGAAGGCAGCATGAGAGAGATTTGATAACTTGTACTTGTTGAAATTTGTTTGGTGAGACTGTCCTTTTAAATGACAAAACCTCTCAGCTGTCAAATTGCATCAGATATCTTTGAGAGGATAAAATTTTACTTGAGTTATTGATTTAAAAATGACAGAAAACTTACATGGTTGGCACCTAGAGCTACTCCTCAGGGTCCTTCATAGTCATGGAGGGTCGTATTTGCCTTTTGCTGTTTAATGCAGGACCTGCCAGGCTCCAGAAGATCCTGTGGGCTAAGAAATCTGTGTGAATACAAGCCTACTTTGACCTGAGCAGCTAGGCTGTTGATTCTAGTGATTCTGTCCCCGTCTGGAGATCTTCAGTTTAGATGAAAGGCAGTTTTTCCCAGTGGTCAGCACTTGGCAGTTAAAGCTAATTGCGGATGGACGTTGTTGTGTGTCCATTTGTCTTCTGTCTTCTTTGGAGGAAGTAGAGTGCTGCTGCTAGGAACCAACCTGTCTCTTTTTGTTATGAAAAGTTTTTTTAATAATTAAATATTTAAATGTCATATTCCCCAGATCTCTGAGCAGATGAGGGCTGTTTATCAGGTGTAACTACAGCATAGACTCTGCCTGGAGAGCTGGGTCCGAGCTTGATTGTACTGGCTCTCAACTTATCAAGTAAGATTTGCACTCGTAAAAAGACAGAAAGAAGAAAAAAACTGCTTGCAATAGAAGGTTAATGGCAGAACTGACAATAGTAAAGAACAGCTTAATATATTTTATACCATATTTTTGTAAGAGACTTAAAAGTACATACCAATTTAAAACATGAGACTTATTGTTTTGTAGTCTGGAATAAGATACAATGAACAGACAATTATAACATTTAACAGTAAACATAGGTGCACTTGATTTACATGTATGCACACACACAGAGTAAACAGGAACTGGGCAAAGTGGATGCTTTGGTAGGCCCTACCAAAGGCATTCCACTGCGTAAAACATGCATGTAACAGAATCAGCACGGGGGGGGGGGCGGGGGGGACCAGGCAGGGAATACCTCAGTAAAGATGGCAGGACTTGGTCACCTGATCTGGCTCTCAGTTCAGATGGTGGTAATGTCACCTGACCTCAGTTAAGATGGTGGCAGCCACGTATTGTATGGAGAAACCATGTTTTTTATTTATTATGTCTACAACATTCTGCTTCTATGTATGCCCGCACGCCAGAAGAGGGCGCCAGATCTCATTACAGATGGTTGTGAGCCACCATGCGGTTGCTGGGAATTGAACTCAGGACCTCTGGAAGAGTAGCCAGTGCTCTTAACCACTGAGCCATCTCTCCAGCCCAAAAACCACGTTTTTTGAGCTGCGGGAGTTTTAAACATAATAACAAGAGAGACCTAGAGGCATGATCCACCCTGTTGCCGAGCCGCTGTGCCACAAGCCACGCCACAAGCCACAGAGAGGAGCAAAGACTGAAACTGAAAACAGCTGCCTTGCAGATCCGACTAATCTTGTTTCCGTGGGACCAGTGGTAGTGGTGGCAGGAAAAGCAGAGCCAGTGGGACACCAGCAGAGCATTCACAGGTGGTGGCTGATAGTTTGAGGGCTTATACCATAGCTGGAAATGTGAAAACCTGTGAAAACAGCAAACGAACACCACAGGGCCTATAGAAGGATGTCTCCTCTCTACAGGTGGGTGTCAAGGCCTGACTGACTCCAGTCTGGGCGACTCATAAGCCAGAGGCTAGAGGCTACTCCGAGCTGTCTCTCACGGCAGGGACCACTTATGAGTGGTCCAAAAAAAAAAAAAAAAGGAAAAAAGAAAAGAAAAGAAAGAGAAAGAAAAATCTGAGGAACCCTGGACCCCAAATTGAATGCACCACACAGTGTGTGCAGTGCTAGCATGGGAGGACCAACCCTGGGTTGTCCGATCACATTTTTAGCAATGGGAAGCAACTAGAGATGAGTGTCAGCGAAAGGCTCAGCCATAGCCATGAAAGCTGTGGTTGGCTGACTGGAAGGGGAAACTCACCACCAAAGCTGCTGGTGCGTGTAGAGGTCGCTGTTCAGGCAGATTTCCGGTTCCCGAGCCCAGGGTGTTAGGAATATTTCTTAAAGCTGAGCCTCTTCGCTGATGCAAATAATCCCTATCAGACCAAATCAAACCAAATTAAAAAATACCAAGGTTTAATTGGACGTTTGTGCTCTCAGGTGGCCCCAAGGGGGGAACAGAAAGCCAACACAACCACCAAAGGGAAAGAGGGAAGACCACATGTTTAATCTCCGAGGGGCAGTTTAAATAGCCTGTGGGAATGGCCTTGACCTTTCCTGGGGAGGGGTCAAGGTTTGGCGGGCTTCTTTGACCCTCCTTGGGGAGGTGGGCTTCCAAAGATGGATGCCAGGGGCTGGGATGAGGCTCCCAACTTAATATTCCAGACTCTTTGTATAAGGGGGTGACAGGGAGCTGAGGTTCTCTTTGTACAATCGGCTCTAGTCTGGCTACTTCCTGTGGACATGGGGTGATGTGGGGGAGAGGTGATATGGAGGAGGGGAGAGCTGGGAGTTGGTGGGCTCACATTCAGCGAGAGTGTGGCTGGAGAGGCATCCTGTTTACTGTCATCCCAGAGAGGCCAGGCATCTGTTCCTTGAGGGAGATAAGAAGAAAGGTGACTAGGAGGAGAAAAAAATATTGCTACTACCTATCTTGTTTGTATCAACAAAGGTGAGTGTGCCAGGATGAGGAGCAGGTAGGCCCTTCATTGTGTCATCTTGGAAAACCGGAGTGTGGAAGGTCCTAACTGCTGCACAGACCAAGTTTTATCCTGAGTAGGTGCCCACTTGAGCCTGAAGAGATGGTACCAGCATGGATGTCCCAAGAGCTTGGCAGCCAAGGAGGTAGTGAGGATTACTGTGTGAGGTTCTGTCCATCAAGGTTCAAGAGACCTAGGAACTAGCTGTTTGAGGAATACTCTGTCCCCCGGAGAGAGCGGGGCAGGTTCAGGGGCATTAGGGTTCACTGGTGTGGGGGCAGGTAGACAACTGTCAGCGTGTGAACAGAGAAGAGACCTCAGAAGGGAGAATTAGGGTAGATACCCCACCAGTGGAGGAGTTTGGGCTGGGAGGTGATGGTTAAGGAGATAGGGCCTGCCATAAAGGAGCTCAAAAGGGCTCAGACCTGTAGGGAAATGGGTGGCCCTGAGGTGAGTAAGGGCAATGAGTTCAATGGAGAGATTGATTAGCTGTTGTTTGATGAGTCCATTGGTCCTCTCCACCTTTCCCGAGGATTGTGGGTGGTAGGGGATGTGGAATTTTCAGGAGATGTTGAGAGCTTCTGACATGAACTCCATGACCCTGGAAGTGAAGGCTGGCCCACTGTCCATCTGGATGGTCTGTGGGACGCCAAACCAAGGAATGATGTGGCCCAGGAGTACCTGAGCCACCACATCTGCTGCTTCCCTAGAGACTGGAAACGCTTCTATCCACCCTGTAAAAGTGTCCACAAGTGTTAGGAGATAATGGAGTTTTTTATGAGTAAACATATGGGTGAAATCAACCTACCAATCCTCACCTGGTTGGTATCCACAAAGCTGATGTGGAGACTGATGTATGTGGAGAGCCCCCTGTGGACTGGTCTGGGCACACGTCTGGCAGGAGGAATGAACCTGTGAAATACGATCTCAGAGATGGGTAGGGTCAAAGAGTGGCTCCAAGAAGTGGAACAAAGCTTTGGGGCCTATGTGTAAGATCTGGTGGATGTCCAAAATGATTGACAATGACTGGTCTTAGGGAAGGATGGGATAATTATTTAAGTAAAACAATCCATCCTTTGTTTTTGTGGCCCCCTTTTTATGAGCTTGTCCCTCTCTTTTGGTTGGTAACAGGGCTGATAGGAGGGAGTTAAGAACAAATTATGTTCTGAGGAATCAGAGGAGCTGGAGGCCAGCCCCTGGGGTCACTGAGTCAACCTTGGCATTGCATAAGGCCACTGGGTCTTTGGAGGATTGGTGTCCCCAACAGTGAATAATGGCTGCTTCTACAGGGAGCTGGAGGGCCTCCAAGAGGTTTGCTATAAGATGTCCTTTAACTATGGGAGTGCCCTTGGTAGTAAGGAAGCCCCTTTCCTTCCAGAGTGCAGGATGGGTATGGGCTATTAAGAAGGCATATTTAGAGTCAGTATAGGTATTAGCCCATTGGCCCTTGGCTATTTGGAGTGCCCTAGTGAAGGCAATTAATTTGGCCTTTTGTGAGGAGGTTCCCATTTGCGTGTGGGTCACTTCAGCTGTGTTAGTGGAAGTGACTACTACATACACTGCCTGGTTTCCTGATGTATCTATAAGGGAGCTTCCATCAACAAACAGGGTGACTTGGTGATGATGGAGAGATTGGACGCTTAAAAAAAAGGAATCCCACACTAGCTCAGAACTAAGAAATAGACCGGTGTTTATTAAGGGGTAAAACTTACAAAGTCAGGATCCTCTGCTTGAACGATGGATGAAGATCAGATCCTAAGGAAACCTAATGGCAAACGGGGCCCAGGGGAAAGCAGAGAGGAAGGGGCCGGACGTGCTTCCACATCCAGGTAAATAGTCCAAGAGGCTATGCCCCAGTAGGCGGGTAGTTGCTAGCTATAAACCTTCCCGCTGCAACTTGGGGATTTGTAAGTGGCTGGTCTAGAAGACCCAGCCAAGGTGAGGTTAAAGCCTCCTAACTTATGCCTTTTGTGTTCTAATTTTCTGTAAACCTATTCTGTAACCTAGATAATTAACAGAATCTCCTCTTTGAATCTTTTCAGAAGCAATTTGTAATCCCCATTTAGGCAAGACTTTCTTTACTTCTTCAAACATCCTTTCTAAAGTATCCATATTTGAATCAGATAACAAAATATCATCCACATAATGGTAAATTATAGACTTAGGAAATTGTTTACGTATTATTTCCAATGACTGACTTACAAAGTATTGACACAGGGTGAGGCTATTGAGCATTCCCTGTGGGAGGATAGTCCACTGGTTTCTCCTAGTAGGCTGAGAATTATTATTATTATTATTATTTTGGTTTTTCAAGACAGGGTTTCTCTGTAGCTTTGGAGCCTGTCCTGAAACTAGCTCTTGTAGACCAGACTGGTCTCGAACTCACAGAGATCTGCCTGCCTCTGCCTCCCAAGTTCTTAATCCAAGGGATTAAAGGCGTGCACCACCACCACCCAGCTAGGCTGAGAATTATTATAAGTAGGCACTGTGAAGGCAAATTTTTCTCTATCCTGTTCTTGTAAAGGTATAGTGATGAAGCAATCCTTCAAACCAATAACTATAAGAGGCCATCCTTTTGGCAATAGACAAGGCAGAGGAATTCCAGAGTGTAGAGGGCCCATAGGTTGAATTACCTTGTTGGCAGCTCTTAGATCTGTCATCATTCTTCATTTACCAGATTTCTTTTTTACAACAAACAGGAGCATTCCAAGGCTAGTTGATTCCTCAATATGTCAAGCATCTAATTGCTCCTGTACCAATCGTTCTAAAGCCTGCAATTTATCTTCAGCTAGAGGCCATTGCTTAACACATATTGGCTTCTCAGTTAGCCATTTTAAAGGTAGGGCTGTTGGTACCTCTAAAGGTTTGTTTGTTGCTTTATGTTCTTGTACAGCCTCAATGGCTGGTGACCTTTGTTCATAGTACCTTATTACATCCTTCCCAGAATTATTAGTTCCTGGAACTGTAGGAATGTTAATCTGGGTATTTTTGCTATAGCAGGTCACGTCTCCATAAATTTATTGCAATATCAGCTACATATGGCCTTAGATTTCCTCTTTGACCTTCTGGCCCAATACAGTCAACCCATCTCATGCTTTGTTTAACTCGAGATATGGTTCTAGTAATTGAACATCTGCCTCTTGAAGAGACCAATTTGGATGCCAAGAGTCTGGAGTCATGATACTCACATCCACTCCTGTGTCTATCAAGCCAACAATCACAATTCCATTTATACGCACTCTCAGCTTAGTTCTCTGATTATTTATAGAAGTTTGTCAAAATATATGCTTCTTATTTCCTATTTGAATTTCTGACTTATCCTCCAAATTTGAGCCATCATTTTGAACATTATGGTCTTGCACAGAAGGTTCTAGAGTTTTTCATTTTCCTGGAGTTACATGTCCTCCACAGTTACTGGGAATGACTGGGCCACTTCTGGCTTGGGGGCCTGCAAGAGGCCCCCTCAAGGAGTTTTCCGATGGTATCAGGTTCCCTGACCTTTCTGTTGTTGATCTGCATGCATTGGTCCAATGTCATCCTTTACCACACCTCCTACATATACCTGAAGGCTGAGGCTTCCTATCCTTGACATTCCCAGATGAGGTATTATTCCTAGAAATTCCTTGCTTTAATCCTTTTCAGATGTCCTAATTTACCACAATTAAAACATTTGGCAGTTTGATTTCATTGCTTTGGAAATCACTTCTCCTACCCAAAATTCATCATCATAGGTAAACGTCTCAACAGTCATTGTATGCTGAATCCATTCATCCATAGGTGCTGATCTAGACCTTAAAGGCCCAATTATCTTTTTGCATTCTAAGTTTGCATTTTCAAAAGCCAGAGATTCAAGAATTATTCGTCTAGCTTCTAGGTCTGCTACTCCTATTTGTAGGCCCTTAATTAATCTTTGCAAAAAGTCAGTATAGGGTTCTCTCTGTCCCTGCCTAATCCTGGTATATGATTCGATCCTTTTCCCTAGTTCTTGTATTCTATCCTAAGCATTCAAGGCTGCTTTGTGGCATAGGGACAATACTTTGTTGTAACGAGCTTGGACCTGTGGATCAGAGTATGCTCCTATACCAAGAATTTGATCCTGGGAAATCTCCACACCTTTTGCTCTTCCTTGCTGTTCCATATGTTTGGATTCTTCTCTGAAATAAATTCCAAACATCAAGGAAGGTCCATCATCCAATACTACTAATGCTAACTGAGAGAAATCATGGGGTGTAGCCCTGACATTAGAAGCCCAAATGCAGAGTGCAAGCCATATATAACGACAGTGCACTTAATTTCTTTTAGATCATTTATTCCTATTGGCATCCATCTACCTTCTTTGGCTCCCTTTGAGCCTTTAGAAGTTGACACTTTGTTAGAGTAAATTACAGGGTATGACGCTAAAACTCTAGGTAAACCAGTTCTGACAGCCGGTGGTGATATTGTATCCTGTCCTTGTGCCTTCTTACCCTGTTCATCAGCTCCAATAATTTCCTCAGTCATTTCAAATATTTTTATCATTGTCTCTTGTAAAGCCTGAATCTCCTGACCTGCATATGTTTCTAGTGATTTCCCTAAGGTAACAATTTTCTGGTCCCTATTCTGCACCTGTGATTCCAAGGCCTTAATGTTTCCCTTCAAAGATAACATATCCTTCTCTAACTGCTCCTGGATATCATGTAAATTGACATCCTGGAAGTACATTCTGTCTGTTACCTTATCAAAACTCTGTGATAACTTCTGAATGTCAAATTCAACAGCCTGGACCCTCTCAAGTAACTTCCTAGTACCCTTAGATAAGGAGTCAATTTTGCCTATCATGGTATTAATCCTATCAACTAATGCTATATACTTCCATAATGACATAATATGGAGAAGAAAACTGAAACCTAATAACCAGTAAATTGAGGTACCTGCATAGGCATATAGGACTCTTGTGATTCCTTCCATAGTGGTGGCAAAAACTGGTGAAAGTCCCATTAGAAACGAAATCTGCCATTTACCTATTAACTAGCAGATGGTGGCGCTGTTTCCGAGTCGCGACTAGAATCAATGCAATGGTGCGGCAACAGTTTCTGTGTTAAAATCTGCCTTGATACTTGTTAAAGAACTGGGTAAAAATGAGTCACTCAAGAGGTTAGATGCAAGAAAACCCAGAGTCCAGGCGCAGAGAACAGAAACCCAGGGATCTTCCAGCAGCTGACAAACAGCATGACTCACCTGGGCACCAGCTCTGCCGCTCCACCTCCAAGCACTGCTCACTGGTCACGACCTGGGGATGGTGGCTCCAACCTGATGCGGGGCTCATGCCACAGCTGCTCCTGAGGGTCCCATGCCACTCAGCTGACCACATGCCCTGCGTCCCTACGCTGCATCCCCTGGGACAAAGGGTCATCCCAGGGAGTTTTCAGCAGCAAGCAAACAGCACTTCTAATCACAACCCAGCTCTCACTCTGCAAACTCCATTGTGACAGATATTTTATATATAAAAACAATACCGTTCAGGCAAAAGAAAATCTGTCCAGGCTGTGGGAGGACTAAACCTCCAGCCTGGAGGGTGTAAAGTCCAATCCCACGTGGTGCCAAGTGATGATGGAGAGATCGGATGCTTAAAAAAAAGGAATCCCACACTAGCTCAGAACTAAGAAATAGACCAGTGTTTATTAAGGGGTAAAACTTACAAAGTCAGGATCCTCTGCTTGAACAATGGATGAAGATCAGATCCAAAGCAAACTGAACAGCAAACAGGGCCCAGGGGGAAGCAGAGAGGTAGTGGCCGGACGTGCTTCTGCATCCAGGTAAGTAGTCCAAGAGGCTATGCCCCAGTAGGCAGGTAGTTGCTAGCTATAAACCTTCCCGCTGCAACTTGGGGATTTGTAAGTGGCTGGTCTAGAAGACCCAGCCAAGGTGAGGTTAAAGCCTCTACAGCCTCTGGGCAAGAGTGAGAGGAGGTACTAGAGGGGGAGGGAACAGGAAAGATGGTTGTGGGGTTTAGGGTAGGACTGGAGGCCAAAGTAATTTGGGGTTTTGTAGATACAGTAACTGAAAAACCTGGACTCATAAATACCCAAGGAGGGGGGGGAGTGTCTCAGAAGGTCTAAGAGGTGGTGGGTAAATTATACCATAACTGGCCTGGACAAGGTGATCTTGAGAGCCTCCCGAATGAGTTCAGCTGCTGCTGCCAGGGCTCTTAGACACAGTTGCCATCCACAGACAGTGAGGTCTGGCTGTTTGGATAAAAAGGCAACAGCCCGATTCAAAGGCCAGCCTGTTGGGTTAGAACTCCAGAGGCCACTCCTGACCTCTCATCTGTATAGAAATGTTAAGGCTTCATGGGGTCTGGAAGAGCAAGAGCAGGGGCTGTTAGAAGGGCATCTCACAGTAGAGAGAGTGGCGGCTGACGATGGCCATGTGGGTGAGAGGCCCCGTGGGGGTCTCTCTGGCTGCCTGGTACAGATGCTTGCCTGTAATGGTGAAGTTAGGGATCCAGTGGTGGTAGAACCCTAGCAGGCCCCAAAATGAGAGGATCTGAGCCCCTGTGGTTGGGGGCTGTAAATCCCGCAGGGCCTGGACCCTGTCAGAGGTGAGGGTCTTAGACCCCGGGCTAAGTTGAACACCCAGATATACCACTGTAGGAGAGCATAGCTGAGCCTTACTTGGTGAGACTCAATATCCCAGGGATCCGAGGAAGTTCAGGAGTGCAGAGGTAGCTGTTGGGACAGAGACAATGTGGGACTGCAGAGAAGATCATCAATGTACTGGAGGATGATGCTAGGTCAAAGTTTGAGAAATCTCAAGCCAGAGCTTGGCCAAAGAAATGGGGCTGTCCTGAAAACCCTGAGGGAGAACAGTCCATGTAAGTTGTCTGGAGGACAGGGAGTCAGGGTCCTCCCAGGTGAAGGCAAAGAGGAAGTATGAGTCAGGGTGTAAAGGGACGGTAAAGAAGGCATCTTTTAGGTCCAGAACAGTAAAGTAGGAGGTGGCAGGAGGGACGTTAGACAGGAGATTGTATGGGTTGTTAACAGAGGCAGAGGTCTTGAACCAAGCAGTAAGCACCAGAGGGCGTATGCAGGCATGATTGGAGGGTGGCAGGGAGAGTTGACAGGAATCAGAAGTCTTTGAGATAGGAGACAGGTGATAACCGGCTTAAGGCCTCGGCAGTGGGTTTCAGAAATAGGAAACTGGGGTCTGCAAGGGAAGGACCAAGGGTCTTTAAGGCAAACTAGGACTGGCTGGTGGTGAGTAGCAACCACAGGGTGGAAGTATCCCGTACTTGGGGATCTACTGGATCAGGGAGAGTAGGGATAGAACAGTCTGGGATAGGAACCTGTGAGGCTATTAAGGTGAGAAGAAAGTGTGACTCAGGAGAGTGTGTGGGGGCCAAAGTGAGTGTGGCCCTGAAGCGGCTGAGAATATCTCGACCCAGTAGAGGTGCAGGGCAAGCAGGTATCACTAGGAAAGAATGAGAGAAGAATCACCCTGCAAGAATGCAGGGCAGTGACAGAGTTTTAAGTGGGGAGGAAGGGGTTCTATCTACCCCCATGACCGAAATTGGTGAGGGGAATGTAGGGCCCGAGTGAGATGTTAAAACAGAGTAGGTAGCTCCCGTGTCCAAAAGAAAGGCAGTGGACTTACCCTCTACCTGTAGCATTACCCTAGGCTCGGAATGGGCTATGGGAGTCACCAAGTCTGGGTCACGTCAATCCTCCGCAAGGCCGAGCAGTTCGAAGGCTGGCACAGTCTCACTTGTCAATATTGGTGAGGCCGGACCTCCATGGCATAGCATAGAGGACAAGCCCACATGGAGACATTGTGATTTCCAGTGTCCAGGTTGCTGGCAGATAGGGCATGGCCTCAAAGGCAGAGGCCAAGGGCAATATTGTGCCAAATGGCCGTTTAGACCACATTTTAGCAGCCTACCAGTGAGGTTGACTTAGGCTGAGCTTCAGCGGGATGGAGCCTCGTGGTTGACTTTCCTTGTCCCCCCTTCTGGGGGTCCCAGTCCTCAGGGCAGCTGCTAAGGCTTGGGCTTAGAGCCTTGCCGCTTGTTGCAGCCTCATCTGTTGGGAGGACGCAGCTGTTTCATCTCGGGCATTAAAAACTTTAAAGGCCATTTTCACCAATTCCTGTATTGGGCTTTGGGGACCTTCCTCAGCCTCTTTTTAAACGTTTTTCTAATATCTGGTGCTGACTGAGAAATGGAATGGCTCCCACTGGGGAGGCTGGGTCTAGTCTAGTATATTGAACCATGATCTCTTGTAATCGGTTTTAAAAAAAATGGCTGGGTTTTCATCGGCTAGCTGTGTGATCTCTCAAAGTTTGTCAAAATTAACCCCTTTTTTCTGAGACCATCTTCATACCCTGAAGGAGGCATTGGACCATGATGTCTTGCCTCTGTTGGCCGTTTTGGCCAGGCTGATAATCCCAGAATGGTTCTGTGGCTGGCATGGCCACTTCCCCACAGGGACTGTGCTGTCTAGTAACTAGGTGGGTCTGGTCTGCATGCTGTCTAGCTGCTGCCTGAATTCTACTTCCCTCTTCAGGAGTGAGAGTAGAGGCCTGGATGACATAGAAATCACGCCAGGTTAGATTGTAGGCCTGGGACAGATAGTGAAACTCCTTAATATAAACAGAAGGATTAGCAGAGAAGGAACCCAACCGTTTTTCTATCTAAGAGAGATCCAGAAGAGAGAAGGGAACACGGATTTTTTCAAAATAATCTATTATGATTTATTTAACTTTATGTGCATTGGTGTGAAGTTGTCAAATCCCCTGGAACAGGAGTAACAGACCATTGTGAGTTGCCTTGTGGGTGCTGGGAATTGAACCTGGGTCCTCTGGAAGAGCAGTCAGTGCTCTTAACCGCTGAGCCATTTCTCCAGCCTGTGAACATGGATTTTAATAATGCCATCAGCTCCTGCTACCTCCCGGAGAGGGCAGAGAAGTGTGGTGTTATGGTGAGATCTGGTATGGGAGGAGACAGGGGAGGATTGGGAGGGGTTAGGCCAGTGTGTAGAGGGGGTCCAAGAGGTGGGTTGTGACATGGGGGGGGGTAGGAAGATGCGGTAGGAGGGAGGGGAAGGGAGGAAAGTGGGTAGGGAGAAAGTCGACCTTGAATCTCCAGATAGGCTAGGGAGGAAGTAGGTAGGGGTGGGTAAGGGGAGAAAAGTGGAGAATGTTGGTGTTGTTCCACAGGAGGGGGTTGGGTAGTTAGGGTTCGAGGGAGTGGGGGAGGGGGCCAGTGTCTCTGGATGCATGGTCATGGCAGAGCTTTCAGGGTCCCAATTCTCAGATGGTCAGGAATCTGGAGGTGCTGTTACCCTGGCGACCAGAACCGGTGCTGTAAGACACTGGCTACTGAGGGAGGGGCGAGAGCGCAGTGCCCAGAAACCGTGGACATATGAGAGTTCTGTCCGTTTGTCCCCATGGCCACAAAATTTTCGAGGTCCTGGAGAATGGAAAGCTCAAGAGTTCCCTTTGGTGGCCATCGCGTCCCATTGTCAAGGTCATAATGAGGCCAGATCTTAGTGCTTAAAGAAATTAGCCGCTAGGGACAGATTGTATCTGACAGTCCCAATTTATAAAGATTTTGTAAGAGGCAGCCCAGGGGCGATAACGGATCTGGCTTCAAATTGCAAGAACCCATTTAAAAGTCTATGCCAAATTGTGGCACTCAAGTCTGCCACAGTGCGTTCACCGGGACAACTCTTGAGCCAAAATGGGGTTGTGAAAAATGAGTGGCAGACATCTCTGGTATACACAATTTTCACCTCAGTGAAGCCCGGCTTTGCCACTTGGGTGGGACTTTCACTGCACGATGGTAACTTCAACGGAAAGCCAGAAAATGGACAAAAATAAACGCGAATGGGTCCTGTCACCCTACCGGCATAAAGCAAAAAAAAAAGGGGGGGGGGTGTGAGACTCACTGAGACAAAGCCGATATCAGCCTGGAAGCCAGTTTTAGCCTGGCGAAGACCGTGTGTGCTAGAAAGGCGTTTTCCAACACATGGTCCTGAGCCCACGGGAAAAACAGCCCCCCATGGGACCTCCAAAATGTTAGGAATATTTCTTAAAGCTGAGCCTCTCTGCCTATGCAAATAATCCCAATCAGACCAAATTAAAAGATATCCAGGTTTAATTGGATGTCTGCACTCTCATGGCTCAGACCCCTTAAGGAGCATCCTAGCAAGGTTCTTCTGTTCTGCTCCACCTTGATGAGGCCGGTAGGGAGCGACTCAGCAAGGTTTGTCAGCTCAGTCCTCTAAGGGACTTCCCAGCCAGGTTCTTCTGCTCTGCACTTGGGAATGAAGGTGGTCACCCTAGACTCTTTTGAGAAAGATTTATTTGGGAAGGAAGAATCTAGGAGAGTGGCTACCTCTGCCAGGGAGGGATTAACAGCAGCTCTTAACTGAAGGGGTGGAGAGGCTTATGTAGGGCTTCTTAGGGGCGGAGTTTTCCCAGGGAGAAGGGGCATTGGTTAGCTTTCCCCTGCTCGGGGATTGGTCAGTTTAGTTGGTCAGGGGCAGAAATGGCTCTGACTTTATGGCCAAAGTGTGTTTCTTTCACTGGTCCTTTTTAGTTTTTTGACTCTAATCTTAGGGACCAGGGCATATTTCTTTCGCTGGTTCTGATTCTAGGGACAAAGTGTGTTTCTTTGACACTAGTTTCAGAGCCAGAGCACATGTCTTTAGTCCTGGGTTCAAGGATAAAGATGTTTCTTTCCTGACCAGGCCTCAAATACAGGGTGTGTTTCTTTCACTGGCTCTGGGTTCAGAGTTAGGGTGCTCAGTGATTGGTTGGTTTCCTGCCTGGTATTGGTTGGTTCAGTTGGGTAGGTAGGCAGTTGGGCAGGGACAGAGGTGGCTCTGCCTTCATGTCTAAACTGTGTTTTTTTCACTGGTCCTTTTTAGCTTTTTTGTTTGTTTGTTTCACTGACTCTGGGTTCAGAGTCAGGGTGCTCAGTGATTGGTTGGTTCCCTGCTCCAGTTGTCCCTTTTACCCTACAGTAACATTTGCCCCAAATGGACAGGTAGAACAATTTTTTTTTGCTGTTTACCTATCACCACCATCCCTCCAGGCATTGCCCTATAGGGAGGGATCCTATCCAGGCCAGGTCCTCCCAGGTGTATTTGGGAGTCTCAGGTAAAACAGGGGTCCTGGGTCTACTAGAGCTGAAGCCAGGATTGGGCTGATCTGTACCGTCACCTCCCAGGAGGTTTTATCTGGCAAATGTTGCCGCGAGGGATGGGCCCATCCCCCTTCTGGTGCCCCAGACACTTTCTAGGGTTTCCACAGGGCTTTGAGAAGGGCCAGAATTTCTTCTTTATTTTTGATAGTCTGTCCCTCCGTAGTCAACAGTCCCCTTTCTTTACATATTGCCCGTTGTTCACAGACAGTGGCAAATGCATAACAGCTATTGGTGTCGATGTTAATCTTCCATTCCTGTCCTAATTCTAGAATCTTTGTCAGGGCCACTAATTCTGCTCTTCGAGCGGAGGTGATAGTAGGCATTGGCTCTGCCCAAACTACTTCTTCTGAGGTACTGACCGCGACCCTGGCATACCTCTCTGTCCATTCTGCACAGAGCGGCTCCCATCACTGTACCAGGTGACTTCCACATCAGGCAGAGGGGTGTCCCTCAGATCAGGTCAGACACAGTGTACCTGAACCAAGATTCCAAAGCAGTTGTGCAAGGGTGCTTCCAGTGTCTGGGTTAGGCCAGGTTCAGGGCTGATGGCACCTGGAACGTTATTCCGGCAGGATTGACTAACATGGTTTGATAGTGAGTCAATCTGGCACACTACTCAGCCACCTGTCGGGAGCTGCTTGAGGACTCTTCAAGCATGAGAGAGAGTTATGGTGAGATTATGTCCCAAAGTCAATCTGTCACCATCTTTACTAGTAAGGCCACAGCCGCTATTATACAGAGTCAAGGAGGCCATCCAGCTGCCACTGGGTCCAGTTTCTTGGGCAGATAGGCTACTGGTCGTTTCTGAGGACCCAAGATCTGGGTCAGGACACCTCTAGTGTTAGAACCCAATTCTGGGGTGCTAACCCCTTGAACGTGCTCTCCAAAGACCACCAAGAACCACACCAATTGTTGCAAAAGCAAGAGGTTTAATTCAATGTTTGCAAACGGGCCTCTGCTCCCCAGTAACTCGGGACTGAGCAGAGAGCCCCAAACGACAATTACAAGCGGTATTTATAGGAAAATATCTCAAGCCTAGTATAGGGGTGGTGGGACATATAGTGATTGGCTATAAGCAACTGCTATATATCAATAGAAGGTCATTTGGAGTTTAGCCAGTCCAAGCTCCTTTGATCCCCAGGAAAGGAGACCCCCGGACGTTCTCACAGGATATCAGCGGGTCCACCTGGACTCTATGGCTTGGCCAGTCTTGTTTAGATAAGCAGTTAATTGGAGTTGTTTACGACCTCATCCTGTTCAGCAAAAGGAGGCTTCATCTTGCTCATTAGAAGTTATTTATAACTTCATCCTGTTCTGCCAAGAAGGGGGGCTTGGGTGCAAAAGGTGAAGGCCTAGCTAAGGAATTGAACATATTCAACATAAGTATTTTTAATCCTTACACTAGCTAGCTACTTCTTTGTGTTCATCCACAACTAAGTGTAAGGGCTTAGTCACATCTGGCAGGCCCAGTGCTGGGGCCAAGCGCAGGCTTTGTTTGAGTTTGTCAAAGGCCTGCTGATGGTATTCTGTCTATAAAATGTCCTGCTCTTCCTTGGTGGCCTCATATAAGGTCCTAGCCAGTTCAGCAAAACCTGGAGTCCACAAGCAGCAAAATCCGGCTGTACCTAGGAACTCCCTCACTTGTTTAGCTGTAGTGCGAGTCGGGACTTATGCACCATCTGCACCATCTCTTTTTGTGCATCTGAGAGCCACCGCTGTCCTCCATTTAGGATGTGCCCCAGGTATGTTACCTGCTGCTTGCAGATTTGGGCTTTCTTGACTGAGGCACGGTACCTTAGGTCCCCCAGGGCTCCCAGTAGTGGTTCAGTCCCAGTCAAGCAGGTCTCCCGTTCTACAGTTGTAATCAATAGGTCATCAACATACTGCAACAGACTAACATCAGGGTTCTGGGTCCAGTACTCACCCAGCTCCTCATGCAGAGTTTCATCAAAGATGGTAGGAGAATTTTTGAATCCTTGTGGTAGTCTGGTCCATGTCAGCTGACTGCTGACCCCAATCTCTGGGTCACACCATTCAAAGGCAAAATACGGTTGGCTTTTGGGGGTCAATGGCAGACTAAAAAAGGCATCTTTTAGGTCTTAGGATAGTATACCATTGCCAATCCGGGGCCAATGAGCTAGTAAGGTATTTGGGTTAGGCACTGTGGGGTGTATGTCGATCACCCTCTTATTGACCAGCCTCAACAAAATCACTCTTACCAATGCATGATGGGGCATGGGAATTGGAGAAGACGCATAAAATAACAAGACAGAACAAGACAGAAACTATCAAACAGTATCAGGAGGGAGTTTCAGGGATAACTCAGATTCTGAAATCATCCGCATTTATTTTTCCACAGCTTTTAAACCCACCATAAGCTGGGGGAGAAGGTAACAAAAGGCTTCATTAGCATGATACAGCAAGGCTATCTCACACTGAGACTTCCGGTCACCAGCATTCTGTGGCCTAGGTAGCGAGATGACTCAAGTCACCTACACTCACAGATACTGAGTCACAGACACAGAAAACAGCCCTTCCTCAGGTGACCTCCTCATTACAATGGAAGGAGAAGAAGCACATTTGCATATCCTGACCAGCTGTAGGGATGGCACCTGAGCTGTCTTAACTTCAAAAGAGCCAAGCAGCCACCTCCTGAGTTGGAAGGTGCAATCACGCCTGTTAGTCTCTCAGACTCTCTGACCATCAGACAATAGCGAGAATGCACCTACATTTCTCGGCCATCACAATTCCTCCCTTCTGATTAATTTTAATAAAGTCTGTGCTCCTGTAACAGGACAGATTATCGCGTCTGCCTTAGGTGAAGACTTCGCTTTCTCAGACTTACCTGTCGTGGGAACATGCATTCTCAATATGTAAGTTCCATATCTTAGGAACCTGGGGTGAAGAAGAGTCAAACCTGTCTTTGACTGCTGACCTCTGTAAACCAAAAGGATTAAGGAAGCAAAATACCTTTGGGGTCTATGTCTCAGGGCCAAGCTTTTTCTCAAGAGTGTTTATTTGTCATTGGGTTATGTTTTGTGAATAATTATGTTTTTAATGACTACAGTCTCCTAATTTAGAAGAGGGGGATCAGAAGGGCTGGGAATGTCCTCTTCAATGGACCTAGAGTGATTTTTAACAGTTTTTACTGTAGTAAAATCTAATTTTTTTAAACAAATGTGTTAAATCTAAGGATTTGTAGGAAATGTCAAACTTTTGTTAACATTCTATAGTAAATTAAAGCCGTTACAAACATTACCAGGTTAATACCATAATTTTAGAATGGAAATTAACAATAAACCCACAATTTGTCATATTACATTTTTAAAAATCTATTTTAATTAAAAGACAGTAAAAGGTTTTCGTGATGGTTGAGAGTTTGACCATAATGCTGCTTTTAAGTAATTGTTTGGTCTCTGAGCAGCAGCAAAACCCTTAGGCTAGCCTCCTTATTTGAAGAGGGGCTATACACTTTTTGTAATGAGTCCTTCTTCCCTTAAGGGGAAAATTTAGGTCTTAGGGTTTTTTTTTTTTTTCTTTGGTTTTTCCAGACAGGGTTTCTCTGCAGCTTTGGAGCCAGTCCTGGAACTAGCTCTTGTAGACCAGGCTGGCCTCGAACTCACAGAGATCTGCCTGCCTCTGCCTCCCGAGTGCTGGGATTAAAGGCGTGCGCCAAATACCATGCTGTCAAAGTGAGTTTTGAGCCCAAAGAATGAAACAGTTAAATGTTTGTTTTGTGGTTTTGGTCTGGCTCCAAGGTAAACAGGACTTACTCAGTCTGGAAGTCTGCATAGCAAATCCATGAAGAGGCTGGAAATCGCCAGTCTTCACCATGATCTTCTTTTCGGCTGCAACCCAGCATCCTGCAAAGCAGAACGGTGGCAGCAGGCCAGCTTTGTGTGTCCTAAGCTTGGTCCCACAGATCAGGTACCCCTTTCCATGGGGGTGGGGAAGGCAGGACCACGGGCTCTCACTCAGACTCATCTGTGGGGGCATTAACAGCTACCATGTCATCGGCTAGCACTCCTTTGTTGTATATGTAGTCATCTCATCCAGCTTTACTTTCTTCCTGTGAAAAAAGCACGAACAATCCTTGACCCCAAATTAATACAATTGGATCTTTTTTATAATCCAGTGCAAGGGCTTTTTTAACTTGCCTTAGCAAAGGTCACCTTGGTGCCATCATGCCGAAACCTGTCCGCCACAGATTGCTCATGGACATTTATAAAATGTGCATGACTTAAGGCATTATGTAATTCTCCTGGTTTTTTTTAAATCCTTTTAAGTTGTTTTTAAGGAGCCATGGACATGCTCTATAATTATTTTTCTGTCTTTAACAATAATATATGTAGCTGTTTTATTGGAAGAACCATTTGTAAAATTTAGCATAACATTCTTTAAGGGATCTTTTGCTACAACATTAGGAAAAATAAAGAAATATAGTTGTGCGAATTGTTGCAACAATTAGCTGGAAAAAGATTATTAATCTAGCCTTTAAATTGAGCAAATGCAATTGCCCAAGAATTATCATTTTAAAATAACCAATTAATTTGTTGCTTAGTATAAGGAACACTGATCATAGCTGGTTTTTTGCTAAAATATCTTTTAGATTTTATTTTGCTCTTATGTGTTAAGCAAGCTACTCTTGTGAAAACAGAAATGTGCAGCCATGAAAACAGACTGTTTTGTCATAAAACTGTTGTAGGATTAAGTTTTGTATTGAAAGATCCTCAAAGTGGTCTTGTCCCCGAGGAGCCCCAGGCTCAATAACCAGGCCGTCAGATGCAAAAGCACAAGGTTTATTTCCACGGTTGCGCAAGCGGGTGCCTAGCTTCGGGATAGCTAAGCACCCTGAGTATCCGTGCAACCAAGTTTTTATAGACAAAATCACAAGTTTTACATAAATTATAATATGGGGTACGGGTACAATTGGGATTGGTCTAGATATTCAACCCAGAATGAAATTAACATAGTCCAGCCTGTTTTTAAAAAATTTAGGTACGTGACATTCTGCATGACATCCTGTTTTTATGGCATCCTGGCATCCTGCTTGTTTCATTGTGGTTTAGTTTGCAGATTGGTAATCATTCACTGTGACCGGTTCTGATAATCATCTGCTTAGAAGACTGTGACCTATTCTGATAATTGCTAGCCTTCCTGCCCTGTGTGGGGGAGGAAGAATCTGCTGGAGTGCAACGATTAAACCTGTTTACCATGTTTTGTAGTTTTTCATTACCCAACTCATCCAGTTCGTTACAAAAAATCGGTTGGGGTCTTTCAGTATGTATGTAATATACATGCTCATCGAGGCTGATCATATTTAATATAGCGTACTTGTTGTTTTTGTATAGCATACTCTACTGCTTCAGTGCCTATCTGGCAGCTTTTGTAAGATGCCTCCTGGAATTTGGATCACTGCTCCTTTTAAGAATTTTATTTGGCAGCTCAAGGTCTCCCATGGGAAATTTTAAACAAGGTTTGAGTGTCGGACATTTTATTAAAAGTTTGTAAGCTATCTTTTTAATTTAAGTTGTAGGTCTGTCTAGCTGACAGGAAAATGAAAAAGAGAAAGCATATTTAATAAATGGTGCTGGCACAACTGGATATTAACATGGAGAAGAATGAAAATAGATCCATAGCTATCGCCATGCACAAAAAACTCAAGTCCAAACAGACTAAAGACCTCAACGTAAAACAAACCACACTGAACCTCATAGAAGAGAAAGTAGGAAACCAAGGTGGGTATAGCTATGCCAATTTTTACTATGCTTGCTTTTTTAATTTTAAATCATGTAATTATAAAATAAGGAGAATTCCCGAATCCTCTCCTCCATTAAAAGCTCTAGAATTATTCGTATAGGCTCCTTGGCTCAAGGGTCAAATTAGCCTGTATGCATTTTTATTGACCGGCTCTGGGCGCTGACTGTGGGAGGTAACGATAGTCCTTTAAACTTTCATGCCTTTCCTGGCTCCACCGTACAGCACGGATCAGACTCAGCGGGCTACAGAGCCTGCTCGTGTCCTGCCACAACCTCAGCGGTAACCTGGGTGGTTACTAGGAAATGCTGCTTTCCCTTTACTCTTCCTACCCATTCAGCGGCAACAGAGGCTGCAGCTAGGTGAACAAAGCACAGCTGTTTACAGAGCAAGGCGCGGCCTCACTATGGCCTCCCTGAGACCCGGAGCAGCTCAAAGGAGGCAGCGGATACACCGCCAGCGCAGAGGCGGGAATATACTATTTACAAACTCTAAATATCTGTGCTTTATTTTTGCTCCACTTTAGTTTGTCTAGCTATCAAATTACATCCAAGCAACTCTATGGATAGTTGAATACTATTTCCTTGTCTCATATCTACAAGTATTCACATTTTTACTCCCTATTTTCCCCCGCCTTTCTCTTTTCTTTTATTATTCTCTACTATTTATTTCTGATCACCCATTATTCACCTCTTCACCTATCTTAAGTTCAAAAGAGCCAGGCAGCCACCTCCTGAGTTAGAAGGTGCAATTATGCCCGCTAGTCTCCAAACTCTCTGACCGGCAGACAATGGTGAGAATGTGCATTTCTCGGCATCCTCACCTCAGGTCTTGGACTGGTCTATAATCATTGGTTTGAGGTTTCTTAACAGGCAGCAAAGAAGTATTCCAGGCTGATTGCCTGCGCCAGAAGACTCCCAAGTCCAGTAGATGACTGATGTGCACAGTGATGCCTTTCTTGGCCTCTAGGGGCGTTGGGTACTGGCAAACTTTGACTGGCTCTGCCCCAGCTTGATTTCCACATAAATGTGGGGGCAATGCACTGTCAGTCCCATCCCCCCTGTTTTGGTCCAGGCTGATGGGAACTCCTGGAGCCACCTCTGCAGTTGGGGGTCAGGCCCAGTGGCCACTTGGTGCAGTCTGTACTCTTCAATCAAGCTATATTGGTCACCAGTACTTAAACGGGTTTTCTGTTGTCATAGAGCGATATAGCTCATTCATCACAAAAATGTATCTGGGCTTTCATTCTATTCAATAAATCACAGCCCAACAGAGGATATGGACATTCTGGAATCACCAGAAATGAGTGGGTTACCCGGCCCACTCCTAAATCCACCACCCTTCAGGTAGTCCATGAGTCGGGCTTCGGCCCTGTGGTCCCTTGGACCCGAGTCTTTTTATGTGTCTCAGGCCCATGAGTTTTAAATAAAACTGAATTTTGAGTTCCTGTATCCACCATAAAATCAATCATTTTCCTTCCACTTTTAGGGTTACCCTAGTGTCAGGGAGAAGGATCGAACCACATCTCCCCTAGTCGCTGTCCATGTCCATTCCTTTTTGACGAAGGACTCTGGTGTTGCCCTTAGTCCCCTTCTGTGGGCATTTTCTAACTCAGTGTCCTTCCTCCTTACTGTTAATTTGGGGGCATCACCCTAGCCCCTGGCATCCATCCCAGTCCCCTGGCCTGGGAGTTGCATTGGTCTGGACTCTAAATCCCAAGGAGCGGTCACTCCCACCGGGTATTTAAGTGGGCTCCCAGAGGAGGAACACATGGTTCGGGTTTTGCATGTGCACCCTGGTTTTCTGTCTCCCCTGCCATGCTCTCAGCCACCTGAGAGCCCTGCATTTAATAAAACATGGACATTTTAATCCGGTTTAATTTGTTTTAATTGGATTTTTGTGTACCAGCAGAACGACTCGTTTTAGGATTTTTTTCCAAACATGGAGGTTCCCACTGAGGGGGTTCAGTTTTTCCTGTGGGCCCAGGGCCTAGGGCCCAGGGCCATGCTTCAAAACGCCCTTCCTGCGCACGCGCTCCACCAGGCAAGTTGATGGTGAATTCCCCTTTTTAAGATGCATGTGGGTAGGGTTTGGGGTGACCTGTTCACTTTTCGGGCTTTTGTTGAAGTCTCAGCCATGCCGAAAGCCTCACACACACACACACACACACACACACACACACACACACACACACAGAGCAAAGGCCAGGCCTCTTGCTGAGATGGGATTTGGGTTAGGGAGACGTCCCTGGATAATTTATCATGAACCCCGTTTTCTGACTTAGCACCGTGTTCCAATGGACACACCGCAATAGGCTTGAGTCACAGGCATGCATTTAAAATGGGTTTCTTGCAATTCCTAGCCGATTTCAAAGCGCCCTTAAGCAGGCATTTACAAAAAACTCTTTTGAATTGAGACTATCTAACTTAAAGCAAATTACGGGTCAAGTCCACGTTTTTTCTAAGTGCACGCTCTCGTTCTCGCCTTCTGCTTTTCTTTCTCTGTTCATTCACTACCACGCAGTTGGTCCCACCCCCATTTTTGCCTTTCCTTTGTCTGCTCATTCGCAGACAGCTCTCTTGTCCCCACCCCAACTTCTGTTTCTCCTCCCCCCTCCCCACCTCCCCACACCCCACTCCCCCGCCCCTTCTGCTTCTGGGACCTGGTTCTCAAGTGCCTTTTTGCTCTGCCCCAACTTCCATTTCCCCCCTCCCGCTCGGCTCCCACCTTGTGGCTGGGAGCCCGGGAGCTCCCTTAGATGGCATACAGATGTTTGGGCTCCAATGAAACTCCAATGGGCCCGTTCCCTGGGCTCAGCACTTGGCATCATCTGTGGACAGCACTCTCGTCCCGCCCCCTAACCCTGGTGGCTCCCGGCGGATGAGGGATGGGCTCCAGCGTGACTCCAATGGTCCCTTCCCCCTAGGCCCCAGCACAGGCCGGGTACTCAGCCTTGTCAGTCACGGCAGCGGCATAAATAACAACATAAGTTTTATGTACATATGTGCTTCCAGATTACAACAGCTCTAAAAATTTAGTTTATATGCCCAGTTTAAAATCCCAGGTAATGGTGCCTGGTTCTCAAGTGCCTTAATATATCTGAGATCATGGCATTTTAACAAGAGCTTCTCACACAGAGACAGCCAGCTTTTGCAGCACCCATGGCTTCTCCAAGAAGACGGAAGACCTGCCATCTCCAGGCTTGCTCTGGGTTTGGCAAAGTCACCCACACAGAAGCAAAAAGAGGTCTTTTACCACTCCAGCTTCCTGGATGCTTCACCTGTGGAATCGATCTGCTCATCCTGCCAAGACAGGTAGACTAAATCTTGCCCACACAGAAAAGGTCTTTGGGCCTCTCATACTCAACAGCTAACAGCAAGCACTGCTTCTAAGACTGGTGTTCTCCAAGGACAAGGAGAGGATTTGGGATTGCCTGCTAACCAAACGATGTCTCATTTTTGCTCATTTCTTCCTCCCAAATCTTTCTAAAGGCATTTGACAACTCAAGGTACTGTTCTTTAACAGGCTTCATAGTCCAGGATTAACAGGCTTCAATCTTCAGAGGTTCAAAGTTCCCAATTTCCTTTATTGTCTTCTAACCTAAAGCAATAGCCTTTTGCTGTAAAATCTGTTCCAGTTCTCTTACAGATTCCTAGAAAAGTTCTACTGCTACACTAACCCCAGCCAGTTTCAAGAATATTTTACAGGTTACTACTGCTGCCTAGCCAAGACCAACCGATAAAGCGCTCCCAGGACAATACCAAAAGCACCTGGACCAGCTCCTGGGACTTCACCATTGGTACCAGCTCTCCTAGATCAAGGACACCTGCCGACTCTTCTGGATCAAGGACACCTGCTAACTAAAATCTGGTTTTATCTGCTATTGTGTCTCATCCCATGGCTAGCCCCATTTCATAGGGCCAGTAATAACAATATTTTTTTCTCCTAGACACCTGCCTTCTTACACCCCTCAAGAAACAGATGCCTGGCGTCTCCAGGATGACAGTGAACAGGATACCTTTCCAGCCACACCTCCCCACTGAGCATAAACCCGCCAACTTTCAGCTCACCCCTTTTCCATGTTATCCCATGCCCACGGAAGCAGCCAGACTTAAGTCTATGCCCTTTTTCCAAAGAGAGCCTAAAATGTTGGTCATAATTGTCACCTCAACTTCCTGTCACCCCTATATCCAAAGAGTATGGAATGTTAAGTTGGAAGGGTCACCCTAGCCCCTGGCATCCATCCCAGCCCACTGGCCTGGGAGTTTCATTGGTCTGGACTCCAAATCTCACCATGCTAGGTGGGATACCGCAGGAAGGGGTCAGGACCACTCCCACAGGGTATTTAAGTGGGATCCCAGAGGAGGAACACATGGTCCCGGGTTTTGCATGTGCTCCCCAGCTTTCTGTCTCCCCTGCCATGCTCTTGGCCACCTGAGAGTGCTGCATTTAATACAACATGGGCACTTTAATTCATTTTAGTTGGATTTCTCCCCTTCCCCAGCTGCTAGCCACCATAGTCTCCTTCTGTGGTCCTCAGGATCCGTGGTCACAGCCAGCAGGACACTGGCCAGGAATTGACTTTTGTGCCTTTCTTTTTCCTTCTCTTTCCTCATCACTTTCCCTTCCTCAATACACTTTCTCAGCCACTGTAACTAACGCTCTAATTCTCTTCTCTCCTAAACGCTCTCATTTCTGCGGTTCCCTTTTACTATCTGGTGCTGGCTGATGAATTAAGACTTGGGTCAGGGCTGTCGTACTTTCCTGTGATTCTGGATTATATGGTGTATATCTTCTGAAGGCCTCCTGTAGTCACTCCAAAAATACTGCTGAACTTTCATCTGGTCCCTGCCTAACATCATAAAACCTTGCTCAAATTTGCGTGCCATCGTGTGGCTGCTTTGAGACCTGCCAATAGGATCTGGTGGTAAACTAGGAGACTTCCCTTACCTTCAGCACTGTTGTAGTCCCATTCAGGGTGAGTCAGAGGGAGCACGGCATCTCCGATAGCCTGAATGATAGTGAACCAATTTTCTGGCTTCTACTTGGCCCTGCTCCTCTCCTCTGTGGTGAATAGGACCTGCAAAAGCAGATGACAATCATTCCAAGGGGGCGGGTGGGTGAAAAGAACAGTTTCAAAAAGATTAATCAGGTCTCAGGGGTTCTCAGAAAAAGGAGCATTCTGAGACTTCCAATTGTAGAGATCACTAGTAGCCAGTAATGAAAAGGTTGATTCCCATCTTGGTTGGGGGATCTGGTGGCTCTCAAGGGGAACACAACTAAGTTAGATTTGGGGGTTCCTTTTCTCCATCTCCTGGTGCCTCTAGCTGGTCCTCTGATGTGCGATTCCCCTCTGTATGCTGTGAATTGGTTAATATCATTGGTTAATAAAGAAACGGTCTTGACATGTTGATAGGGCAGAACTTAGGTAGGCAGGGAAAACTAAACTGAATGCTGGGAGAAAGGAGGCGGAGTCAGGGAGATGCCACGGAGCTGCTGCCAGAGACAGACACACTGGAGCTTTGCTGGTAGACCACGACCTCATAATGATGCACAGATTAATGGAAATGTGTTAAATTAAGATGAAAGAGTTAGCCAATAAGAAGTTAAAGCTAATGGGCCAAACAATGATTTAAATAATATAGTTTCTGCGTGATTATTTTCAGGTCTGAGCTGCCAAGTGGCAGGAACGACCAAGCAGCTTCCTCCAACAGCCCTTCCTCCTGGACAGAGTCTACAAGGGCTGTGGGGGGGCCTCCTCTTGGATCACCACTGGTCTAGGCCTGGGAGCTGGGGTGTAGGCATAGTGAGGGGGAAGGAAGATATCTTTCTCATATTTCTGCCATTAAGGACGTAGGGTGAGGGGGCCCTCACTTGGCAGGTTATTTTCTCTTTGCTGCCAGTATCTTAACCTGTTGAGAAAGAAAAAAGTTTAATTCAAGAGGGGGGACCCTCTATTAGACGGCTCCATGTTACAATGTGGGGTATCTGGTCAGGGTGCCTGGTCCGGGACTGGAACATGATATCCTCTATGGTCCCAATTAGGCTAGCATCAAATTCCCCTCCAGGGCCAGTTGTAGCCAAAGGTGAGCCATTCTGCACTGCAAAAGGTAACAAACCTTCCCTTGTGAATTTCAGCTCCTTGATTGTTAGCTGTGGCTTGAACATCCTTCCGATGGGCTAGACAGAAGTCTTGGGGAGAGAAGGGGAATTGTCCCATCATTTCCATCACAGTCAAGTCTGCAATAAGAACAATTAACAGACCACACAAAAGGCCTAGGGCAGATAAGAAACATCTACTCGAAACAACTCTGTCCCAATGAGACAGCCGGCAAAGTTCTAGAAAGAGTGATGGTTCAGTAGTGCACTGAGGGAGCGACCCTCCAGGCTCAAGTATACAAAATGCTGTCCAGATTCGAGGATCTCCATCCTCAAGCAAACAGAGTTGGGGGTCTCCATCCCCTCCAGCAGGAATGTCGTCTGGACCCCTGTGATTTCAATCTTCCAGCGCGTCCACCCTGAACATTACTGGGTCACACTACAGATTTGGCACACCGCAGAAAGCAAAATAGGCACATAAAGACAGAGACAAAGAGGCTTTACCAACCCCTCGGGCCTGGCACTGATGGTGGCGGGGATCCCAGACCCCGCCCAATGTTGTGCTGGTGTCACACACAGTGAGTTCCAGGATGGCCAGGGCTATGCAGAGAAGCCCTATCACAATTAAAAAAAAAAACCAAAAAACAAGATTTAGGTTGTTCAGGATATGCAATATATATCTACAATATAACATACATATATATACAATATAACAATATAATATATATATATTATGCCTAGCATATTAATTGGAGTTTCTCAAATGAGCATGAGTAAGTGCTGTGGGACAATGATCTGTACCCTGTCACTTGTATTTTAAATAAATGCTGATTGGCCAGTAGCCATACAGGAAATATAGGTGGGGCGACCAGGCAGGAAGTAGAAGTGGGGCAGCGAGAATTCTGGGAAGAGGGAAGTTTCAGTCTGCAGTCATCACCCAGATAGAGAGGAAGCCAGACACAGAGCAAGCAAGATGTGACTGCCTCGCCGAAAAAGGTACCAAACCACGTGGCTAACACAGACAAGAATTATGGGCTAATATAAGTTATAAGGGTTAACAAGAAGCCTGAGATACTAGGTCAATCAGTTTATAATTAATGTAGACCTCTGTGTGATTTCATCACCTCTGCAGTGTGATGACTGCAGGAACTGGGAGGGACAAAAACCCCCGTCAACAAGTAAGCAACTATTTACTGAAACATGGGCAACTTATTTGTGGCCACTCCATTGAAGAAAATGATGCATACCCTTCAGGGCATCATGCATGCTAGGGAAGCAATCTACCAGCTAAGCTACATTCCAGACAATGAATTATTTTTATTTATTTATTCATTTACTAGCCTTTTGTTTATTTTTGTTTTTTGAGGCAAAGTCTCTTGCAGCCTAGATTAATTTTATTTTTATGTATGCATACTTGTATGTGCGTGTGTCTGTGTGTGCATGCACATGAGTTATATGTGTGCATGTCCCCACTGAAGCCAGAAGAGGACACCTGATGCCCTAGAGCTGGATTTACAGGCAGTTGCTAGCCACCTGACCTAGGTGCTCTTTCCTTCCTTCCTTCCCTCCCTCCCTCCATCCCTCCCTCCTTTCTTTCTTTCTTTCTTTCTTTCTTTCTTTCTTTCTTTCTTTCTTTCTTTCTTTCTTTCTTACTTGCTTTTGTAGCTTTGGAGCCTTCCCTGGAACTTACTCTGTAGACCAGGTTGGCCTCAAACTCACAGAGATCCACCTGCCTTTGCCTCCCCAGTGCTGGGATTAAAGGCGTACACCACCACCACCCTGCTAGTATCAAGCCCTCTTAATTATTAAGTCATCTCTCCCATTACCAGCATCCATGTTTCCTCCACAGGCAACTTTTTTCTTCCAGTCCTGTCCCTATTGGTTTCCCACAGTTTTGCCCACCCAGCAGCTTTTTTTTTTTTTTATCAGACCTGGAACCACAAACCTTTTGATTCTTTCATTATCTGTGGTTTCGTGACCATTCTCTCATCCTTAAAACATCTACTTCAACACCAAGAGCTGATGCTGCAATAGCTGCTCGGATCAATAGTTGCCACAGTTGATGTTTCCCATCCAAGATCGTCAGGTTTCTCAGAGTGAGGGACTAAAAAGAGCTTGATTGATCATCCCTCATTCTCCTCATCTGATATCCATCCCTTGCTGGCTGAGGACCAAGAATTGTGACATAATTAAATTGGTCACCTGCTTAAAAAGAAAACTGTACTCATCTTTCTAGGAGACAGCAGAAGCAACATTGTCAGAATAGTTAGGAACTATGCCAGGCCAATGCCCTGTGAGCTGTGTACACTGAAGCAACCCATGGATGAGCCGTGTGTACTAAAGCACCCCATCTATGAGCCATGTGCACTGAAGCACCCATCGATGAGTTTTTCCTCCCTTTATGCTCACTCTTGTCTCCACCTGCAAGCCTGAAGAATGGACCTAAAATGTCTCTTCTCCCAGGACAGAATCCTTTGGATAAGACACATTGACAGGTACAGTGGCAAACTTGTGTAGTAATGAGGTACTGGCCACGTTCCTGGTGCCCGGCTAGCTTAATCCCCGAAATGATTACACAGAAACTGTATTCATTTAAATACTGCCTGGTCCATTATCTCCAGCCCCTTATTTGCTAACTCTCACATATTAACTTAACCCATCTCCATTCATGTGTATCAACACTTGACTGTGGTTTTCCAGCATGAGTCTAACCAGCATCCATCTTGGGCAGGAAAACCATGGCATCTGCCTGTCTGTCCTTCTTCCCAGAATTCTGTTCTGTCTACTCCACCCACCTAAAGGCTGCCCTATCAAAAGGCCAAGGCAGTCCCTTTATTCAACCAATGAAAGCAACAGAAATACAGAAAGACCTCCTACACCATTTCCCCTTTTTCTCTTTAAACAAACAAGTTCTAGGTACACAACAGTCCACATTGCCATCAAGCAAGCCATAGCACTTTAGTCAGAAACTCCATTCAAATGATCTGTCTCCAGTGGGAGCCAGAGATGGCGCCGGCAGCATAGCCCAGAAAGCCGGCATTTTAAAACCACCGTGGCTTTTTTACTGTTGCAGCTGCTGAGTGAGGAAATTTTCTCTGCGGCACCCCACTAGCAAACAGCAAAAACTCTGTTAAACTCTGTATTCTTTTTGAAGCTCTTTCAGATTTTACATGGAGTCAGTCAACCACGTTGGGCAGCCAATCTGTAGTAATGAGGTGCGGGCCGCGTTCCCAGTGCCTGGCTAGCTTAACCCCCGAAATGATTACATAGAAACTGTATTCATTTAAATACTATCTGGTCTATTATCTCCAGCCCCTTATTGGCTAACTCTCACATATTAATTTAACCCATCTCCACTCATGTGTATCGCCACTTGACTGTTGGCTTACTGGCATGAGTCTAATCAGCATCCATCTCAGGCAGGAAAACCATGGCGTCTGCCCGTCTGTCCTTCTTCCAAGAATTCTGTTCTGTCTACTCCACCCACCTAAGGGCTGCCCTATCAAAAGTCCAAGGCAGTCTCTTTATTCAACCAATGAAAGCAACAGAAATACAGAAGGACCTCTTACACCAAACTGGTGATGTCAGCACATGAAGGTGGAAGAGGCAGAGATAAGGAGTTCAAAATCAGCCTTGTTTATATAATTACACACCTGCCTCTAATTACTAAGATTTTAAAAGCAAGATAGAACAAGATAGAAAGATGGGGAAAATATTGGAAAGGTGGCTCAGTTGGTGGAGTGTTTACCTAACAGAGATGCAGCCCTGGGTTCCATTCCCAGCATCATAGAAACTGGCATCATGGCATACACCTGCAATCCCAGCACTAGTATTGGGGAGGAGATGGGGGTAGCAGGATAGGAAGCTCAGCGTCGTCTTTGTATATAGGGAATTGGAGACCAACCTGGGCTACATCAGACCTTGTCAAAAAGGAGGAGGAGGGAAGGAAGAGAGATGACAGAAGGAAGGAAAGAAAAACTAACAGGACATGAGAAGAGAAAAAACCTGGCCCTGTCCTGGCTAGTTTTATGTCAACATGACACAAGCTAGCGTCATTTGGGAATAGGGAACCTCAATTGAGAAAGTGTCACACCAGACTGACCTGTGGAGCATTTTCTTAAAAATTAGGGATTGGGGGGCTGGAGAGATGGCTCAGAGGTTAAGAGCACTGGCTGTTCTTCCAAAGGTCCTGAGTTCAATTCCCAGCAACCATATGGTGGCTCACAACCATCTGTAACAAGGTCTGGTGCCCTCTTCTGACCTACAGGCATACATGCTGATGGAACATTGTATACTTAATAAATTAATTTCTAAAAAAAAATTAGTGATTGATGTTGGAAGGTACAACTTGCTGTGAGTGGAACCATCTCTGGACTGGTGGTCTTGGGAACTATATAAGAAAGCATGCTGAGCAAGTCATGGGGAGCAAGTCAGTAAGTAACCCTCCTCCATGGCTTCTGCATCGGTGTCTGCCTCCGGGTTCCTGCCCTGACTTCCACAAATGAAGGTAAAATAAACTTTTTCCTCTCCAAGATGCTTTTGGTCATGGTTTTATCACTGCAATAAGTGATAAACTTATAGGTGAGAACTTGAACACAACTGGCAAAATCAAAATTCCCATTGTAATTTCCTTCAGAGACAGCTCCACTTTCAAAAATGTGTCTTAACAAGAAGAATGTTTAAATAGCCAATCAGCCTTGCTTTCAGCCAGAATGTCTATGACCTTTGACTTAACCTTATCAGCCCTGCTCTATGTGCCGGATCTGAAGAGTACGCCCCAGAAAAATCATTTTCCAGTTTCATTTACAAAAGAAAATTTTCTGAGATAAGAGGGATACACAAATCAGTTCATTTTCTCAAACAACCTTTAAACTCTACTTAATATTTAAATTCTGTTCAATCTTTGAACCTGGTTCTACTTGACATTATTTAAGTACTGTGATTTCAGCTGTGCAAGGTGGTGCCCACTTGTCATTTCGGCACTTGGAAGGTACATGCAGGATCATGAGGAAACCAACATCATCCTAGACTACCTACTGAATTCTGTATGTTGAACAAAGTCTGTACTTCTGGAATAAAACTTAATCATTGGTGGATGATCTTCTGGATATGGGCATGTATTCATTTTTCTAGTATTTTATTTTTAAAAAATTGCCTGAGATCAGATCATCAGGCTGTCTCTCTCTCTCTCTCTCTCTCTCTCTCTCTCTCTCTCTCTCTCTTTCTCTCTCTGTGTGTGTGTGTGTGTGTGTGTGTGTGTGTGTGTGTGAGTGTGTGTGTGTCTGTGTTCGTGTCTTGGGGTTTAAATTAGTACTGGCTATGTAGAATACCTTTTAGAGAGATCCTTCACCGTCTACGTTTAAAAGAAACACTGAGACAGTTGGGTTGTAATTCTTCTTTGCAGGGCTTGTGATAAGACTGATGTCCTTTTCATAATTATCCGTCCTGATTTCGACAGTAGCTATACCAGTTTTCACTCCAACAGTGGGCGTGAGTAGTCCTTTCCCTGCATCCTCACCATGGTGTATTATCACTTGTATATCGATCTTGGGCATTCTGGCTGGGCTAAGACAAAATCTCTAGACAGTTTTTATTTTATTTCCCTGATGGCTAACAAAGATAAATGCTTTTCAGTGTTTCTCAGCCATTTGTGTTTCGTTTTCTGAGAACACTTTTTTAAGTTCTATTATCCATTGTGAAAAATGGAGCCATTTGTTTTCTTGATGTTCATTTTTCTGGGGAGGCAGAGAAAGGAAGACCCCTGGGCATTGTTAACTTGCAAAACAGGTACCTTTTGGGGGGGGGGTTCAGGCTGTTACAAGAACTCATCTGGGGAAAAAAGCACAATGGATTCTGCAGTTTGATGCAGGAAGATTATCCCTGGCCATCATGAGAGTACTGCCAACTAAAAATGGTGTTTAAATCATCTCTTGTGGTAGTCTTGATTAAGAAACAACCATCATGGTGGCTGAAGAGATGGCCTATTAGTGAGTGTCACGTCTATCCAATAACAAATTGACACACTGAATGAAAGAAAAACCATTATACATTGTCTAGAAATAAATTTTTATGTGAAAAAACTATCTGGAGACATTATGTTAGATTTATTCACATCTTTAGGTAATAGTATTCTCCGTGTGAGCTTCAGATGACCTACAATATACTCTGGCTTTGTGTGAACCTCAAAGCACACAGAAGTGTGCCCACGTATACAAGGGAATATGTGAGGAACCCCACAAGAAAATTGCATCACAGGTGGAGAGGTGAGTAATGAGCACTCAGAAATAAATAATAGATAATAAAAAAAGGAAAGAGAAAGGCTGGACAAAAACAATCGGGATTAAAACTGTAAATACTTATAGATATGAGACACGGAAATAATATTCAACTATCTGTACAGTTTTTAGATGAATTTTGATAGCTAGAGGAGGTGAAATGGAGCAGAAACTAATGCAGGGATTTTTAGAGTTTGAAAATGTAGGGGCTGGAGAGATGGCTCAGAGGTTAAGAGCATTGCCTGCTCTTCCAAAGGTCCTGAGTTCAATTCTCAGCAACCACATGGTGGCTCACAACCATCTTTAATGGGGTTTGGTGTCCTCTTCTGGCCTGTAGGCATACACACAGACAGAATATTGTATACATAAGAAAGAAAGAAAGAAAGAAAGAAAGAAAGAAAGAAAGAAAGAAAGAAAGAAAGAAAGAAAGAAAATGTTATATTCCTGCCCTCACACTGGCAACATACCCGCCGGCGCCTTCAGGGTACTCTGGGATTCAGGGAAGCCAAAGTGAGGCCTTACCTTTGCCCACTCAAGCAGTGGTGTGTCGGTCACCTAACCGCATCCTCTGCTGCTGCTTAGCGGGTAGGAAGAATGAAAGGAGTATTGGTGCATGGTCCAGCAATGGCCTGGGTTACTACTGAGATTGTGGCAGTCCATGGACATGCACTGTGGCCAGCTGAGTTGGACCCACGCTGGGCTGTGGAACTAGGAAAGGCAGGAGACAGGAAAGTGTGAAGGGCTCTACCTCCCACAGTCAGTGCTCAGGACTGGTCAATAGAAATGCCCAGAGGCTATTTGGCCTGTGATCCAAGGAACCTATGACAGATAATAGAGGAGAGGATTCAGGAAGTATCCTTATATCATGATTATGAAATTTAAAATAAAAAAGCAAGGATAGTTAAAATCATCATGATTATATTTGCTTTGCAGCAGTCTCAGAACCGCTACAATGGTAGTCAACTGAGAGCCTGTAAATTTGTCAGTGGCCTCTAACACTGGCCTCTGAGGGGACTGCTAAAAATAAAAAGCATGGCCTGTGCCAGGCACAGCAGGCAATGAGGGACCCGCACCTCCTGGTCCCAAGTCCCCAGAGGGACACTGCCAAGCAGAGAACATGGCTTGCACCCTGCTGTGCAGCCCAGCTTCAGCTGCAAGGCAAGATACTGGGTCCTGGCCTGACAGTCAAGCTGCTAAAAAAGTAGCCCCAGGGAACTGCAGCATTAGGCCAGTCAAGAGTCTGTGAAAATGCAAATGAGCAGGTTAAGCCTATCAGCTAGGCAGACTTGCAATTTGGATTAGAAGAAAGATAGTTTACAAACCTTAAATGAGACATCCAATGGCAATAACCTTATTTAAAATATCCTTCAGGAGACCTTGAGCTACTAAGTAAAATTCTTAAAGGGAGCAGTGTAATGGATTAAATAAAAATGCTGTGGATCCCCGAGTGGCTGCAGTGGCAGAAATGCTTTAGGTCCCCAAGTGGCAGGAGTGGCAGTGGATCCTGAGAGCAGCCAGTCCCAGGCAGGGACTGGCACAGTTCCCTGCAGTGACTGCAGCAGGCCATGAGTCCCAGGCAGGGAGACTTGTGGTGGGTGAGAGACATGGACTGGGCAGCCAGTCCCACACTGCAGGTCTCCAAAGGTGATTTTATTTTATTAATTTTATTTTAGCCATGCAGAGTGAGGTTGGATATTTATTTAGTGGGTTATGGAAGGGAAGAGGGAGAAGGGGGAAGAGCAGAGAGATAGAAAGAGAGAGAAACAGAAGGGGGAAGGGGAGAAGTGGGGAGAGGCAGAAGCTGCCTCTTTGAGAGGGAGCTGGAAAATGGAAGGACTCAGGCTGGAAGCTGAAAATCAGCTTGCCCTGGAGGACTGGG
The DNA here is from genome assembly GCA_004026605.1 of Ondatra zibethicus. Lineage (NCBI taxonomy): Eukaryota > Metazoa > Chordata > Mammalia > Rodentia > Cricetidae > Ondatra > Ondatra zibethicus. Next base: position 46,183 of record PVIU01001891.1, on the reverse strand, counting down.
GAGGGAGTGGGCATGGCTTGTCTTTTAAAGGGACAGGACAGATCATTACAAGCAGTGATGCAAATTCCACTAGAGAGCTTACAAAAGCTGCCAGACAAGTACTCACACAGGCAGCACAGGTAGAGTATGCTATACAGAAACAGCAAGTACATTATATTAATTATCATCAGCCTTGGCAAGCATGTATATTACCTACAAAACTTACTCCTACAGCAGTATTATAACAAAAGGGTTCACTTTTATGGCTACACCTTCCTGTTTTGCCAGTTAAGTTATTAAAGTTAAGTAGTAGCTTGCTTAGCACAGAAGAGCAGGACAGAATCTTGAAGAATCTAGAAGATATTTTCCAGAGAACTGGCTACAGTCAATGTTCCTTATATTAAGCAACAGATTGATTGTTTTTTTTTTTTTTTCAAAATAGTGATTCTTGGGAAATTGCGTTTGCTCAATTTGAAGGCCAGGTTAATAATCTTTTCCCAGATGATCCATCACTGCAATTAATGCAACTACATTCCCTTATTTTTCCTAAAATTTTAGCAAAAGATTCCTTAAAGGATGCTATGTTAATTTTTACAGATGGTTCTTCCAATGGAAGAGCTGTATATGTTGTTAATGAAATAAGTTTAAGAAAACAATTTGGAATAACAAGAGAATCTGCTTGCCAAATTGTTAAGCAAAGGTATGTATGTTCACAGTATTTACCTGTACCTCATCTGGGAGTAAATCCCCAAAGACTACTTCCTAATCATTTATGGCAAATGGATGTTACTCATATTGCAGAGTTTGGGAACTTAAGATATGTAAATGTGACAATCAATACATATTCAGGATTCTTGATGGCCATTGCACAAACTGGGGAAGCCACTAAGCATGTAATAACTCATTGCTTAAAATGCTTCTCATATATGGGAACCCCAAAAATCATAAAGAGAGATAATGGGTCCAGATATGTTAGTAAAACATTTCAGCAATTTTGTTCCCAATGGAACAGCAAACATAAGACAGGTATTCCTTATAATCCTCAAGGACAAAGAATTGTGAAGGGTGCTACAACTCCTTGAAAACACAACTTCAAAAGATGAAAACAGGAGAATTATATCCTCAAATACCACATAATACCTTGAGTCATGTACTTTTATGCTAAAATTCTTGAATATAGATGTCCATGAGCAATCTGCTATGGAGAGATTTTGGCATGATGTCTCCAAGGAAACCTTTGCTAAAGCAAGATGGAGAGACCCTTGCACTGGATCATGAAAAGGACCCCATCGTGTGTTAATATGGGGTGGAGGGCATGTCTGTGTTTTTTCACAGGATGAGGATCAAGCAAGATGGCTTTCAGAACATCTGGTTCTATGAGTACTGCAGAGGAATACCAACCCTGATAAAATCACAGCTGCTGATGACTCCATAGGAAAAGCAGAAGGAGGCTTCTGAACATGTGATCCTGATTTCCTCATACCACCATGCTGCAGGCCTAGGAAAGGGGAACCCAAACCAATGCTCCTGACTTACTACAACTTGCTGCAGTCGGAGAAGGCAAAGAAGATCATGGTGACAACTGTGATTCCCAGCATCTGATGGACTTGCTGCACAAACTTCCAGACCTAGTGAGTCCTGTTTACTTTGGAACCAGACCAGAAGCACAGACTGAATATTTGACTGTTTACTTTGGAACCAGACCAGAAGCACAGACTGAATATTTGACTGTTTATTTTGGAACCAGACCAGAAGCACAGACTGAACATTTGACTGTTTTATACTTTGAGACACAGAACTCAGATTGCCAGTGAGGTATTCAATCTGCTATTGAACTGTTGAAAGAACCTGATAACTGGGACCTCAATTTTCCCCTCAGGGAAAAAAAGACTCATTGCAAGGAATGACTGAAGCGCCTCTTCAGCTTGAGGAGGGTAACATAAGGGTTTTTTGCAGCTGCTAAGAGACTGGGGCAATTGCTTAAAAGCAGCAATGCAGTTGGACTCTCACCCATCACAGAAACATTTTCCTGTCTTTTGATTAAAATGATTTAGGATAATTGTGATTTGACAAATTGTTAATGCTTTAGTCCACTATAAGATGAAGATTAGAACTTGTCTAAGAAAAGTTTGACATTACCAATAAATTCTCGAATTCAACATGCTTAGATTTTGATGCAGTTGCATACTGTTAAGAAACACTCTATACCAATTCAAAAAGAGCATTCCCAACCCTGGTGATCCTCCACCTCTTGAATCAGGAGATACTATAGCCATAGAAGTATGTATAGCCCAAAGTATTATCTGCTTGCTTACCATTATCCAATTGCTGATGAACTCTCTAGACAGAAACTTGGCTCAGAGACACAGAACCCAGAAGTACTTTCTCCCTTAACCCTTTGCTTACAGAGGTCAGCAGTCAAAGATGGGTTTGATCCTTCCCTCTCCCCCAGGTGTCTGAGAATGGACATGTATAGTTGGAATGCCTGTAAGTCTGGGAAATAGGAAAATGTTCACTTAAGGCAGACACAATCATCTGTCCTGTTGTAGAAGCACAGGCTTTATTAAAATTAATTTTTTTAAAAAAGGGAGGAATTGTGGAGGCCCAAAAATGTGAGCCTATTTCCACCTTGGCCAAAGGTCAGAGAGTTGGAACTTACTTCTATTTCTTCTAGGTTATTTGTGTTTCTACCTCAAACAAAGGTCCCTCCTAGATTCAGGTCAGAGAGTTCTGCTCTCTCAAGGTTATTGTCAACAGGTGTAGCTAATATCCAGACCTTGTATTTCAGGAATAGAGAAATAGATATATTTCTGCCTCTAACAAAAGTCTAAAGATCCAACTAAGGCCCCAGGTCCCTTAAGGAGATAACATTGGATTCCATCCAGGAAGTGGTTTGCTTATAGAATTTTTTTTTGTGCGTTTTTTTTTTCTTCTTCGGGATTTGTTGTAATTAGATCATCAATTGTGTGTGTTTTTGTTGGTGTAGCCATCTTGCTTGGGTTGGAGATTTCCTTCTAGTATTTTGTGTAGGGCTGGGTTTGTGGTTAGGTATTGGTGAAATCTAGATTTGTCATGGAATATCTTGTTTTGTCCTTCTATGGTGATCGAA
>PVIU01001891.1:31279-42995 GCA_004026605.1 Ondatra zibethicus | reverse complement strand
TTCTAGTATTTTGTGTAGGGCTGGGTTTGTGGTTAGGTATTGGTGAAATCTAGATTTGTCATGGAATATCTTGTTTTGTCCTTCTATGGTGATCGAAAGTTTTGCTGCGTATAGTAGCCTGGGCTGGCATCCATGGTCTCTCACTTTCTGCATAATGTTTGACCATGACCTTCTGGCTTTCATTGTCTCCTCTGAGAAGTCAGGTGTAATTCTGATAGGTCTACCTTTATATGGTATCTGTCCTTTTTCCTTTGCAGCTCTTAATATTCTTTCTTTACTCTGTATGTTTAGTGTTTTGATTATTATGTGGCAAGAGGACTTTTTTTTGGATCCAGTCTATTTGGTGTTCTGTAAGCTTCTTGTATCTTCATAGGCATGTCTTTCTTTAGGTAGAGAAAGTTTTCTTCTATGATTTTGTTAAATATATTTTCTGTGCCCTTGAGTTGACTTTCTTCTCCTTCTTCTATACCTATTATTCTAAGATTTGGCCTTTTTATGTTGTCCCATATTTCCTGGATATTTTGGGTTAGTCTTTTGTTAGATTTAATGTGTTCTTTAACTGATGACTCTATTTCCTCTATTTTATCTTCCACAATTGAGATTCTCCCGTTTCTTCTATTCTGTTGTTTGTACTTGCGTTTGTGGTTCCTGTTCTTTTCCTCATGATTTCTGTTTCTATAATTCCTTCTGCTTGTGTTTTCTTTATTTTTTCTATCTCAGTTTTCAAGACCTGAATAGTTTCTGTTATATGTTTGAGTGCTTTTTCTTGGCTTTCTTTAAGTGATTTCGTGATATCTTCCAATTTTTTGTTTGTTTCTTCTTCCATTTCTTCAAGGTAATTTCTCAATTCATCTTTAATAATTTTAGATATTCTCTTGTGGTTATTTTTTAGATCATTTTCTTCTGGGTCATCCATGTTTGGTTGTTCTGGTCTTACTTTTGTAGGTTCTTTGGGTTTAACTGGTATTGTGTTGTTCTTTGTGGTGTAGCTTGTGATCCTACCTTTTCTTTTCATCTTTTCCTCTAATAGGTGTGGATGGTGGTGTCTAAGATTCTGTTGAATAATTTCCTATGTGTCAGTAGATCCAAAGCTAAGATGGTTTTCCTAGTGGTACAGTCAGTGTCCCAGTTTGAGTTACTTTGTTGGTTATTCCTGTTCCTGGAGGTAGCTCAGTGTTCCTGTATTTTGATCTGCTCTCTTGGAGTTTGCTGTCTCAAGCCTACTTTGGTCTAGGCTGCTGGCTTTGATCTGTTTCTGTAAATCTTGGTCTGGATCCCCTCATGTAGTTATCCCTGGCTTGGAGTTAGACCTGTTCAGGTGGAGATCGCTGTCTCTGTATCTGGTCACTGGGTCAATCCTGATCCGCTCGAGTCCCGGAACTGGGTTGACTCCTATCTTCTGCTCCTGGTGGAGCCCGTTCTCTCCTTGTCCTGGGTAGCTGGTTCAGTCCCACTCCGGTTCCAGTGGAGGTCGCGGGCTCTGAGTCGGGTCGTTGGCTCAATCAGTGTCCCAGGTCTGGGTTGGCTCCCAGGGCTGGATTTGCTCCTGGCTTCTGTCCCAGGTGGAGCTTCCACAATGGAATGTTTTTATATTGAGGAGTGTATCAGCTGATCACATACTTAGGCAGCATAATGACGCAATTAGTAAAATAAATAAATGAATAAAGGTCCAGTGCAGTTTGTTATATTTCTGGATCCAATCTAAACATTGGTTGTCTCCTCTTACATTACATCATTGCAGCCTAAGAAATTGTAGTCAGATGAGTCAATTGCACAGTATAGGCTCAGTCATTAGATTTTTTACTCTTAATCAACTTCACATAATCATCAGAAGTGTATCCCTAGCCATTTGATATCTAAATGACTCCATAGCTAAACCGCCATAGCCCAGCAAGCTTCCATAGATCCTCCTGGTAGTGTTAGATTCAGGGGAGCCCAAGACCTCTAGAGTGCTTATTGGCAATCAAAGCAACATTTGGGTAACTGTTAGCTGCTGAAGAAAAAAATCTTAAAATAAAACCAAAATGAATGGAAAATGAAAACCAAAGCCCACAGCACCAAGAAGTCTCACAATGTGTATCTGGAATTTATGATGCATATAGCCAAGTGCTTTCAAGGTAGGGTTGTAGCCTAGTGATCACCAGTCTGCATTTGTGGTACTGTTGCTAATTATATTTTATACTATGATCTTCAAGATGTTTTTCTTTGTCTGTCTAATCTTTATAAAGCCAACTAACCCTTTTGAAAGAATGTTAGCTCAGTGCTGTGAAGTGGACACTGACTGTGAGAACAATAAAATATTTGTACCACAGATCTGCTCAGACAAAGCCGTTCTTCCTGCCTCTTTATTGCTCAAATGTGGCCTTGCCCAGGCTATTGGCATACATGCTATTCCCATAATGTGAGGTCAGAACAAACAAGAGCAGGCTCAGTTTGACACTAAGGGATAACCAAAACACAGCCAAAAACTGGTTGGTCAGCAACACATTTGAATAAAAATGTTGACCTTTGGGGGAAAATGTCAAAATCATTATGCCAATCATACCACAAGTATTGCTTAACAATGAACTCCAGAATGTGCCTGGCAGGGGACTTGTGCTTTTGTTTTCTTGAACACAGTCCAGAATGGATTCCACTATAGTTCTTTTATTCAACTCATGGGCACGATCTTCAACTTGATGGTCATTTATTAGTAATTATTCTCTTAAAGTAACATCTTATGCCCTTGATTGCATTTTTAGTATATATAGAAGAGGGAATTATTAGGGATTCGTAAAGTTGATGGCTTGTATTCACTAGCACTTTTTCATGTGGTGGAGGAAAGATCAGCAAACTATTTAATTGAAAGTCTTGATAAATGAATCCTATGGAAGACAAAGGGTTTCTCCACATCTTTGTCATTTGAGTCAAATGGTGAGCCTTGTCAGGGATGGCTTATGCCATTAAGAAGAACCGAGAAGTGTTTCCAACCCATTAGGCGCATCTGCTCTTGTTTCTTCTTTTGTAGTCTTTTGAGTAGCTAGTGGTTTTTTCTGGAGGAAGTCATTTATTGTTCTACCTATCATGCAAGCTAACTTCTCAAGTACTTGATCCTGTTTTTCACCTTCCTGGTGTCTACCATTGTTATGCTATTTTCTTCCATTAATAATTAAAGCACTGTTACTTAAGTGTTTGTAATAGACCTAAGATTTAGTACTACAGAATTGCAGAATTATATCAAATTATTTGTATTAACCCTTTCCAGGTTCAGCCCAGATATTATTTAAAAATATTAAATCTGTGACGGTCACAGATTGTGAAAAGGATGTTGTCATTCCCTGCCATGCTACAAATATGGAGCCAGAAGGCCTTGAAGACCTGTACTTGATATGGTTCTTTGGGGAAGCACGTATTTTGTCCTTTGATGGATCTAGAAACAAATACTCTAAAACTCCTGCATTTCAAAGTGGACGGATTTCGACCTCAGCCTTTTTAAAAGGAGATGCTTCATTGACGCTGGATAAGAATGAGGCGAAAGCAGGAAACTACACCTGTGAAGTCACGGAAATACACAGAGTGGGTAAACAGAGGGTGGAACTAAAATACAACTGCAGTAAGTGACACAATTTAAATATGGGTTATCTCTATGCATATACATCTGGAATCTCTATGGACCTTGTGACCATGCTTGGTGGTAGATTCTTCAAGAGACACCTTGTTGCTATTTTGAGGAGTGGTTTATCCATAAAGGACTTGGTTATTATCACCAGTGAAGGTTATAGTAAGACAGATTCACCCCTTTATGCTTTTTATCTGTGGAATATACCATTTCTTCTTTGAGTTAATGCCATGCCATGTCATCAGAACATATGTGGATGTTGGCCTAGGAAGGCAGATCAGTTCAGAAGTATCCACAGCACAAGAATGAGGTCTTCTGTTCAGACATCTAGTGCTCAAATGAAAGATAGAATCTGTAACACATATGTGTATCTTCAGAGCCAGTCCAAGAGTCAGGGCAGAGACAATCCTAGCACTAGATCTTGTAGCCAGGTAGTTCAGTCCACTCTGGGGAGGGAGGCGTACTGAAAAACCTGGTGTCAAAAAATAGGTTGAAATCTAACTGAGAAAGACACACAACATTAACTCATAGTTTATGCACATATACATACACATAGATATGCACCTACACACTGGATACACGCATGCAAATAAACAAGAGGAGGAGGAAGGGGAAGACTGTTCAGCAGCTAAGAAGGCACCAATGCCATGATCGTGGTTTTCTCTATTTCCATGACCATGTATGAAACCAGAGCTCGGTGCTTTATAAACCCCTCTTGCCTCAGTTATTCTGTTATAACAATGGAAAACAGACTAAGAAAATTGGATTTTTGTAAACACTTCCTTTATCTATGTCCTGGTACAACAGATCTTTCTGGAGAGATGACAAATGGGCTGAGGAACTATACTTAAGCAATAATCACCTGCTACTACCAAGTATTAATATAATGTCTGTGGTGGTTCAGTGTGAAATGACCCCAAAATGCTCATGTAGTTGACCATGTAGTCCGCCGCTGGTATAATTTAGTTGGTTGCTGAACCTCTGAGAAGTGCAGCCTAACTAGTAAAGGGGGAGCTCTCTAAAGTTGTAACTGTCTTTGGTTCTGGCCATGCACTCTGTGTTCCGGTTTGCTGCTGTCTAAAGCCCCACCTCCACCTGCTCCAAGCTCTGCTACTGAGCTGCTCCACTACCTCAACTCCCTTCCCATGGAACTGAACCAAAGGAAAACCCCATCCCTTAAGTTGTTTCTTCCAGTTAAATTGTCAGAGGAGAATGTATATAATGTAACGTTTTCATCATTAAGACAATTGTTTTATCTGATTTTCTTTTATTTTTATTCACATTGAAATTCACTCTGTGCATTTATTTTGTGGTTGTCAGAATTTGGGCTATAGGTACCAGGTTCATAGTCTTTGTGTTTTGTTTTGCCGCCATCAAAATGACATTCTTTCATATGCTTTCCTTTCGCTCTTTCTTTTCCCCCTTTTTTCTTTTATTTTTCTCTTTTTGATTTTTTTATAATAATTTAAGTATTTTAAACAATCTTTAAAACTAAACAAATTTTGATCATATTCTTCCCTTCCTGTAGGTCCTTCCATAACTTCTCCCTACTCAAGCAATTTTAAGTTTTTTCTTAAAAAGCAAACAAAAGCCCAATAAACAAAACACTCAAAACTAAGAAAACAAAATAAAACCATAATCAAAGAAGAAAATCAAAACAGCAAACTGTAACCAAATACAACCTTGTACAAACAGACAGACAGACAGACAGACAGACAGACAGACACACACACACACACACACACACACACACACACACATCCAAACAAACAAAAACAAAAGAACAAACTGTGGAATTCATTATAGGTTGATCAATTGCTCCTGAACATAAGGCTGTCCTGGGTTGATATACCCAGTGTCACTCTATTGGAAAACTTGATTTTTCCCGCATGGCAAGTATAAATGATCATACAGTTATTAACTTTACCCTAGTGGCTAGGTTTTTGTTTATTGTTTTTAAAATATCACTAAATAAAATATAAAACCAAATCCATCACATCAAATTGGACAAGACAAACCAACAAGAAAAAGAGACCAAAAGAAGGCAAAGAATCAGAGACCCACTAACTTAGTCAAGAATCCCATGAAATCACTAGCCTGGAAGCCAATGAATATACACAGAGGACCAACTGCAGATCTGTGCAGCTCCTATGGCTGTTGCTTTGGCCTCTGCGAGTTGCTATGAGCTTTGCTCATATTAATTTCGAGAGCCTTGTTTTCTTGGGTTCCTCAGTCCCCTCTGACTCTTACACCTTTTCCACCTCCTTTTCTGTGGGATTGCATGAACTCTGAGGGAGGGATTTGATGAAGACATTATACTCAGTACTGGGCGTTCTAAATTCTCTCACTCTTGGCCTAATGTCTGGCTGTGGATCTCTGTATTTGTTCCCATCTAAAGCAGAAGTAAGCTTTTTTGATGATAGCTGAATAAGGCACTGATCTATACATAAGTATAGCAAAATATGATTAGGAATCATTTTTTGTCTTATAAAAGTATTATTTTGTTGTCACCAGATGTTGGTGATGCATGCCTTTAATCCAGCACTTGGGAGGCAGAAATAAGGATGATCTCTTTTAGTGTAAGGCCAGCTGGGACTATAGGAGCTAGTTCCAGGAAAGGTTCCAAAGTGACAGAGAAATCCTGTATCGAAAATCAAAAAACAAAAACAAAATCAAAAACTAAAAACAAAAGAAAAGTATTATTTTTGTTTGATCCTACATCTCTTGGCTATCTAGACCCAGGTCTTTGGTCACCTTAGCAGTGTTGGGTATGGGTTCCATCTTGTAGAGTGGAACTTAAGTCAAATCAGTTATTGGTTGGTTACTCCTCCAAGGTATATACCACCATTGCCCTAGAATATCTTGCAGATGGGGCACCGTGTAGATAAAGGGTTTGTAGCTGGCTTGGTGTTTATGTTTCTCTTTTTGGAGTATTCACAGCCTGCTCCTTTACCAAAAACAATAGCATATAAAAGTCAAGCTCTATGTAGGCACCAGCTCAATATCTCCAATTTCAGTGGGTTATATAGGAGTTGTCCTCAGCAACGTTACCTTAATGCCAGTAACCTATAGTCTTGGCAACAACCTGGGTTGTTAGGAAATCCCATGGGGCCCCTTTAGCCAACAGTTCAATTATTTATAACCCAATCCCAGTATGGGAAGATTTATTTGATGACAAGAGATGGCCAGTTAGGACTGTATCCCCCATTATTGGGCAGTTTCATTTAGACTGCCTCTGTGTGTGTGTGTGTGTGTGTGTGTGTGTGTGTATTAGACTGTCTATTATTATATATGTATATATATATATGAAGCTTTTACTGCATTAAAATCCTATTCTACCCTTCAAATGCCTCTGTATTTCCTCCTACAATCCCCTTTTCCCTTTCCACTTGATTTTCCCCCTCCATCCCTCTATCCATCCATATCTATCTATCCCATTTCTCTTTTGTAACAAGATCTAGTCCCTCTAGTCCCTTTCTTTATATCTAGCCTCTATGGGTCTATGAATTGTAAATTGGCTGCCATTGGCTTGACATTTAATATCCAGATATAAACAAATAAATACTGTATTTGTCTTTCAGACACTGGGATACCTCACTCAGTATTATTTATTTTCTAGTTCCATCCATTTGATTCCAAATTACATGATGCACTTTTTATTGTTTTTATTGAGCTATATTTTTTTCTCCCTTCCTTTCAGTTTCTCCCCATCCCCTTCTAACCTATCCCATGATCCTTACTCTCCCAATTTACTCAGGATATCTTGTCTTTTTCTACTTCCCATGTAGATTAGATCCATGTATGTCTCTCTTAGGATCATCTTTATTGTCTAGGCTCTCTGAGTTTGTTAATTATAGGTTGGTTTTTCTCTGCCTTATGTCTAAAAGTCACTTATGAGTGAGTAAATATTATATCTTTCTTTTTGTGTCTGGGATACTTCACTTAATATGATGTTTTCTACATCCATTCATCTGCCTGTAAATTTCAAATGTCATCATTTTTCCCCCGCTGTGTAGGACTCTATTGTGTAAATGTAGCACATTTTCTTTATCCAGTATCAGATGTCATTTTTTAATGGCTGAGGTAGAGCAGCAATAGGACAGCTCTGGAGGCTGGAGCTGCAATGGGACAGCTCAGCCCTGGAGGAAAGGTGTCCTGACTATTGGGATACCTGAAGCTGGTGAGTGGTGGGGTATGTCTCCTGCAGGATATAGGGATTCTGCTCCTCTCTGGAGAGTTGCTACAGCTGAGCTCTGCTCTGTTCCCTTATGGGAGCGTCCTAGCAGAGCTATCTGCTTCTTCTCTGGCCCAAGATGTTTCTTCTACTAACACTCTCCTAAGGGAAGCTCCCTGCAGAAATGTAGCAGTCTCCTCCAGCTCCAGCAAAACGTTAGTTTTCCTCTGCTGGCCTTTGTCACCCCCTTAAGGAGCATCCCAGCCAGGTTCTTCTGCTCTGTGCTGGCAAATGAAGGTCATAACCCAAGACTCTTTTGAGAAAGAGATTGATTTGGGAAGGAGGAGTCCAGGAGAGAGGCTGCCAATGCCACTTAAGGGCAGCTCTCAACTGAAGGGGTAGAGAGGCTTATATAGAGTTTCTTAGGGGCAGAGTTTTCCCAGGGAGACAAGGAATTGGTTATTTTTTCCCTGCTCAGGGATTGGTCAGTTTAGCTGATCAGGGGCAGAGATGGCCCTAACTTCATGGCCAAACTGTGTTTCTTTCACTGGTCCCTTTTAACTTTTTGACTCTAATCTTAGGACCAGGGCATATTTCTTTCACTGGCTCTAATTCTAGGGACAAAGTATGTTTCTTTGACACTAGTTTCAGAGCCAGGGCACATGTCTTTAATCCTGGGTTCAGGGATAAAAATGTTTCTCTCCCTGGCCCAAGCCTCAAACACAGGGTGTGTTTCTTTCACTGACTCTGGGTTCAGAGTCAGGGTGTTCAGTGATTGGTCAGTTTCCTGCTCCAGTTGTCCCTTTTACCATACAGGAAATCTAGGGTTCTTTTTTTTAATTTCTGGTTATTATGAATATAATAGCAATGAACATGTTTGAGCAAGTAAGTGTTTCCATGGCAGAATGAAGAATTCTTGGGTATATGCCCAAGAGTGGTATGGCTGAATCTTGAGACAGATCGAGTTCTGATCTTACTGAGGATATGCCATACTGCTTTCCATAGCAACTGTATGAGTTGGGACTCTGCCCCGCAATTCAAGAAAGTTCTTTTAGTCCACATCCTCACCAGCATGTGCTGTCACTTGCTATATTGCCCTTCACTATTCTGACAGTAGAAAACCAAGTCACTGCCAAATAAGAGCTTCTAAAAATGTCCACAGATTTGGTAGCATAGCCAGACTATGGTTCAAGTGTGTGTGTGTGTTTGTGTTTGTGTGTGTGTACATAAACTCAAGAGAGGCACCCTACTCGATAGAAGTGGGGTGCTGGCATCACCCATCTTTCCAATGGGCTTTATCTCTGAAAAATTTCACCAACACTGTCACGTAGGGGGACAATCTTCCGTCACATAATCACCTCTTAACACTGCCACATTGGGGGACAATCTTCCATCACAGAAACCCTTGCAAGACTAAGCACATTCAAACCACAATGGAATGCAAAGTCTATAAAAATGAAAAGACCCCAAATCCTAGTACTGCATGTGTGTTTTGACTAAAGTAAATGTATTAATATTTGATGAAATGTGAATGCGGATGCTAAGAAGAAATCCCATACTAGCTCAGAATTGAGTATAATAAAGGATTATTTATTTAGGGGTAGACTCACAGATTAACAGTCCTCTGCATGAGCGGGGAACAGGAACTGAATACAGCAACTGGAAGAGAGAGCAAACACATGGTTTACATTGGCATTTATAGTATAAGAGGCCATGCCCAAGTGGGCAGGTAACTTAAAGGCTACTGGCTGTAGGATGTCCTACAGCAGAAATGTGTATAACTTATATTGCCCCCTTCAAAGAGAACGAGGAAGGTTTCATTGAACAATTTGTAATTCATTAAAAGTGGCTATTGGGGTGGTGAAGTCACAAGATGTTTTCCATATTATTTTTAGTGTCAAGTAATTGCCACAAAAATAAAAGTGACCAAATCTAACAAGTCTGACAGGAATGAAGATATTTGAAGAGATGATTTTGCTTGCCACTCCCCTCACAATTTGGATATCAGAGTGTCAAAACAATGGGGCCCAAGAAACTGAAATTTCCCCCAAAATCTCTCATACTAGGGAAAAGAAAAGTTTGTTGCCACCTTGCAGGAGTGGCTCCAGAGCTGACATGACAGGTGATGGGCTGGAACACACCTCGACTTTGACAGGAATTATTTAGTTTTGCACACTCTTTGCCCTTTACATAAACCAAACCCTCCTGTCAGTATCAGCAAGATGGACTGGCGATAAGGATTATAGAAATTCGGTATTTATCTCCTTTCCTAATGTAAGCACACAGAATAAAATTTCTTCTGATTTTCATTTTTAATTGCTCTCTAGTAAAAGTGAATTCCTGATTGAGGTTTGGTAAGCCCACCTTAAACCTTCATATCCCCAATGCTGACACTGTAGAGGGTAGAGCAAAATCCCTTTTTAAGGGACTTCACTAAAATCAGCATGTATTTTATTGCAGAGGCCAGGATCTTGCCATTCATGGACTTCAACCCCTAAAACCATGTGAAGGTACGGGGGTGGTGTTCTTTGCACTTGCATCCTTTGGACCCTGAAAGGCCTGTGTTGCTCCCCTCCAACCCCTCTTCCCCAGCCTATTCAGGTCTGCAGAACTGCAGTTACCACTGGAGTGGAGTGTGAATAGGTTAAGGCACTCTAGCCCCTCTCTCATCTGGATGAGGGAAGAGGCAGAAGATGAACAATCCAGGTGGAGACCATGGAGGTCTGCACTCTGGGCAGGAACCATCACCTGGGGATGGAAGGGAGCAACCCACAACCCTCAACTGTGAGATCAGAGTCACTCACAGCAGCCTGGAGAATTCAATAGCAGCACCAACAGAAAGGCCCACATCCCAGCCTGCCATGTGGAGGTTATTACTAACAGAACCTGGAGGATCTGATTCCCGATTGTAAACAATTTTGAAAATGCATTGTCAAATGAAGCCCCTGATCCCAATATGATAGTAGACATTTTGAAACAGTAAAGGATAAAAAGCTAGATAAAAACTAGCTGATAAAATTGAACTATTCTGTTCCCACCTATAGCAAAAGTTCTCAATTCCCTGTCAACTCTCAAATTAGCATTATGACTGAAGATTTTCAAGAGAGCTATGAAAGATACTAAGGTCAGAAGTCCTTTCTATGTGGTTATATGTTGTCGGGGTTTCTGTCCTGCCTGATTCCCGTAATTGTTAAGTCCCAAAGAAATCACACAGAGGTCTACATTAATCATAAACTGATTGGCCCATTAACTCAGGCTTCTTATTAACTTTTATGACTTACATTAACCCATTATTCTTATCTATGTTAGCCACATGGCTCGGTACCTTTTTCAGTGACGCAGTCACATCTTCCTTCTTCTGTGTCTGGACAGGACTGCAGAGGAATGGGCTTTTCTTTTCCCAGAATTCTCCTGTTCTCATTGTCCTGCCTCTACTTCCTGTCTGGTTGTCCCACCTATACTTCCTGCCTGGCTACTGGCCAATCAGCATTTATTTAAAACACAATTGACAGAATACAGAATAGTCCCACACCAGTTATAGAAATCAGCTGGCAAAACAAGAAATAAAAACAAGGAGACCACTTCAGCTAGGGCAACTTCTATTCAGAGCTCACCACCCACTATAACAAAGCCTGAATTCAGGTGAGTTAAAGCAGATCCCTACTTTTCCCAGACTTCCAAAGTAATCACACAGAAATTGTATTAATTAAATCACTGCTGTAGTAATGAGGGGCTCGTTCCCAGTGCCGGGCCCCTTGTGCCATCCGGCTCCCGGTGTGTACCCGAAATAATTACATGGAAACTGTATTCATTTAAATACTGCCTGGCCCATTATCTCCAGCCCCTTATTGGCTAACTCTCACATATTATTTTAGCCCATCTCCATTAATGTGTATCGCCACTTGAGTTGTGGCTTACCGGCATGAGTCTAACCAGTGTCCATC
>PVIU01001891.1:0-31179 GCA_004026605.1 Ondatra zibethicus | reverse complement strand
TGTTTAAACAAAAAAGAAGGCTTTAACTTTGACATAGTAACATTACAGGCGGCGGCTCTCTCTGGCTCTGTCCCCTTCCCAGTATCCTGTTCTCTTTCTCCTGTCTATCTAAGTCCTGCCCTATCAGAAGGCCAAGGCAGTTTCTTTATTAACCAATAAAAGCAACCCAAATACAGAAGGACCCTCCTACACCACACTGCTTGTCCCATTAGCTCTAACTTCTTATTGGCTAACCCTTACATATTAATTTAACCTATCTCCATTAATTTGTGTATTACCACACAGCAGTGGCTTACCAGCAAAGTTACTGTGTGTGTCTCCAGTGGGGCTACATAGCTTCTCCCTGACTCTGTCCTTCATTCTCCCAGCATTCAGTTTATATTTCCCCACATAGCTCTGTTCCCCTATAGCTCTGCTATGGGCCCAAAGCAGTTCCTTTATTAACCAATGGTATTCACAAGATGTAGAGGGGAATCCCACATCACCTCCCCTTTTCTGTTTAAGTGAAAAGGAAAGTTTAACTTTACCATAGTAAAATTACATATAACACAACATGTACCGAGCAAGAATTACAGTTACAATATTTATATCTACCTTTTATTTATCATAACTAAGGAAAACTGTAATTATAACTATAAATTCTTCATCTCCATCAAAGACTCCAGAAGTATATAATATTACCTATGTAAACAGGAAGAACATTGCAAGCAGCTTCAAAAACTTTAGAAAATGTCAGTGATATCTCGTTGCCTGGACAGTCACTCAAAGTTCTTGTATACTGTTGGGGCATCCACCTTCAGGCCCATAGTATCCAGTAGACTTTTCCAAGAAGCAGGAAATTTTAAAGACAGTTCACCTATATTGTCAGTTTGTCAGTCACATTTTACTGCAGAATGTCTAGCAGACTCTTTCATGAAGCAGGAACCCTGAAGGACAGTATCACCTTTAGGCAAGTTCAGCAGTCATTCCTCTGTGGCTCTTCAAGTTCATCAAGTAGTCCAGGCAAGAGCAGTGTCATGCCCAAATGTCTAACAAACTCCATATGGAGCCTTTTCGATGCCCATCTTCCTCTTGAAGAAATTGGTGCTGCCAGGAGTAGATGTGTCTCACTGTCATGAAAAATACTAAGTTCTTATACATTTTAAATGAAATATTCTGTAGTCTTTGAAAGCTTTGAAGAATCACTATCCATCTGAAATACATCTCTGTACATCTAGAAAATCTAACATGACTACAAGCTTGACTATTATAGATGACTATTAACCTATATTTTAAATTATACATTACTTCTTAAAATGAGCTGAACAAACACAGTACCTTAATCAAGAGCAGAAATATACATATAACAAGATTGGTCTTAAATTTGTCAATAGTCCAAGATCCATACCAAAGCAAATCTTTATGGTATATCTTCCTTTATTTGTAAACAAATATTTATAAACAATGTTGGGGAATATGGCTGTAGTTTTCTCCAAACTGATTCCTGCTGTTTATTTAGTGAAGTAATTTTTTGAGGTGTATTCAAAGCAATCTTTCTGGGGATGTTGGTCCATCAAACCACATTAATACAGAAGCAATTCACAGGTTCTCATCCTCTGGAGAAACAAAAGCACCTCTTTTCCAAAGCAACATATCCTTAGACTCAAATTCTGAAGTCAAGATACCTTTAAAGTATATATATATTGGTTACTTAACTCTTTCATGGTCAAAAAACTTAAATAATATACAAAAACACAATAATATACAAAATCCAGACATTCTTCGTATATTTCATTTTTAAGTGGCTTATTTTTATTTACTTTTAATCTTTGACTGTCTGTATGCTGTCTTTTTAAAGACTTTATCTTTTTTTTAAAACAAGTTACTTCTTTTTATAACTGTCTACCTTCTTTTTCTTCTCTCTCCCATGCCCACGTACATTTATCCAACAATGTGACCTATTTAGAGGTCTTTTATGTCTAATTTTGTCTTATTGTGTAGCTGTAATTCCTTACTGTCCAGGGACACTTGTTAAAATGGTAAGCGTGTCTTAAAAACTTAAACTGCAGCATTACTAGGGTATATACAGCACTGCCTCCTTGCCTTCCAAATCCAGCATGGTGGAAGCTGTCTGTTCACTACCTCTGAGCCACGCACACTACCCCAGTTCCAAGTATGCAGTAGGTCTATGTCGAGCCATTAAGCAGTTGTAGCTTTCTGCTCACAAACACCATTTAAAGGCTTCATAGCTGGACCTTGTCAGAGTTCATACTGGCAGCATGGCCCAGGAGGCCCAGCCATTTCAAAATGGCACTTGTTTTGTTTTGTTTTTTTCTGCTACCACTAAATCTGGAAACCCTTTCTTAAAGGAGCTGCAGCACACTGCCAGCAAAATGCTGGCTACCAAGAAGCAATGCTTAACTCTGTTCTTTTGTGTTTCTAGAATTCCTGTTTAAACTCTTTCAGGTTTTAAGTGCATTTTAGCTGGCCACTTGGGTGCCAATTTCCTGTCACAGGGGTCTAAGAACTTCTGCTTTAGATGAGAACAGAACAGTTCAATTTTATCAGCTAGTTCTTTTTCTAGCTTTTTATTCTTTACTGTTTTAAAAGGTCTACTATTATATTGGTATCAGGGGCTTCATTTGACAATACATTTTTTCTTTTTTTCAAACATTTTATTTTATTTTTTTGCTTTATAAATAATACCATTCAAAATTTCCACCTCTTCCCATTTCCCTTCCACTCCCCCACTCACCCTCCCCCTGCCCCATCCAGTACTAAGAGAGGGCAGGGTACCCTGCCCTGTGGAAAACCCAAGGCCCTCCCCCCTCCATCCAGGCCTAGGAAGGTGTGCATCCAAACAGACTAGGATCCGAAAAATCCAGTACATGCAGTAGAATCAAATCCCAGTGCCATTATCATTGGCTTCTCAGTCAGCTCCCATTGTCAGCCACATTCAGAGAGTCCAGTTTGATCACATGCTCATTCAGTCCCAGTACAGCTGGCCTTGGTGAGCTCCCCTTAGATCAGTCACACTGTCTCAGTGGGTGGACCAACCCCTAGTGGTCCTGACTTCCTTGTTCATCTTCTCCCTCTTTCTGCTCTTCAACTGGACCTTGGGAGCTCTGTCCAATGCTCCAATGTGGGTCTCTGTCTCTATCTCCATCCTTTGACGGATGAAGGTTCTATGGTGATATTCAAGATTTTCATCAGTGTGACTATGGGACAAGGCCAGTTCAGGCACCCTCTCCTCTACTGGTCAAGGACCTAGCTGGGGACATCCCCTTGGATACCTGGGAACTCCTCTAGAGCCAAGTCTCTTGCCAATCCGAAAATGACTCCCTTAATTAAAATATCTTCTTCCCTGCTCCTATGTCTGCCCTTCCTCAGTCTCAACCATCACACTCCCCCAGGGTCTCCCCAGTCCTCCCCTTCTCCCTTCTCTCTCCCCATCTCCCCGAAATTATTTACAATTGGGAATCAGATCCTTCCAGTTCTGCTAGTAGCCACCTCCATACGGCAGGCCAGGATGTGGACCTTGGTGGTGATGCTGCTACTGAATTCTCTACCTTGCCATAAGAGGCTCTGATCTCACATTTGAGGGTGATGAGCTGTTCCCTGTGAGTCCCAGATTATGGCTCCTTCCCAGAGTGCAGACTTCAGAGGTCTCCACCTGGATTGGTCACCAAGATAAGAGAAGGGCTAGAGCACCTTACCCTGTCCACACCCCACTCCAGCGGGAACTGCAGATCTGCAAACTTGAACTGGCCAGGGGAAGGGGGGTGACACGGGGTAGGCAGGGTGCAAAGGATGCAAGTGCAAAGAACCCCACTCCCAGTAGCTTCACATGGTTTTAGGGGCTGAAAACCAAGAGTAGGAGGGGCCTGGCCTCTTGTGATGAAGTAAGTGCAGATTTTATTGAAGTCCCTCAAAAAAGGACTTTGCTCTACTCTCTATAGTGTCAGCATATGAAGGTTTAAGGTAGACTTGCCAGACCTCAGTCAGGAAGCCATTTTACTAGAGAGCATTAACATTGAAAAGCAGAGAAAATGTATTCTGTGTGAGTATATTAGGAAAAGGGGTAAAAACTAATTTTCTATAATCCTTATAACCAGCCAATCTTCCTGATACTGACAGGAGAGTCACATTTATATAAAGGGCAAAGAATATTCTTAACTAAATAATCCCTGTCAAAGTTGAGGTGTGGTCTAGCTCCATCACCTGTCATTGTCAGCTCTGGAGCCACTCCTGCAAGGTGGCGACAAACTTCAGCCTTTTCTCTCCCCCAGTATCACAGATTTGGGGGGAAATTTCAGTCTCTTGGGCCACATTGTTTTGTGAATCTTATATCCAACACAGGGGGGATCAAAATCATCTATTCAAATATCTTCATTCCTGTCAGGCTTGCTAAATTTGGTCACTTTTATTTTGTGGCAATGACTTAACAGTAAAAGTAGAAAATATCTTGTGAATTTGCCACCCCAATAGCCACTTTTAATAACATACAAATTGTTCACTGAAACTTTCATAGTTGACTTGGAAGGGGCAGTGTGAGTTATACACATTTCATCAAATATTAATACATTAATTTTAGTCCAAACACAAATGTACAGTATTGGGATTTGGGCTTTTTGCCTCCTCATGGGTATTGCCTCCTGCTGTGGTTTGGATGTGGTTAGTCTTCCAAGCAAGGGTTTCTGTGATGGAAGATTGTCCTCCAATGTGGCAGTGTTAAGAGGTGGTGAAACTTTTCAGAAATGAGGCCTATTGGGAAGTTGAGTGGTGCCAGCACCCCACTTCTATCAAGTAAGGTGCCTTTCTAAAGCTTATGTACACACACGCACACACACACACGCACACACACACACACACACACACACACACACACATACACACACACACATACACACTTGAATCATGGTCTTACTGAGCTGCCAAAGTTGGGCTTTTTTTAGAAGTTCTTATATGGCAGTGACTTGGCTTACTTCCTCATAAATTTTCTACTTTTACATTTTACTCAGGACTGCATTTTAAAATGAAAACTGGGTTTTGCTATTTATTTGTTTGTGTTTATGTTCTCTGCATGCTATATGATATTTTCCACAAAAAGACATGAAAGAGCTCTAAGGATCTAAACAAAAATAAAAGATTAGTCACTAAAATCAAGTATCTGATCACAGAGTATAATAGTTAATCCAACTTAGCTTTTTTATAGGACTTTGCATTTAAGAATTGTTGATATACTTTTAGTCCAATTAAAGCAAGCATATAATTGATATTGTTAGAATTAAGGGGAACTCAATTGTTTTTACTTATATTGGTTGGATCCTGAAGATCATAAGATTGCAAATTTCCTGGATGTGAGAGAACACAACACATCTGCAGGTTTCTCCATTCCAGACACATCTATTTGTCTTTTAAATTTTTTGAAGACAAAGAATGTGAAGGCCATCTTTATCTGGTAATAAAATGGAAAATGACAATCTTGGAATAGTTGTTAAAAATAAGTAAATTAGGTAAATGTAAATGGGATAAGCATTTCTAAATAAGCTTTACATTTAACTTAAAGTTTTAAAGCTATTTAAAAAGAAATGAGCTTCATAATGTCTTAGTATTTTCTTTTTTAAAATTTAAAATTTTTTTACTTTCTAAATAACAGCAATCAACATTCCCACTTCCTCACATCCTCCACTTTCCTCCCACTCCCCCCCACCCCTCCAATCCTAAGAGAGGGCAAGGCACCCTGGCCTGTGGGAAGTCCAAGGCCCTCCCCCCTACATCCAGGCTTAGAAAGGTATAATCCAAAGAGAATAGGATCTCAAAAAGCCAGGACATGCAGTAGAGACAAGTCCCAGGGCCATTATCATTAGCCCCTCCATCTGCCCCAACTGTTAACCACTTTCAGAGGGTCCGATTTGATCCCATGCTCTTTCATTTCCAGTCCAGTTAGAGTTTGTGAGCTCCCATTAGATCAGTCACACAGTCTCAGTGAGTGAACCAACCCCTCCTGGTCCTGACTTCCTTGCTCATATTCTCCCTCCTTCCTCTCTTCAACTGGATCTTGGGAGCTCAGTCCAGTGCTCCAATGTGGGTCTCTGTCTCTGTCTCCATGTGTCACCAGATGAAGGTTCTGTGGTGATATTCAAGATAATCATTAGTCTGACTACATGGCAAGGCCAGTTTAGGCAACCTCTCCTCCACTGCCCAGGAGAGCTGGGGTCATCCCCCATGGACTCCTGGGAACCCCTCCATAGCCAAGCCTCTTGCCAACTCCAAAATGGCTCCCTCAATGAAGACATCCCCTTCCCTGCTCCCATATCTGTCCTTCCTCCATCTCAACCATCCCACTCACCCAAGCTCTTCCCAACCCTCCCCATCTCCCTCTCTCTCCCCCTCTCAAATTCCCTCTACTCCCCACCCGCATGCTCCCAACTTTTACCTGGCGATCTCGTTTGCTTCCAATTTCCAGGAGAATCTATATATGTTTTTCTTTGGATTCACCCTATTACTTAGCTTCTCTGAATCATGAATGAAAGGCTCAATGCCCTTTGTTAATGGCTAGAATCCACTAATGAGTGAGTACATAACATATTCATATTTTTGGGTCTGGGTTATCTCACTCAGGATAGTGTTTTCTACTTCCAGCCATTTGCATGCAAAATTCAAGATGTGATTGGTTTTTTTTTTTAGCACTGAGTAGTACTCTAATGTGTAGATGTGCCACACTTTCTTTATCTGTTCTTCAGTTAAGGGGCATCTAGGTTGTTTCCAGGTTCTGGCTATTACAAATAATACTGCTATGAACATAGTTGAACAAATGCTTTTGCAGTATGATTGGGCATCTTTTGGGTATATTCCCAAGAGTGGTATTGCTGGATCCTGAGGTAGGTTGACTCCCAATTTTCTGAGAAACCACCACACTAATTTCCAAAGTGGTTGCACAAGTCTGCATTCTCACCAGCAATGGGTGAGTGTTCCCCTTACTCCACATCCTCTCCAGCATAAGCTATCATTGGTGTATTTTATTTTAGCCATTCTGACAGGTGTAAGATGGTATCTCAAAGTTGTTTTGATTTGCATTTCCCTGATGGCTAAGGAAGTTGAACATGACCTTAAGTATCTTTTGGCCATTACAGAAGCTTCTCAGTTTCAGGAGGTCCCATTTATTCATTGTTGCTCTTATCATCTGTGCCACTGGGGTTTTACATAGGAAGTGGTCTCCTGTAACCATGTATTGCAGGCCACTTCCCACTTTCTCTTCTTTCAGGTTCAGTGTGGTCAGATTTTTTTTTGAGGTCTTTAATCCATTTGGACTTGAGTTTTGTGCATGGTGATAGATATGGATCTATTTTCATTCTTCTACAGGTTGACATCCAGTTATGCCAGCACCATTTTTAAAGATGCATTCATTCTTCCATTGTGTAATAGCTTCTTTGTCAAAAATCAGGTGTTCATAGGTTTGTGGATTAATATCCGGGTCTTCAATTCGATTCCATTGGTTAACATCTCAGTTTTTATGTCAGTACCAAGCTGTTTTCATTACTGTATTTCTGTAATAGAGCTTGATGTCAGGGATGGTAATGCCTCCAGAAGTTTCTTTATTGTATTGGTTTGGCTATTCTATGGGTTTTTTTTCCATATAAATTTGATTATTCTCTCAAAGTTTGTGAAAAATTGTGTTGGGATTTTGATGGGGATTGCATTGAATCTATAGATTACCTTTGGTAGGATTGCCATTTCTACCATGTTGATCCTATCAATCCAAGAGCATGGGAAATCTTTCCATTTTCTGGTATCCTGTTCAATTGCTTTCTTCAAAGACTTAACGTTCTGGTCAATAGGATTTTCACTTCCTTGGTTAGTGTGACCCGAAGATATTTTATGTGATTTGTGGCTATTGTGAAAGTTGATGTTCCTCTAATTTTCCTCTCAACTTCTTTATCCTTTGTATATAGGAGGGCAACTGATTTTTTTTTTAGTTGATCTTGTATCCTGCCATAAAATTGAAGGTCTTTATCAGCTATAGGAGTTCTCTGGTAGTGCTTTTGGGGTCACTTATGTACACTATCATATCATCTGCAAATAAAGAAAGTTTGACTTCTTCCTTTCCAATTCGAATCCCTTTGATCTCCTTATGTTGTCTTATTACTATTGCTAGAACTTTAAGCACTATGTTGAAGAGATATGGAGAGAGTGGACAGTGTCGTTTTGTTCCTGATTTTAATGGAATTGCTTTGAGTTTCTCTCCATTTAATTTGATGTTAGCTGTTGGCTTGCTGTATATTGCTTTTATTATATTTAGGTATGATCCTTGTATCCCTAATCTCTCCAATACCTTTATCCTAAAGGGGCATTGAATTTTGTCAAATGCTTTTTCAGCATCTAGTAAAAAGATTATATGTTTTTTTTCTTTCAGTTTATTTATATGATGGATTACATTGATAGATTTTCATATGTTGAACCAGCCCTGCTTCTTTGGGGTGAAGTCTAATTGATCATAATGGATGATTTTTTTGATGTGTTCTTGGATTCGGTTTGCCAGTATTTTATTGAGAATTTTTGCATTGATGTTCATAAATGAGATTGGTTTGTAATTCTCTTTCTTGGTTGAGTCTTTGTGCGGTTTTGGTATCAGGGTAACTGTAGCTTCATAAAAAGAGTTTGGCAATGGCCGTTCTGTTTCTATTATGTGGAACACACTGAGGAGTATTGGTATTAGCTCTTCTTTGAAGTTCTTATAGAATTCTGCACTAAAACCATCCTTCCCTGGGCTTTTTTTGGTTGGGAGTTTTTTGATGACAGCTTCTATTTCCTTGTGACTTACAGGTCTATTTAAATTGCTCACCTGGTCTTGATTTAATTTTGGTATATGGTATCTACCAAAAAATTGTCCATTTCTTTTACATTTTCCAATTTTGTGGCTTACAGGCTTTTGTAGTAAGACCTAATGAGTCTCTGAATTTCCTCAGTGTCTGTTGTTATATCTCTCTTTTCATTTCTGATTTTCTTATTTTGTATGTTCTCTCTCTGCCTTTTGATTAGATTGGATAAGGGTTTGTCAATCTTGGTGAGTTTCTCAAAGAACCAGCTCTTTGTTTCATTGATTCTTTGAATTGCTTTCTGTGTTTCTATTTTGTTGATTTCAGCCCTTAGTTTGATTATTTCCAATCTTCTACTCCTCCTGGGTGAGTCTGCTTCTTTTTTTTTTCTAGACCCTTCAGGTGTGCTGTTAAATCTCTGATGTGAGCTTTCTCCGTGTTCTTTATGTGGGCACGTAGTGCTATGAACTTTCCTCTTAGCACTGCTTTCATAGTGTCCCATAGGTTTGGGTATGTTGTGTCTTATTTTTGTTGAATTCAAGGAAGACATTAATTTCTTTCTTTATTTCTTCCTTGACCTAGGGATGTTGTTGACTGTTCAGTTTCCATGAGTTTGTAGGCTTTCTGGGTGTAGTATTGTTGTTAAATTCTAACTTTACTCCATGGTGATCTGAAAAGACACAGGTAGTTACTCCATTTTTTTTGTATCTGTGGATGTTTGTTTTGTTGTCGAGTATGTAATCAATTTTTTTAGTAGGTTTCATGAGGTGCTGAGAAGAAGTTATATTCTTTCTTGTTTGGGTGGAATGTTCTATATATGTCTGTTAAGTCTATTTGATTCATTACATCTGTTAGTTCTCTTATTTCTCTGTCAAGTTTCTGTCTGTCTGATCCATTGGTGAGAGAGGAGTTTTGAAATCTCCTACCATTAGTGTGTGGGGTTTGATGTGTGATTTGAATTTTAGTAATTTTTTTACATATGTGGGTGCTTTTATATTAGGGGCATAGATATTCAGGATTGAGACTTCCTCTTGATGAATTGTCCCTGTTAGGGGTATAAAGTGTCCTTCTCCATCTCTTCTGATTGATTTTAGTTTGAAATCAATTTTGTTAGATATTAGGATAGCCATTCCCACTTGTTTCTTAGGTCCATTAAATTGGAAAACCTTTTCCAAATCCTTTACTCTGAGGTAGCGTCTGTCTTTGAGGTTGAGGTGTGTTTCTTGTAAACAGCAGAATGCTGGATCCTGTTTTCATATCTATTCTGGTAACCTGTTCCTTTTTATAGGTGAGTGGAGTCCATTGATATTAAGTAATGAAAATCGTGTTTGCCCTTGATTTCATGAAGACTGAGTCACACATTTCGACTTCACCTTTCCCCTGTTTGAATTCCACCTGTGTCTCCAACTTATGATCTCTTTTTATTATTTTTTACAAACAAACACACGTACACATGCACACGTGACTGCACACACACACACACACACACACACACACACACACGCACATCCTACTCAGTTCAATGGTCTTTCTCCTATGTATATGTCAAATGGTCAGTTAGGACTAACCTCTGGACATTTGATAGTCTATCTGGATGTTTGCTCCTGTGAAAGAACATCCTTCCTTGCTTTCTTGCAACTGTTTACCTGTAGCTCTTCATTCAGGGCTGGGGCCTTCTGAGATATCCCCCATCTACCTCGGTATGGCAAGTTGTTTTGTCATTGCAGAGGTCTTGTTTAGGTGAACATGTTCTTGAGATTTCATGGCTGCCACTCCTTGTCATATACAAAGTACTCTGTTTGTAGAATATTTCAGTGGCTATAATGATCCCCACCCATCTTCTGCAATGTTGCCTAAGCCTTAGGTGTAGGGGTTGCTTTGCAGATTTTTCAGTGAAGATGAGTGATCCATGATCAGTTGCTTTCTTATACTTCTATATTTTCTTGGAAAGATAATTATTTCCTTTATAGCTTTTCTATCATCAAAAAGAAAAACCTTGTAAAGATCTAGATCTGGGTTTGTCACCAATATTTCTGGTCTATGAAAAATGCAAAGAAACCCACAATTAGCCAAATAACATATATAACCTTTTAAATTTGTGATTATATAACCTTGTAAATAAATCATTTATTATTAATTATTATTAATTAATATTATTGATGTACTACTTGTAACAGCCATGCAAGACTTGCACCAAGAATTGAAACCCATAAATTCAGAATTTTCATTTCACCACAACTATACCTAAAGACTACAAAAATAAAACAAAGAATTTACAGTTAAATTAAGCTTTCTATGTGAGATTTCACGGCTCACAAACTTGAAACCATGATCCATAAATTGTTGACGATCTCTAAGAATCTAGTAAATAGTCTAATAATAAAATGAGGCCATATTACTGATTATATCTCCTTACAGACAGAAAACTACAAATGTGTATGGTATCATATATGAAATCATTTGCTACTTCAGCACTTACTTGTTGAACTTTCTTCCAGAGTTTCATTTATGTGTTTTAGGCAAGTGCATATCTGTGTTTGCTTAAGGCTGTGTGTAGAGATCAGAGGTTAACCTCAGAGTGGGCTATTGTTCCTCAGATACTGTCCACTTTTTTTCCATGATTGTATGTTTTTCTCTAAAGAAAAATTCACAACTTGAAAGTTTTGGAGAATATAGTTGGATATATGTTTTGTCTGGGATTTCCTAACATTTGGTTGGCTGAAAAGGTAGGGAACTGAGAACAATGAGCAATGGAATTCCCCAAGGTTACTAAGGATAGCACAATTCCAGGAGCATGAAGAAGGTTCCAGCTCATTATACTAGATGCTGCATTGTCCAGATTTCCAGGATCAACTGTTGCTCTAAACCTCCTTATTAAACCATACTATATATATAGAAAAGAAAATTTCTTAAGAACACCAGAATGTGCCAGGCAGGGGTCTTGTACTTGAGTTTTCTTGAACACAGTCCAGAATATATTCCAGTGTGGATCCTTACACTCAACTCATGGGCATTTATCTTCAACTTGATGGTCATTTATTAGTAATTATACTCAGAGTAACATCTTATGCTCTTGATTTTATGTTTAGTTTATATAGAATGGGGAATTATCAGGGATTAGCAAAGTTGATGTCTTCTACTCATTAGCACTTTTTTTGTGTGGTAGGGGAAAGATCAGCAAACTATTTAGTTGAAAGTCTTGGTAAATGAATGATATGGAAGACAACGGGTTTCTCCACATCCCTGCCATTTGAGTCGAATGGTGAGCCTTGTATATGGTAGGGCAGTCAGAGGTGGCTTATGACATTGAGAAGAACCAAGGGTTGGTCCCTACTCATTAACAACATCTGCTCTTGGTTTCTTCTTTCTTAGCCATTTGAGTAGTTAGTGGATTATTGGAGGAAGAAATACCAGTAATCTACATTTACCAATTGTTGTGTAGCTTACTTGTATATTAAAGTACAGTAGAACTGGCCACTTGCCTAATTTTCAGTTTAAAAAGTTTCCCCTTGTGATGACAATGTATTTATTACTTGAAAGAAATAATTAAATCCAAGTCTCCAAAGATATTGCTATACCTGTATGTTCCAATACAGTTGTGGAATTTATTACTAAAATATACAGTGATGTATTTGTGTTATAACTAGGAATGAATGAATAAAAATTGTTATTTTTCCTGCCCACCATGCAAGTTAACTTTGAAAATATTGGATACTGTGTTTTACCTTTCTACTCTCTACCATTGTTTTGCTGTTTACTTCCATTAATAATTATAGCACTGTAACTTAAGTATTAATAATAGACCTAAGATTTGGTACTACAGAATTTTAAATTATATCAAATTATTTTCATTATCCCTAACCAGGCAAAACACAGATATTATTTGAAAATATTACATCTGTGACGGTCACAGATTGTGTAAAGAATGTTATCATTCCATGTAACATTTCCAACATAAATGCAAAAGACATCAAGGAGCTGTCCTTGAAGTGGATCTTTGGAAAAACTCTTATTTTAACCTTTGAAGGGCATTCAAACACATACTCTAAAATTCCCACATTTAAAAGCGCACAGATTTCCACATCTGCCTTTTTAAAAGGAGATGCATCTTTAACGCTGGATAAGAATGAGGCAAAAGCAGGAAACTACACATGCGAAGTCAAGGAATTAAGCAGAGAAGGCAGACATACCTTGGAACTAAAATACCACTGCGGTAAGTGACATACTTTAAATATGGTTTGTCTCTTTGTATATATGTCTGGAATCTTGATGGAGCTGATGACCATGCTTGGGGGTAGTCTTCAAGAGACACCTTGATGCTATTTTGAAGAGTGGGCTAATCTCTAAAGGAGTGGATTATTAATTCTGATACCAGCACCCCACTTCTATCAGGTAGGGTGCCTTTCTTGACTTTATGTACACATACACATTAACACTGGAACCACGGTCTGGCCTTCTTCTCACTTCAGAAGAACCCTGTTTACTTGCTCAACAGAATACCAGACTGTCTACCACCTTTTTTACATCCTTTGTCTCAGAGACTTGTTCCAGTGCTTTATTCCTCAGTCCTGTATCCTAGATCTTGCCCTCAACATTGAATCCTTCCCCTTAGCTTGCAGTCACTATTAAACTATTACTTCATAATAAAAAAGAAAAGTCTAAGAAGATTTTTAAAAAATACTGTGCCTTTGTCCCTACTTCAGCACTTACTTGTTGGACTTTTTTACTGTTCCAGAGTTTCATTTATGTGTCCTCTGCAAATGCATATCTTTGTTTGCTTAATGCTATGTGTAGAGGTCAGAGGTTAACCTCACCTTGGCTATTGTTCCTTAGAAACTATCCACTTTTTCTCTTAATTTTTTATTTAAATTTTTTGATTACTTTTGTGTTTTTCTCTAAAGCAAAACTCACAACTTGAAGGTTTTGGAGAATGTAGATGATATCTATACTTTTTCTGGGGTTTCTTAACATTTGGGTGGCTGAAAAGCTAGAGAACTGGGAAAAGTGAGCAATGGAAACCCCCAAGGTTACTGAGGATAACACATTTCCAGAAGTATGAAGAAGTTTCAGCTCGTTATACTAGATGCCACACTGTCCAGATTTTGGGGATCACCCTCTGGTGTGGCTTAGGGAGCAGTTATTAGATGTTTTCAACTATGATTTTCTCCTCCATATTCTCAAAAGATCCCACCCACACTTTGCTCCCATCCTCCTTATTTAAACCATCTTATACAGAAAAGCAAATTGCTTAAGAATAAACAGCAGAGTGTGCCAGACAGGGAACTTGTATTTTCTTGAATACAGTCCAGAATGTATTCCAGTGTAGATCCTTACACTCAACTCATGGGTACTTATCTTTAACTTGATGGTGATTTATTAGTAATTGTACTCTTAGAGTAACATCTTATGCCCTTGATTTTATTTTTAGTTTATATAGAAGGAGGAATTATCAAGGATTAGCAAAGTTGATGTCTTATACTCATTAGCACTTTTTTGTGTAGTAGGGGAAAGATCAGTAAACTTTTTAGTTGAAAGTCTTGATAAATGGATGATATGGAAGACAACTGATTTCTGCACATCCCTGCCATTTGAGTCAAATGTTGGGCCTTTTTACACAGTAGTGCAGTCAGGTATGGCTTATGCAATTAAGAAGAACCAAGGGCATGATTGAGCATCCTTTGGATATATACCCAAAAGTGGTACTATTGAGTCTTGAGGAAGGCTGTTTCTTAATTTTCTGAGAAATTACCACAGTGACATCCAAAGGATCTGTACCAGCTTGTAAGGACATGTGCTCAATTATGTTCATAGCAACATTGTTTGTCATAACCAGAACGTGGAAACAACCTAAATGCCCCTCGACCAAAGACTGGATAATGAAAATGTGGTACATTTACACAATGTAAATACTACTACACAGTACTACACAGCAGAAAAAATAACGACATCTTGAATTTTGCAGTCAAATGGATGGAGCTAGAAAACATCATTTGGAGTGAGGTAACCCAGACACAGAAAGAAAAGTATCACATGTACTAAATCATAAGTGCTTTTTAAACATAAAGCAAAGAAAATCAGCCCACAAGTCACAATCCCAGAGAATGTAGTCAACAATGACGACACTAAGAGGACACATACATAGATCTAATCTACATGGGAAGTAGAAACAGACAAGATCTCCTGAATGAATTGGGAGCATGGGGACCTTGGGGGATGGTTGAAGGGGGGGGAGAGGCAGTACGGGGAACAGAGAAAAATGTAGCACTCAATACAAATAAAAAGAAGAAGAAAAGAAGAAGCAGAAGAAGCAGAAGCAGAAACAGTAGCAGCAGCAGCAGCAGCAGCAGCAGCAGAAGAAGAAGAAGAAGAAGAAGAAGAAGAAGAAGAAGAAGAAGAAGAAGAAGAAGAAGAAGAAGAAGAAGAAGAAGAAGAAGAAGCAAGGGGTTGTCTTACTCATTAGCAACATCTGCTCTTGGTTTGTTCTTTCATAGACTTTTGTGTAGTTAGTGGATTATTGGAGGAAGAAATAGCAGTAATCTACATTTGGCAATTGTTCTGTAGCTTCAAAGAAATGTCAGAGTAGGAAAATGCCAGTCAACTGTGTGTAATCCTTGTAAGACTTGCATACAAATTGTCTTCTGCTTTCTTTTTGCAGTGGGAAATAGCTATGGAGAATACTTTTCCTTGATATTCTTTAAGCTATTTCATCCAAGTAAGAAGATAGGACCTGATTGATCAGACTTACCAGTATATTAAAGTACAGTTGAACTGGCCACTTATTTAATTATCAGTTAAAAATTTTCCAATTGTGATGACAATGTTTTATTACTTGACAGAAATAGTTACATCCAAGTCTCCAAAGATATTGCTAAACTAGTATATTCAAAAACAGTTGTTGCATTTATTACTAAGATATATAGTGATGACAGGAATGAATGAAAAAATGCTGTATTTTTCTACCCACTATGACAATTAACTTTCAAAATATTTGATAGTGTTTTTCACCTTCATGGTCTCTTACATTGTTATGTTATTTGCTTCCATTAATAATTGCAGCACTGTTACTTAAGTATTCGTAATAGAACTAAGATTTGGTATTACAGAATTACAGAATTATATCAAATTATTTGTATTATCTTTTCTCAGTTTCAGAACAGCTATTATTTAAAAATATTAAAACTGTGAATATCAGAGATTGTGAAAAGGTTGTTATCATTCCTTGCTACATTTCCAATATAAAGGCAAAGGACATCAATGAGTTATCCTTGAAGTGGAGCTTTGGAAAAACACGTATTTTAACCTTTGGAGGACATTCAAACACATACTCTAAAATTCCTACATTTAAAAGTGCACGGATTTCCATCCCAGCCTTTTTAAAAGGAAACGCTTCTTTGACGCTGGATAGGAATGAAGCAAAAGTGGGAAGCTACACATGTGAAGTCAAGCGGTTAAATGGAGAAGGTAGACACACTGTGAAACTAAAAGAGCACCACAGTAAGTGACACACTCTAAATATGGTTTGTCTCTTTGCATATCCATCTGAAATCTTGAGGAAGCTTGTAACCATGCTTGGGCATAGAGTCTTCAAGAGACACCTTGATGCTCTTTTAATGAGTGGGTTAATCCCCGGAGGACTGGATTAATTGTCACTAGTGAAATTTATTGTGAAAAAATATAAAAATATTCACCACTTTACACTTTGTATCTGTGGAACATTCCATTTCCTCTTTGAGTTAATGTCATGTAATATATGAGATCCCACAGGTGATGTCATCAGAATACGTGTGGACACTGGACTGGGAAGGCAGATATGTTGAAGAAATATCCACAACAGCAGTGTGAGGACTTGTGTTTAGACCTCTAGTGCCCAATTAAAAGTTATTATTTTTCTGCTGTGTAGTACTCCATTTTCTTTACCCATTCTCAGATTTTTAATGGCTGAGTACTATTCCATTGTTTAAATGTACTACATTTTCTTATCCATTCTTCTGCTAAGGGAAATCTAGGTAGGATTTTTTTTCTAATTTCTGACTATTGTGAATATAGCAGCAATGAACATGTTTGAGTAAATAGGTTTCTCTATGGCAGAATGAAGAATTTTGGGGTATATATCTAAGAGCTGAATGGTTGAATCTTGAGATAAATCGAGTCCCTACCTTACTGAGGAAATGCCTTGCTAATTTCCATAGCAACTGCAAGCTTTTGTACTACCCCAGCAATACAAGAGTGTTTAGTCCATATCCTCACCAGTGTGTGTTGTCACTTGTTATTTTGCCCTTTGCTATTCTGACAGGTATAAGATGAAATTTCAAAGTAATTTTGATTTTCATTTCCCTGATGGCTAAGGATATTGAACGTTTCATTAAGTGTTTCTCGGCCCTTTTAATTTCCTCTTCTGAGAATTTTGTTTTGATATGTACCCTATTTTTTAAATTGGGTAATTTGCTTTCTTCATGTCTTGTTTCTTGAGTTCTTTATATATTTTGGATATTATCCATCTCTTAGATGTGTAGTTCATGAAAATCCTTTCCCTTCCCTTAGGCTGATGCTTTGGCCAAATGATGGTGTCTTTTGCCATACAGAAGCTACTCAGTGACATGAGGTCTCATATGTCAATTGCTTATCTTAGTTATCTTAGTGCCTGTGCCAATGGTGTTCAATACAGAAAGTCTTTTCCAATGGCAATGGGCTCAAGGCTATTTCCATTTTTTAAAAATTATTTAGCCTTTTGTTAAGTTGTTTTGTTAGTACCCATGTTTTACAAAGGCTTGGCAAGTCCTAACCATGCTCCCTGGGCCAAGAGAAGAAAGAGAACCAGGTGATTTTAATTGGGAGTTAATTGGTTTTCTTGTCCCTGCCACTGTTCTCTCCCTTTGCCAAGATGTAGGAAAAGTAGGGATCTGTTTTAACTGAACTGAATTCAGGCTTTGTTATAGTGATCAGATTAACTACAAATGTGTTGGTGATTTGTGTAAAGCAGTTGCACTAGCTGAAGTGGTCTCCTTGTTCTTATTTTTTGTTGTGCTCACTGATTTCTATAGCCACATAGAAAGGACTTTCTGACTTCAGTGTCTTTTTAAAGGTCTATTAGAACCTCTAGTCATGATGCTAATATGAATGTTGACAAGGGTTTGAGAACTTCTGCTCTAGGTGGGAACAGAACAGTTCACTTTTATCAACTAGTTCTTCTTCTAGCTTTTTGTCCTTTACTATTTCAAAATGTCTATTATCATATTGGGTTCTGAAGCTTATTTTGATGATGCATTTTCAAAACTGTTTATAATTGGGAATCATATCTTAGTGGTTAAACGTCCTATACATCAGCATATCTTTCACATTTTTTATCTTGTCAGTTACTTCAAGAGTTCACCTGGCCTCTTGTTTAAAATTGATACTTGCATTATGATATCCACTGAATCAAATAAGCATCCAGTGAGATTCTGTGGTTGGGAGTTCTCTGAAAATCCACATGTGTTGCAAAAAATCCTTATTTTAATTGGGCATTTATTGTTTTGTTTTGCAACCAATTATAACTAGAAATAAAGTTCAATGAAGTACTCTTTTGAATAAGATTTAAATGTTGCCAGACTTTTTCTGAACAATTCATATTTGTTTTAGAGCCATATTTATGCATCCCGATACCTTTCAAGATTTTTGGCATTAGAGGCCTGTCATGGTTAGTTTTTTGTCAATTTGACCCAAAGTAGAGTCATATGGAGAGAGACTTGCAGCGATAAAATACCTCTATAAGGTTTTCCTGTGGGCAAAGTCTGCAGTGCAGTTTCTTGATTAATGGTTGATGTGGGAAGGGTAAGCTCACTGAGGGTTTGCCATCTCTGAGCAGGTAGTCCCAAATGGTGTATGAAAGCAAACGTAACAAGCCAGGGGAAGCAAGCCATTATTAAACAGCACTCCTCCATGACCTCTGCTTCAGTGCCTCTCTCCATGATCCTACCTTGATTTCATATGCTGACTTCCTTAGAGATAGAGTGTGACCTGAGAGATATAAGATTTAAGAGAAAATATACCCTTCTCTCTACAAGGTACTTTTGGTCAGGGTGTTTTATAACAGCAATAGAAACATTAAGACAAAGCCTATTTGACTATGTTGTGGTTTGTTTTTTTTCTTCGTTTTAAATGCAAGCATAAATGAACAGTAGACATTATTCATCAGAAACCAACTACTGGTAATCTCTTATTGCTTTTGAGAATCAAGACTGAAAGCAGAGAACAGAGACAATGCAGGACTGTTTTGTATGCCATTCTTATCAGTCCATGGTGCATCACTGTGGAAAGCAGAGGGCTTGTATCATAAAACTTTTTTTATACTTCATCATTCCCTAACTTGAGAAAAGAAAGTCAATGTATCAGGCCCCCAGTTCTTTTTAAGAGAATTGAGACTATCATCTACAGCACAGGAAGAACTGAATTATAAATAGCATCTCTCCCCATTAATAAATCTTTTTTTTGAGTAAACGTTGCTAAGGTGGGCACTCTGGATTCATTGAAGACAAAGAAGTCACTCTTAATTTCACAGATTATATGAAGTTCTTTTTGTCGCTTGTGGGCCTTATTTAGTGAGCTTTTAAAAAGTCCCTATTTATGCTTGATTCCATAGTGCAATTCACTTTCCTCTAGCAATTTCATGCTTTGTATTTATATTCTTAAACTATTTGGTATTAATTTTTATACACAGTTAAAGAGAAATCCTACTTCCATTCTATATAAGAATATACAGTTTCTCCCAACACCATTTGCTGAAGAGGCTATTTTTCTCCAATGTGTTTCTTTTTTAGAGACCTCCACATTAACTTCCACAGTTGTTACACTTCTCCATACAACACTTTGTCCCCAAACCCCCAAAAGTATTTAGGGTTGCATGAGTTTATTTAAAAACATTCAAATAATCTATAGTTATATGAAAAATGGTTAGCACAACCAATTATCAGGAAATCCAAATCAAAACCACTACAAACTATTACCTTACTCTAGTTAGAATGGCTGCATTTGTGATTACATTTCTAGGGAAGTTTGGATGCATGGAAGATTTGCCATAGCTTTGTACAGTGTCATTCCAGGGTCTGGCATCCTGGGGGGGATAAAAGAGAGAATGACAACTGAGTGCCAGTATTTCTTGCTATCTGATTCTAACTGAAATGTGAATAGCTACCTTGCAGTGTTTACTGCCATCCAATAGTGTACTCTTGAATTGCAAGCCAAAAGAAACAAGGAACTGAGCTATGAGTATAACTGAATATCATTAGGAGCCATTTCATCAAAACATTTCTTTCCTATTTTTCAGATCAGTGTTAGTTGGATTTACTTTATGTCTCTGAGCATCTAGTCTCAAGTTTTTGATCACTCAAGCATTTTAGGGTTAATTGGACTGTCATGGGCTGTCTAAAGGGGTTTCAGAGGAAAAGAATTTTAGTATGTTGTCTAGAGATGCCATGTAGCTGCTGAAGGAGAAAGATATTAGAACATTACCAGTAAACCACAGCCTTGTGGTGATGTATGGATTAATTGAAATTGGTTAACTTAAGATGTAAGAGCTACCTAGGAACATGCCTGAGCCATTGGCCAAGAGTGTTGTAATTAATATAGGTTCTGTGTGATTATTTGAGTTTGGGTGGCTGGGAAATGAAAGTGCAAGCACTGTCTATATATGGCGACCAATGGTAATTTTGAAGTTGGACTAAATGCATTTTGCATTATGATATTGTTACAAGCTTATGGGGGACAGGGAGTAGAATGTGATCATTTGAATGTAATTGGTCCCCATAATCTCATAATCATATTGGGAGAGATGGCCATGTTGGAGTAACTGTGGTTATGTTGGAGGAAGTGTGTCACTGTTGAGGCAGGCTTTGTGGTCTCATGTACCCAAGCCAAGGACAGTTAGTTGGTTTACTTTTTTTGTCTTCTGACCAAGACATAGCCAGCACCATATCTTCCTGCATGTCATCATGTTCCTTGCAGTGATGATAATGAGCTAAACCTCTGAAACTCTAAGCTTCCACCTCAGTTAAATGTTTTTCATTGTAAGAGTTGCTGTGGTCATGGTATCTTTTCACAGCAACAGATCCTAACTAAGATGTAGTGGACCATAGTAAAGTAGTCCAGCACTAGCTCAGAATGAAATATAAGTAGGGGTAGACAAACAGATCAATAGTCCTCTGCATGAACGGGGAACAGGAACCAAATCCAACAGCCAAGAGAGGCTTGCTTGTTTCTACACCCACACCCAGAGTGGTCTAGCATCTCAAAGGCCATTAGTTGAAGAAGTTCTCCCTGCCTCTCCCCCTTTTCTCTAAATAAGAGAGTTCCAAACCCAATACAAAACTGTATACAATGAGAACAGATTTCAATTATAAAAATTAGAATTATAACCAGCATAAACAATATTAAGCAAGAAACATATGTTAAATGTTTTAATAATTATCTTATTCTAAAGAGTCTAAGTCTTCTATTAGAAATGGCTTGGCTGAGTCATGAGAGGAAAGTAACTATGACTATTTAGTGTTCAACCCCAATGAAGACCTAAGGAGGGAAATAATATTAATTGAGTAAACAGGAAGTACAATCAAGCAACTTTCAAAATGTGCAATAAATGACAAAGACAACTGGCTAGCTGGGCAATCACCCAAAGTCTCATTTGCAATGTCAGAGCAACCAACTTTGTCTAAGGTCAAGAATAACTGACAGTCCATTTTTAGAGGCAGGAAAAATTTTAAAACCATCTTGCCCTGTCTTGTCAAGGTTTGGCACTCTCCCTTTCTCTTTTTTTTTTCTCTCTCTCTTAAATATCCTGCTTGTCTAATCTGGACACCGTGCATTTTGTCAATGGTCAAGGCATGAACAGTTCTTTACCCAAAGGCCAGGTTTGCTAAGAAAAAAACAATCTCCAAGTGGAGTGTCATTGCTGCCCAATATTTATTCAAGAATAGATTGGCGCTGATGGGAGCAATTGTCTTTTATGTCAACATAACATTAAGTTACCTTATTATGTTTTTTTAGTAAATTCCTGTAGGTGTAATAATCTTTATTGGCCAGTAGATGTTGCGGTTGTGGGTACACATGGCAAAGGCAACAGTCTCACTTGCTTCTGCTGTGGCAGTTCTTGGTTTCACATTGTTGGCGGCTTTAAATACTAACAAATATGCTTAACAGATTGAGGGTGATTAATTCATTTCTGTACACAGAGGGTTTTTTTTTTTTCTGATCGCCAGACTATCAGGGAACCAGAGTTTATGAGCTTTGAACACAAAGCAGAGAAATCTGTGCTCCTGGAAAGTAGGTGGGGTGAGCAAGTGTCCATGAGGAAAAGTGAGCAGGTTGAGTGTGGGGTGGGTTGGCAGCTTGAGTAGGCTGGTGGACTGCGCGTGGGTGGGATGGCAGACAGCAGATCCTGGGCACTGGCTGGAGATGCTGCAGTAGCAAGCAGGCAGGACATGGTGGGGTTGCGGGCTGGGGAGGGAGACCTTCTGGGACATGGACCTAATGGTCCATTCTGGTAGGCACTGGAGTCAGGATCAATGTTTGGTGTCAGATGTAGTGGATTACAATATAGTCCTACACTAGCTAAAAATGGAGTATAATAAAGGGTTCTTAATTTAGGGGCAGACTCATATCAACAGTCCTTTGCACAAGTGGGGAACAGGAATCGAATCCAGCAGCCAAGAGAGTCTGTACATATTTCTACATCTGTTTTTATAATACCCAAGGCCACGCCCATAGTGGTCTAGCATCTCAAAGGTCATTGACTAAAGGAGTTTCCCCAGAACTAAGACAACACTCTCTCCATCCCTATTCTATATATTACTTGAATTTTTATCTAGAGCAACAAGACAACCAAGATCAAAGGGATAAAAATTTGAAGGGAAGATGTCAAAGTATCCTTATTTGCAGATGATATTATAAGTACATATAGTTGACAATACAGTTTCCACAAAGGAACTCCTACAGCTGATAAACACTTTTAGCGAAGAGGCTATATACAAGTTTAACTTTAAAAAAAATCAAAAAATACAAACAAACAAACCCCACAGTATCCCTTCTATATACAAATAACAGATGGAGTGAGAAAAAAATCAGGGAAACAACACTTTGCATAACAGCTTCAAATAACATAAGATATTTTAGGGGAACTCTAACCAAACAAGTGAAAGACTTGTATGATAAAAAATTCATTTCTTGGAAGAAAGAAATTGAAGAAGATAGCAAAAGATAGAAAGATCTCCCATGCTCATGGATCAATAGGATTAAAGTAGTAAAAATGACCATTTATCCAAAAGCAATGTACTGTTTCAATGCAATCCCCCACCAAAATTTCAACACAGTTATTCACAGACATTGAGAGGACCTTGAAAAAATTCATATAGAAAAACAAAAAAACCCTAGGATATCTAAACATTTCTGAACAATAAAAGCATGCTGGAGATATTACCATCCCAAATTTCAAGTTCTAATACAGAAATATGGTGATAAAAACTGAATATTATTTGCATAAAAACAAACATGTTTATCAGTGTAATAGATTGAAGACAAATACATAAATTCAAATGCATGGAAACCTGATTTTTTTTAAAGAATCAGAAATACACATTGGGAAAAGGCAGCTTCTTCAGCAAATGGTGCTGGTCAAACTGGATGTTCACATGGAAAAGAATGCAAATGGATCTATATTTATCACCCTGCACAAATCTCAAGTCTAAGTGGATCAATGATCACAACATAAAACCAGATACACTAAACCTGATAGAAGAGAAAGTGGGGAATAAATTTGAATGCATTGACACAGGAGACTACTTTCTGAACAGAACACCAGTAGCGCAGGCACTAAGATCATCTGGACAGCAAAAGAAACTGTAGAACCAAGTGGCAGCCTACAGAATAAGAAGGGATTTTTTTTTTACCTTTCACTCCATATCCAATAGAGGACTAATATCCAAATTATGTAAAGAACTCAAGATACTAAATATCAAGAAAACACAAATAATTCAATTAAAAATGTGGTACAGATATAAACAGAGAATTCTCAATAGAGGAATCTCAAACGAGTGAGAAACATTTAAAAAAATGTTCATTATCCTTAGTTGTCATGGGACTGCAAATCAAAACTAGTTTGAGATTTTATTTTACACTTATCTGAATAGTTAAGATCAATAATACAAGTGATAGCTCATGTTGATAAGGATGTGGAGCAAGGGGAGCACACATCCATTCCTGGTGGGAGTACAGACTTGTACAGCCACTGTGAAAATCAATATGGCAGTTACTCAGGAAATTGGTAATAGATCTACCTCTCTTGGGAATATGCTTAAAGGAAACTTCATTCTACCACAAGTACATTTGCTCAACCATGTTCATAATAGCTTTATTCATAATAATTGGAAATTGGGAACAACCTCGATACTCCTCAACAGAAGATGGATAAAGAAAATATGGTACATTTACACAATGGAATATTAGTTAATAACAGCTTAAAAACTGACATCATGGAAGTTTGCAAGCAAATGGATCGAACTATAAAAATATTCTGAGTAAGGTAACCCAGACTTAGAAAGACAAATATAGTATGTATTCACTTATAAGTGGATATTATCTGTTAAGTAAATTATAACCAGGCTAAAATCTATAGACATGGAGAAGTTAAGCAAAGAGGAAGGGTCTAAGTACATATGGATCTTTCTGGAAATGGGAAATATAATAGGTTTTACACGTGGACTGGGGTTAGTTTGGAACCGGAGCAAGAGGAATCAGGTGGGAGTGGGGGTATAGGAATAAAAGAAAAAGTGCAGAGAGAGAAAACTAGAATTTGGGGCATTTAATAGGTGATGTAGACATCAAGTGTAGTAGAAAGTTCCTGGAACTATGAAGGTGATCATAATGAGGACTCCTAGAAATGGGGGATGCAGAGCATCATCTGGCCATCTCTTATAGTCAGACACGGCTTCCAGTGGCAAGTCTGAGTTGCATTCAGCTTAAGTTGTTGGCCAAGAGGGGTTCCATTGAAATCTATAAACACACCAGATTGATGCTAAGATGAAGGGTGGCTCTCTGCAAACTGACAGTGGGGCCACATTGCCAAGGACAGCACCCAATCAACTCATTGAAGTCAAACTGGTGCCTACTTAGAGCCTTTGTTTCTATGTCTAGTCTCTGGTATGGGAAGGTACTCTGCAAGTTATCAAAAGAGAAACATGAACACCAACCCAATCACATAACCTTTGACCTACACTATATCTAGCCTATAAAATATGATAGGTCAATGATGTCACAAAACTTGTGGGGTAACTAATGAATGCCTTATTTGACTTAAGGTCCACTCCATGAGAAGGAACCCATACTCAACACTGCTTGGGTAAGCAAGAGCTAGAAAGCACAAAGACCCTGTGTCAAAACTACACACAACTGTCAAAACAACAACAAAATAAAATGATTCCTAATGCTATTCTGCTACACTCATAGATTAGTGCCTTACTCAGGCATCATCAGAGAGGCTTTCTTCAGCAACAGAGAAGAAGTAGAGTCCCACAACCCAATACTGTGTGTAAAGAATCTAAGTTGGAAGTCTCTACCAAATCCCTCCCCTCAGAGCTCAGGGAATCCTATGGAAGAGAAGGAAGAAAAAATGTGAGAGACAGGGGGATGGAGAATCCAAAAAACATGGTCCTCTGAATCAACTACACAAAGCACATATGAATTCAAAGAGACTGAGGTCACAAGCTCAGAGCCTACATAGGTCTGTACCAGGTCTTCTGTGTAGCTTTCATTTTATATTTTTATAAATATATTTTATATTATAGCTTTCATTTTAATATTTTTATGGAACTCCTGACCATGAAAATGAGTGGGTCTCTGATTCTTTTGCCTGCTCTTGGGACTCTTTCCTATGTTTGGTTTCCATGTTCAACTTTGTTGTGAAACTTTTTGTTTCATCTTATTATTTTATTTTGTCATGTTTGACTTTTATCTCTTCGACATCTGGTCTTTTCTAATGAGAGATATAAAGGGAGTGGATCTGAAGAAAAGGGGAGGGGAGAAGAAACTGGGATGAGTAGAAGAAAGGGAAGCTCTAATCAGGATATATTGTAGGAAAAAAGAATCTGTTGACTGAGGTTTTCTGTCCTGCCAGGTTCCCACAATTGTTAAGTTCCAAAGAAATCACACAGAGGTTTACATTAGTTAACTATTTGGCCTAATAGCTCAGACTTTTTATTAACTCTTACAACTTATATTAACCCATTATTCTTGTCTATGTTAGCCACGTAGCTCCGTACCTTATTCGGTGAGGCAGTCACATCTTGCTTCTTCTGTGACTGGGTCACAATTGCTGACCAAGCTTTCCCCTTCCCAGAATTCTCCTGTTCTCATTACCCTGCCTCTACTTCCTTCATGGTTGTCCCACCTATACTTCCTATCTGGCTACTGGCCAATCAGCATTTATTTTAAATAAAGTGACAGGGTACAGACCACTGTCTCACAGAAAGAATCTATTTTCAATAATAGAAGGGCCAACTTTGCTGTCAATACTTTAGGTATATTATCTATTTTAACAGTCAGAGTCATCTGCTAAGGGTAGGTAGGTATAGCCAGTATCTTTCCTAGCAGCAGTTAAGAACAGTGACAAGCAGAGGTGCTCCAATGCTCTGGTTACACAAACTGTGAGTCAAAATAGGTGTTCTGGCCTGGATGTGTGGTGAGAGCATGTTCTCCACAGATGGACTGCCCTTCTACAGAAAGAGGGTCATGAGAATTGGGACATAAATTCAAGTTACCAGCTCATTGGGCATCCTAAATAAATATGTTATTACATGATCAAATCATATTTTAAATTTATTTTGCATATAAATGTATATAAATGGTGGCTATAGTTTTTAAATATTTTAATCTTCTATCTGTATAATAAAAATGTATCTGAGACTGTTAATGTCTTTAATTGCAGTAATACTAACTATGAGTTTTGTTTCTTTCTCCTTAGGGACTTCATGGTTCCCTTTAAGAGAATATATTCTCATTATTATTTTCCCATTTCTGACTTCCCTTCTCTTCTGGTCACAGTTTGCTGTTTTAAGTAAGTGTTTATTTCTAGTTCTCATTTATATTTTAGTAATAAAATTGCTATTTCTACAAGTACCAAAGTGAAATACTGTGTACTTCAGGTGTATTAGGAAAAGTCAAGTTCTGATAAATAAGAATATGTACATGGTTTGAATAGTAAGATTCTTCATGGATTATATACTATACCTGACATATTGCTACTGTTGAATTTGTAAGAAAATATTTTGTTGTGTTTTTAAAAAGTCATTTTTAAGAGAATGCTGCAAATACTGTTTAGACCATCTAAAACTCCTATAGTACTGCCATATTAACAAATGTAATTTTATTTGGTGAACAGAAGGTCACAGGCAAAGTTATGTGAAGACAGAATCCAAAGCTCTAGGGCCCAAGAATGCCCCTTGTTTCTAGGGTTTGTTGTTGGTACCATCATGCCATGTTATATCTCCTGAAGCATCCAAGGCCAGCTGTGCTTAGTGATCTTGCTTTGACAGTCATGGAACTAAATCTGTGAGGGTGAAACTCGATGCTGTATTGTGTGTGTGTGTGTGTGTGTGTGTGTGTGTAGTTTAGAATTGTCAACACAAGGTGATATAGTTTGAATGTGAAATCTGCTCCATAGACTCATGTATTTGAACTCTTGGTTCCCAGTTAAGGTGATTTTTTTGGTAGGTTGTGGCACATTTGTTTGGAATGTGGAGCTTACCTGGACAAAGTGGACTGGGGCCGATGTTATAAGCCAGTCCAACTTGCTGGTTCATCTTTGCTTCCAGCTCTGTCTAGATGTGAAGAAGTGGCCTCATGCTCTACTCACAGCCAATGAAAGCTGCCCCCACAGCCACCTTTCCCTGACAGGATGGAGTGTCCCCTCTGTCCATGAGCCAAAATGAGTCCTCACTCCTGTAATTTGCTTCATGTCAGGTATAGATAGAAATTTAAACTGTGTCTTTTTCTAAGACTGACTCATTTTATATGATTAACTCTAGTTGTATCTATCTACTTTTCTAAAGATGGCATAATTCCATTCCTCCTTATGGTTGCATAAGAACTCTACCATATACATAGGCCCCATTTCCCTATCCATTCATCTGCTAATGGACATGACCTTTGTAACACTGTGATAAGCACAGACATGCAAGCACCTCTGTGAAAAGTTGATATAGGGTCCACTAGGTGTGTATTTAGGAGAGATGCAGTGGGACTTCCTTGTATGGTGTATGCTGCTACTTCTTTGAGGATCCTCCAAGCTCATTTGCCTCCTGGCTGAACTACGTTACAATCTACCACATTTTTCTCTGCTCCCCTCCCTGCCTCTCCCATACCCTTCAACCCCTCTCCAAGGTCTCCATGCTCCCAATTTAGTCAGGAGAGCTTGTCTTTTTCTACTTCCCATGTAGATTAGATCTATGTACGCCAATTTTAATTTACGCATTGTTGTCTAAGTTCTCTGGGATTGTGATTTGGGGGCTGGTTTTCTTTTCTTTATATTTCAAAACCACTTATGAGTGAGTACATGTGATTCTTGTCTTTCTATGTCTGGGTTACCTCACTCAAAATGATGTTTTCTAGCTCCATCCATTTTTCCTGCAAAATTCAAGATGTCGTTATTTTTTCAATTGTTTTGTTTGGAATTTTGATGTCTAATTTCTTGAGTTCTTTATATATTTTGGAGATCAGTCCTTTGTCTGATATGGGTTGATGGGTTGATGAAGATCTTTTCCCATTCAGAAGGCTGCCTTTTTGTCTTATTGACTGTGTCCTCTGCGTTACTGAAAAAAGCTTCTCAGTTTCAGGCAGTCCCATTTATTTATTGTTGCTCTCAGTATCTGTGCTACTGGTACTATATGTAGGAAGTGATCTCCTGTGCCTGTAAATTGAAGGTTATTTCCTACTTTCTCTTCTATCAGGTTCAGTGTGGTCAGATTTATAATGAGGTATTTAATCCATTTGGACTTGAGTTTTGTGCACGGGGATAGATACGGATCTATCTTCATTCTTCTACATGTTGACATCAAGTGATGCCAGCACCATTTGTTGAAGATAATTTCTTCTTTCCATTGTATAATTTTAGCTTCTTTGTCAAAAATCAGGTGTTCATAAATGTGGGGATCTGAGTCTTTGATTCGACCTTATTCATTAACCTCTCTGCTTTTATACTAATAACAAGCTGTTCTTCTTACTGTTGCTCTGAAATAGAGCTTGATGTCAGAGATGGCGATGTCTCTGAAAGTTCTTTTATTGTAAAGGATTGTTTTGTATATCTTGGGTTTCTTTGTTTTTCCATATGAAGTTTATTATTATTCTTTCAAGGTTGTGAAGAATTGTGTTGGCATTTTTATGGAGATTGCATTGAATCTATAGATTGCTTTTGATAGGATTGCCATTTTTATTATGTTGATCCCACCTATCCAAGAACATGGGAGATCTTTCAATTTTCTAGTATCTTCTTCAATTTCTTTCTTCAAAGACTTAAAGTTCTTGTCAAACAGGCCTTTCACTTCTTTCCTTAGTGTTACCCCAAGACAGGTCTTTCACTTCTTTGGTTAGTGTTACCCCAAGATATGTTATGTTATTTGTGGCTCTTGTGAAAGGTGATGTTTCTCTGATTTCTTCTCAGCTTCTTTATCATTTTTATATAGCAGGGCTACTTTTTTTTTGAGTTGATCTTTATCCTGCCATATTACTGAGGGTATTTATCAGCTGTTGGAGTTCCCTGGTAGAGTTTTTGGGGTCACTTATATATACTATCATATACTCTACAAGTAATGAAAGTTTGACTTCTTCCTTTCCATTTTGAATCCCATTGATCTCCTTTTGTTGTCTTATTGCTATAGCCAGAATTTCAAGAACTATGTTGAATAGATATAGAAAGAGTGGACAGCCTTGTCTTCTGATTTTAGTGGAATCACTTTGAATTTCTCTCCATTTAACTTGATGTTGGCTGT
Organism: Ondatra zibethicus; assembly: GCA_004026605.1. Taxonomy (NCBI): domain Eukaryota; kingdom Metazoa; phylum Chordata; class Mammalia; order Rodentia; family Cricetidae; genus Ondatra; species Ondatra zibethicus. The sequence goes on along the minus strand of PVIU01001891.1, from coordinate 1,376 downwards.
GAGCTTGCTGTGTACTGCTTTTATTATCTTTAGATTTGTCTCTTGTATCCATTATCTCCCCAAGACCGATGAAGGTTTGTTGGATTTTGTCAAATGCTTTTTCAGCATCTAATGAGATGATTGTATGGTTTTTTCTTTCAATATATTTGTATGATGGATTACATTGATAGATTTTCATATGTTGAACCATCCCTGCATCTCTGGGATGAAGCCAACTTGATCATGGTGGATGATGTTTTTGATGTGTTATTGGATATGGTTTGCCAGTATTTTATTGAGTATTATTGCATCTATATTCATGGATTAGATTGGTCTGTAATTCTCATTCTTGGTTAAATAATTGTGTGGTTTTGATATCAGGGAAACTGTATTCTCATAAAAAGTGTTTGGCCATGTTTCTTCTGTTTTTATTATGTGGAACACTTTGAGGAGTATAGGTATTAATTCTTCTTGGAAGTTCTGATATAATTCTGCACTAAAACCATCTAACCCTGAGCTTTTTGTTGTTGTTGTTGAGAGTCTTTTGATGACAGCTTCTTAATCCTTGCAGTTTTAGGTGTATTTAAATTGTTCACCTGGTCTTGATTTAATTTTGGTATATGGCATCTATCCAGAAAAGTTTTCATCTCTTTTACATTTTCCAATTTTGTGGAGTACAGGTTTTTGTAGTATGACCTAGTAATTCTCTGGATTTCCTCAGTGTCTGTTGTTTTGTCCCCCTTTTCATTTCTAATTTTGTTAATTTGGATGCTCTCTCTCTGCCTTTTGATTAATTTGGATAAGGGTTTGTCTATCTTGATGACTTTCTAAAAGAACCAGCTCTTTATCTCATTGATTCTTTGTATTGTTTTATTTGCTTCTATTTTATTGATTTCATGCCTCAATTTAATTATTTCCCAGCTTCTACTTCTCCTGGGTGAGTCTACTTCTTTTTGTTCTAGAGCTTTCAGGTGTGCTGTTAAGTCACTAGTGTGAGATTTCTCAACTTACTTTATGTAGGCACTCAGTGCTATGAACTTTCCTCTTTTTTGTTTTCCAATGCAAACAGACTGGGGTTTATTGATTGAAATTGTCTAACAGGGACAACAATCCAATGCAGCAGGTCGGGGAGAAAGGCCACACATTCTCAGAGTAATGGATTTTTTTTTCATACATTGTTTTGTTTTATTTTTTCCAATCAAGAACATAATTAAAGAAATAAAATTTTTACCTTTCTTCCCCTTCTCCCGGTCCCCTCCCACTACCCCCCCACCCCTCCTCCCTCCCCCTTCTTCCTTGAAAGAGGGCATGGTGCCCTGCCCTGTTGGAAGTCCAAGGCCCACCCCCATCCCTCCCGGCCTAGGAAGGAGTGCATTCAAAAAGACTCGGTTCTCAAA
>PVIU01001890.1:0-191719 GCA_004026605.1 Ondatra zibethicus | reverse complement strand
ATGCAGTAGAATCAAATCCCAGTGCCATTATCATTGGCTTCTCAGTCAGTCCCCATTGTCAGTCATATTCAGAGAGTCTGTTTCGATCACATGCTCGTTCAGTCCCAGTCCAGCTGGCCTTGGTGAGCTCCCACTAGATCGGGCACACCATCTCAATGGGTGGACGAATCCCTTGCGGTTCTGACTTCTGTGTTCATCTAGGCCTGAATGGAGAAGAGAGGGCCTTGGGCTTCCCACAGGGCAGGGTAACCTGCCCTCTCTTAGGACTGGAGGGGAAAAGGGGAGGGGGAGTGGGGAAGCAGGAGGGAAATGGGAGAAGCGGAGGAGGTGGAAATGTTGAATGGTACTATTTATAATGCAATAATAAAAAATTAAATGTGGAAAAAAAAAGAACATATGTTTAGTCTGTCCTTCTGGCAGCTATTAAATGGTTGATTATTACTTCATCACTCAAGATGAATGATTTGATCTGTAATTTTCCTTTATTTGAATGCCTAGAGTTCATTGGTGTTCAGTTTTCATTAAACTTAGAGTTACGTTTGCTCAAGATGCTCACTCTACTTAAAACTCTCTCCTCTTTACTTACCAGATTATAACCGTGTGCAGAAGCAGTCTGGCTTACTCAATGATTTGGTCTCTGTGGATTCTTGAATTATTACCTCAGTACCTAATGCTCTGATTCATGCCTATATTGCTTAGTCCTCCTACTGTTAATATTTATAGGACTTCTCTGTTCACCATCGTATGAGTTTCATGTCTCCTTGTTGTGATAAATGCCAGACAGAAGCAGCTTAAGGGAAGGGTTCCTGTTGGCTTGAGCCCGTCCTGGTGGGAAGGACATGGTGACGGGAGCCATCATTGCTTTAGGAATGTGGAGCTATTAGCGACTGAGTCAGCAAGGAAAGAGGAATGGAGCCACTTGATTCATGTTTTCTTTTGATTTCTTTTCCTCTGTTCATTTGATCTTAAATCCCAGCCCACAGGATGGTACTGTGCTGCCCATGTTCAAGATGGGTCTTAGTCCTCCAGTTAACTCTCTGGAAATGCCCTCGCAGACATACCCAAAAGTTTACCTCCCTATTTCTGTCCATTCAAATGAGCTGTTACATCCTGATTTCAGTTTAGGAGCAAAGAATACATTTTATATATCTTGGGATTCTTCACTACATATATATATATATTAAAATCTTAAGTGCATTAAGGAAAGATAACAATCAAGACCTGCTGGTCTATGCATGCCACGCTAGTACTTAGGGGGCTGATGGAGGAGAATCTGTGCTGTAAGGGCAGCTCAGGCTACACAGTGATACACTATCACAAAATAAATCAATAAAATAATTTAAAACCCCATTTTTATAGGTAGTACAGGCTTGATAGAGAATTTCTAGTAAAATGTTACAAAGCTCTATTGTCATCAAATGAAAGACAAGTGCTGAATCATAATGTTGATTTTTTCTTTTTAAAATATTTTATTTGAGAGGCAGGCGGATCTCTGTGAGTTCGAGGCCAGCCTGGACTACAAGAGCTAGTTCCAGGACAGGCTCCAAAGTTACAGAGAAACCCTGTCTCGAAAAACCAAAAAAAATAAAAAAATAAAAATAATAAAATAAAATAAAATAAAATATTTTATTTGTAAATAAAAAACAAGCAAACAATATATTGGGACATGGGCATATAAGTCTAAATTAAACAAGCTAGGCAAAATACAAATGGTTATATTGGTAAACATTTTTGTAATGATTAAACCCAACTGCCCACCTAAGGAGAACAGAGTCACCTGTGGGATGGGTCCATGGACATGCCTATAAAGGAGTGTCTTAATTAGGGTAATTACGCTGGGAAAATTTTTGTACTGTAGCTAGCAACAGTCCCTGGGGTGAAATCCTAAACTGTATCAAAAAAAGGAAGTAGGCAAAGCAAAAACATTCATAAGTCTATGCTTCTTGGCTAGGAATGCAATAGGACCCTGATGCTGTGACTCCCTCAGCATGAAAGATTGGAGCCTAAAACTGTGAGGCAACAAACAAGACAAACAAAACAAAAAAAAATTGCTTTCTCTCTTCAACTGATCTAGACAGAGGATCGCATCACAGGAACAGGAAAGCAAGGCAGGAAATTGATACGCAGCGGTGGAATGATTGCTCTGGTAAAGCAGGCAGTGTGTGTGCCTCAGATTTTAGAACAGATTTGGGGGGAATGTGAAAGAGTGTGGATCTTGAGGCAATAAAAACCTTGAGTGCTATAAGCACTGGGTTGTTCTTCTAGGATCACAGAAGATGAGCGTGCTCATAAAAGGTAGGTGCACATAGACCTGACTCTCCAGACTTCAGAGGGGAACAAGGGCTGGCTAGGGGGATACACCAGGTGACATTCATGTGATATTTAGCAAAAACAAAAACAAAACAAAAGCTGGCCTTTTTCTACCCATGTTCTGAGAACCCTGGTGAAGTTGAACTAAAGATAATGGATAAAACCGCTTGACAGAGGGAATTTCAAGGCAGGAAAGTATTTGGCATGTTTAATAGCAGATGGTGGATTGACTTTCCAGGTCTACAGTCTACAGTGAAGAAGAACAAAATGTGGACAAACAGATTTTTTTAAATGTACAATTTTGTAAGGAAAGTCGTGTGCTCAAGTTTAAAAATTGCAGACAAATAGGGTACAGATGGCAAAGCATTTGTAATTGCTAAAGAGAAAATTCAGTTTATCCATTAGAACAGTAGAAAAATTACCCAAAGACAAGGCCCTGCCCATCAAAAGCTCTAATTGATAAAAAAGCATATTCCTAGTAAATGAGAAGCTGTGGTCTAGGAATGTTTCAAAAGGTATTCCTTGCCATTAAACAACTTCCTATTAAAGTAATTTTTAGATCCAGCCATCAAGGCATGTAAAAGGGGCTGTGGCTATGGCCCAAAGGTGTGTGATTCCATCTGAAGATGGCAGCAGAACTTGACCTCATTGTCCATTTTGTTCTGGCTTTTTCAGGCATAAAAACTGGGAGTCACAGAGCCTTGAACCACAGTTTCAGAGACCCACCAAGGCCAGGCAATGTGTAGCAGGGTTAAAGTTCCATAAGGGAGCCCCAGAGAAGGCAACTCCATGAAGCTGGGAGTAGGAAGCCTAGGTTGCAATGGAGACCCCAGGATGTTAGAGACAGCCCAGGAGCATGGGACATCCATGAAAGAAATTCCCGGGAATTGAACAGAGCTGGTCGGAAAGAAAGTCTACATGTGCTGCAGACAGAAAAGCTGTCGGGAAAAAGCTCTCAGCCTTTTGGTACACAGGCTGTCTCATCATGAGACCCAGATGCAAGTTATGAAGATGCAGGATTTGGTGTTAGCTCTGCTATATTTTGGTCTCGCTTTGGTTTGATCTGTGGTAATATATTTTCTGAAAATATCTACCTTCAAAGACACTAAAATTTTGCCAGACTTTGCAACCAAGTTAGTGATATGCCTTGAGATGACTTAAGACTATACACTTAAGTCCTACTGTGTGTGTCCTCTGTTGTCCTACTGGGTACTCAATCTTTTTAAAGTTAACCTGCACTAAAGAAAACAATGTAATCAACGCTACTATGCCTTGGATTTCCAAGCTTTTACAACTTAAGCTAAATGCTTAGATTTCACCTGAAACTGTGTATCGATAACCCAGAATAATTGTATTTTGCATTATGAGATGAATATGAGATGGGGGTAGAAGGTTATATGATTTAAAGTGATGCAAGTGGGTATCAAGTTGATAAGGAGTGAAGCTGAGATAGGTAACGACTGTCGACTTCTTGAGATACAGAATCACCCGGGAGAGAGTCTCTAGGCATGCCTAGAGCGGGAAGATCTGCCCGCCGTGGGCAGTACCGTACGGGACACTGAACTGTATAGAAATCAGACAGGGACCTAGTCAGTCCCTGTCCTTGGCCATGGATCCCACGTGACCAGAAGCCTCAAGCTTCTGTTGCTCTGGCTGCCTCACCATGTGGGCGGAGCTTTGAACTGTCAATGAAAATAAACTTTCTCCCTTAAGTTGCTTTTCCAGGGCCTTTTATCACAAGAACGGGGAACATGATTAAGACAGAAGCTATCTGTCTTAGGGTTTCTACTGCTGAGAAGAGACACCATGACCACGGCAACTCTTAGGAAGGAATCGTTTAGTTGGGGTGGCTTGCTTACAGTTTCAGAGGTTCAGTCCATTATCATCATGACTAGGAGCGTGGTGGCATGCAGATGGACATGGTGCTGGAGCAGAGAGTGCTACATCTTACAGGCAACAGGAAGTCAACTGACAATCACACTGAGGGAGTTTGAGCAAAAGAGACCCCAGAGCCCACCCCCATAGTAACACGCTTCCTCCAACAAGGCCACACCTCCTAATAGTGCCACTCTCTTTGGGGGTCATTTTCTTTCAAACCACCATACTTTCTTACAATGAAAGGAGTTCTGAGGACAAATTCCACCAAACTGATAACCATTTATTAACAAATTGGCTTCCAGGTATAACTATTGCACCTCTTAGAAAAAGCCTGCCTTTGCCTAAATACGCCAATCACCACCTTTCATGATTAGTGTGCTGGTGTTCTGAGTAACATTAAGTCAACTCTTGAAGAGAATACTTATCTGATTTGTCCAGGAAATACAGAAACATAGAACCAAGGGGACCCTGGACTTCTTTCATTACTCCATCCACAACTTCATCATTCCCAATCATAAATAATAAATCCCCTTGGATATATTTCAATTATGTACATTTTAAGTGTTAGTTAGCTACTCTAAAAATGTTGGTTTCAGGCTAGGAGTGTAACTTAGTAATAGAATCTTTGTCTAGTGTACCCAAAGCCTGAGTTGATTCCTAATTTAAAAAAATTTAAATACTATGAATGACACTCAGGACATGCTAGAGTTTACTTATACACATGCACACACACTAAATATACATACAGGCACACTTGTGTGTGCACACACACACACATATAGGCTACAAACAGTGCCTAACAGAACACCAAGAATGACATGAAGAGCAGGTCAATGGAGAGCTGCCATCACCCAATACTTAGAACATGTAAACCAAATACCACTAGATTATCTGAAGTACTATTTATTTTGCATATATTTATATCTTCATTTTCAGTAAGATAAAAAAGCATAAATTTCTTATAACTTCCCTGACCTTTAGTTGTTTAGTATTTATTTACAAGAACATCACCAGAATGGCTTGTGTATATTAGAAACAATATTTTATCATGATATATCTTTAGATAAATGGATTTAAATAAGATTTTGATGCTTGTGATATTTTGTGGACTTGATACAAGCAAAATAGTTGTGAGAATGAATAATATTTTAAAAAATCAATCATTAATATGATTAGTCATAGAGATTGCTTCCTGTGGTTAAATAAAATAAAATTTGAAACTACTTATCTGGACAACATGAGAATACTTTTAACAATCCATACCAACATGTAGGTTAGATCCTTTCACTGTCTCAGTAATTCCATCTAAGACAAATATAGCCTAGGAAGTTACCTAGTTAACACTGGATACATGAATTAAAGTGATCTTGTATAAGTTATTTTTATAAATAGTACATGTAGAGTCAATGAAATTAGTGCACACTAATCCGCCATCCTCACCCATTTTCATTGGACGCCTTGAAAACTGCAGAAGTTTTATTGAACATATAAGTCATCCTTTCTCCCAAGACTCCATTTCTTCAGGCAGGTAATATTTTTCAATTTCAAGTCCCATTTTTGATCTTGTTATTCATATATTACAAATAAATTATTCACATTTTGACTTGGTTATTATGTAAGATGAGTGTGGTGGCCTCTGTGATTTAGTTAAATTGAGTAGGCATTCTTTTTGCATTAATGGTTTTGTAATTATAAACATATGATGAATTCACAAGAAGATTCACAATGCTAAGGTTGCACACCAAACAAGTTACTCTGATCATTTGTCTAATTGAAATTACAGGGGCATTTAGCCAACCGGTTGTGCAGAATCAAAACTACGATAGATTTTGACAGGATGAATCTTGGAAACAGTTTTCCATTTTAAAGTATAAATACTTTGCGTGTGATACAGCTTGCTCTATGCCGGCACCACGAGGGTGGATAGTTTTCGGTTTATACCATGGAGAGAAACTGAAGACTTATGACATGCCAAATTTATTCTTTTTCCTTTTCCCAACCTGTATGGTATTTCACTGAATCACCTTTACCACATGACAATAGACAGATATAGAGATTTAATAAAGACTTTTTACAACATGTCAGCCCTTTATACATTTAGGTATTGCTACATGTGATATTTTAGTATAGAGGGCACTGGGCAAGTCCTCAGTTTCAGGATTATCTCTGAGATGCACTCGAGGAATCGTTGGGTGAGTCACCCGGTGCTTCTGAGCTTTCGGTTTCTTACCTGTCCAGTCCAACCCTCAGGACGGCTTTGGGAGTGCACTATTTCATAGCTTTGAGAGTTCTGTGACCCACTGAATACAGACGAGCTAGCTGCGTTAGTTGTCTATTGCTGCTGTGGAGGACTACTACAAGTTTAATGGCTTTGACAAGCTGAACTTACTTAGAAGTCTACCACAAGTCAATCTAGACCAAGGCCCTTTCTGTACTCCTTCCTCCTGCAGGAAAGACTCCGTTCTCTTCCATTCCAGCTTCTCCCCCTTTGTCTGGCAATGCTTCCATCCATCTCCAAAATCAGCAAGAACAAATCTTTTTGTCTACTTTACCCATCCCACCAATCCTCCAAACACCTCTCCTCCTTCTCTTTCTGGAAGACCTTCCGGCTTTTACGTGCTCATGTGATGATTTTGGCTCTGCTCAGATAATCTAGGATGATTTTTCCATCTCAATACCCTCAGCATTCATTATAACTGCAAGTTTCTATTAAAGTAGCCTGTTCAGTGGCTTTGGAATAGGACACGGGTTTAAGGGGGCCACTATGCTTTAGTTTATTCTACTAGCATCTACTACTGTCATTGAGCCAAGGCTCATCTTAATTTTTTCCTTATAATCCCTCATTTCTGTAAGGATTTTCCTTTTGAATATGTATTTTAATTCATTTTTAAATAATAAAAAATCATAATTTTAAACCAATTATTATTAAAATAGCCATTTAAAAATAAGTGAAATTAATTTAAAATTATTTTATAATTGAATTAAATATATATTTAAAAGGAATATATATGTGGGCAGTAAGGTTCATACATATATATACATGCTAGCTTATGTTACCATGAGTTATCTCTCCAGAATTGTCAAATATTTTATAGGTTTCTTTAAAATTGGACTGAATCTGTATCACACATCCATTTCTTAACTCTATTTGCAATCAAGTTCTTTGAACGCACACATTTATTTTAAAGATTCTTGATGAATGCCTACTATTAAATATATACTAATTAATGACAGGAACCATCTCAAGATTGAAGGCTTACGAAGATCCGCGTATCATTTATGTCCCAAGATGAGAACAGAAGACTAAGTGGGTAATCGTGTTTGGCCTTCGACTCTGCCTTGTAGCTTTGTGGTTGGAATCCAGATGTTTAATCTCCTTATGTTTACATTTTTCTTTCTGAACACTGGTAACCAGACTAGTTACCTTTGCGAGGCACTGACAGCGACATCTGATAGAAGCGGTTTGAGAGATGAAAGGTTTACTTTGACGCGTGGGTTCAGACTGGCACAACAGGGAGGCAGGAGAAAGCTGAGGGCGGTGGGGAAGGTGGCAGGGGACGTTCCCATCCCAGGAAGCAGTGATTGACCAGAAGCAGCCGGACAGAACATACCCCTGCAGGCTGGCCCATAAGGACCTATTTCCCTCAGCGAGGCCCCAACTCCCGAAGGTCCCAGAGCCTCTGAAACCAGGGCTCTAGCTGTGAAACAAATATTCAAAACAGGAATTAGGGTGCTATTAAAGATCCCCATTGTAAGAATTGCAGTGCAGTCAAGTAACTGAGGATTTTGTGGAGACACAAAAAATACTAACCAGAATGTTGTAGTCTTCATCTGGGAACATGGCATGGCCAGGTGTCTAGCAAGCTTACCACAAACCACCCAGCAGGCCTCAGCAGCCCACAGAGTGGCTCAGAAGTACTTCTGTAACTTTATCTTATGTTTCCATTTTTTTCTGCAATATTTTAACATGTTTAACATGCTTTACAGGAAAACAATGCATGAGGATTTTCCTTTTGGGACATAACAATATTTAATATTGTTTTTCCAGAAGAAAATGATTCGGAGGTTTTCAGTTTCCACTTGTGAGCTCTCTGGCCCTTTATCACTTCGTGCTACTGCTCTGACTTAAGAGCTATGCACTGCTGTTACAGACCACAGCAAAGAGGGGTAAAGCTGGGGGAGAGAGAAAAATCAACCTAAACCAGTCTCTCTGTGCCTACCAAACCATTTAGTTGCAAGCTGAAACCCACCACCCATAGTTTTGCCATTATCTGTTAATGTCATACTTCTGTATGTTTCTTGTCCTTAGCATATGAATCGATGATATTTCATATTTTATTGCCGCCTCTCATTTAGTAAGAGAAAACCTAGGAATCTCCGATATACTCATGCCCCTGAGACAATCTGAAACTTTTAATTGTGTAAGTCTGAAAGAGACCACTCCACATTTGTCTACACAGCAAACTAAAACTCAGGCTCTGAGGACTTGAAGCAGAAGTCATCCTCTTGAGAAGGGAGACTTTATAATGCTTTTTCAGATCCATTTATGTCTAAGGGCCCTACAGACAAGCACAGGGAGGGTTCTCAACAGGGCCACGGTGATTGCAGCGATCTTCATTCTTTGTGAGCAGGCTATTAATTATCTTCCTTTCTGTGGGAACATTTTGCAAAACCAGAGAGCTCTTAGTAATATCTATTTTTTTCTGCTCCATCGACACCTTGCAGTGAAGAGTCAGAGTCTGTCAGGTTCTCCACCATAAATTCTAGTTTTCAGCAATTTATAAGTCATTTAAAAAACATTCTCTTGCAGCAGGAAGAGATTTGACAGGATTTTCACAGTGATCACTTCTGGAATTAAGGAGAAGAAATTGTTTCATGTGGTTGTCATGTCAGAGGAAGACACAGAGAGAGGAATCAACTGGATGGAGCAAAACAAACTATTGGAAATCTACAAAACAAACTATTGGAAATCTACAAAACAAACTATTGGAAATCTACAAAACAAACTATTGGAAATCTACAAAACAAACTATTGGAAATCTACAAAACAAACTATTGGAAATCTACAAAACCAGAGATAGTATGATTCTACCAGGAATCATACTATTAACTATTTACCTAAAAAAAGCACCTTATAATACATGTAATTCTATGTATAAATATGCATATATAATTTTAATAAACTTGATTATTCTGGGCTGATGGTCCTCCCTCTGTAACATGAGGTCCTGCTTGTTAGGGTTTCTGTCCTGCCCAGTTCCCACAGCCATTTAGCCCCAAAGAAATTACACAGAGAGGTCTATATTAATGATAAACTGATTGGCCCATTAACTCAGGCTTCTTACTAGCTCTTGTATCTTATATTAACCCATTATCCTTATCTATGTTAGCCACATGGCTCAGTACCTTTCTCAGCGGGGCAGGTCACATACTGCTTCTTCAGTGGTCTGGACAGGAGTAGGGGAAGAGCTTCCTTCTTCCCAGAATCTTCCTGTTCTCCCTGCCCCGCCTCTACTTCCTGTCTGGTTTTCCCACCTATGCTTCCTGCCTGGCCAATCAGTGTTTATTTAAAACATGATTGACAGAATACAGACAATTCTCCTGCACCATCCCTCCAAAGCCAAAGACTACTCAACAAGAACCCTACACCAGGTACAAGAAGCCACTTTTGAGTTATTAGCAGAGCTGCCAAGAGACGCCCAAAGCATGCAGCCTGTTGTTGTTGCATGTGGTTGACCCCTAATGGTAGAAACTTAAGTCCCTATTGCTGAAGACATCATCCTTCAGAAACAGGACCCAGAGACTCCCGAACTAGAGCTAACCTGAATGCCCCTCACTGAGGACTAACTCTCATGGTGCCAAAAAAACACCAATCAAGCTTCCAAAGGAGGAAGGCAACCAATAGTCCTACCGATGCCTATAAATCACAACAATGACCATCATGGAACAACAACCCTGTGGGTGCAGTCGTGTCCTAAACACCTTAGCAGTAACCAACAGCTCTCTAGTTGGACTTAAGGCCCACACAACAAATACTGGAAGTCTGATTAACTACTCAATCAGTGCTAGTGAAGTCATGATTATTGGAGGAGAATCTATAATCACTGATTTACTAAACCAGCATATTCCCTAATGACAACAGATAAACACTTGCCTTTGTACTCATAGACGTCTAATCTTCACCACCACCCCCCATCTAGGAAACCTCTTCTCAACAGACAGAGACTACTATTCAAAACCACAATTAATCAAAGCACAGAGTCATGGAAACCAGTCCTGATATGCACATCTAAAGCATTTCAACACCTAAGTAAGGGTCAGTGTACATTGTGGAAAGAGGGAAAAATGACTATAAGAGCCAGATGATCAAGGAGTTTGCTGTGAGCCTGTGTCTTCTAGTGATGTCAGAATCTACATCTCCAAAGTGTCACCAACATGATTTCCAAAACATGAGTTGAACAAGGACAACATCAATAGGTGTTCAAAAGTGAGCGGGGAAAGTTGCCAAGGCCACAGCCCTACACAAAGAACTGTAAGCCACCGAGGAAAGCTGGCAGCAGGAAAGATGCGCTTATCCAGAAAGGAATACAAAAATTGTCTGCCTTGTGCCACATAGTCAGCCCTGACAACATAAATTCAAGTAACATTATATGTATGGATTGAACAGGTTATATTTGGTAATATATATATATATATATATATATATATATATATATATATATATATTTAAAACAAGGCCATGCATTTGAAGGAGATGAGGGAAGGGCATAGAGGTATAATCTATAAGATTATAGAAAGAAAAGGAAGAAAGGAATGTTGTAATTATATTACAATCCCAAAAGTATTCTTCTGTAAGTGAAAGAGGGGACCCTTCAGATGTAGATTGGGTATTAATCAGTTTCCCCCAAAATATCTTGGTAAAGAAAGAAAGAAAGGTAAGGTGTGTGTTAGAAAGAAAAAGAATGATTAAATAAAACACTGAACTTGCAAGCACCAAAAAAACAAGGATCCCAGAGAACATCAATGCAGTTCTTTGTTCACTGAAAACACAATTCTATTTTTGTAACACCCTGACACCATGATTGCTTTCTTTTTGGTTTTCAGATTTGAGGGTTTTTTTTTTTAAAAAATATGCTGCAAAAACTCTTTGAATGAGTTTCTTTTGAAGAAGAATGAAGAGAAACAAGAGGAGAAAAGGGAATAGAAAACACAAACTCGTAAGCCCTGTGTCATTGCTATTTGATGGGAGGTAAGGTTTTTCAGCAGCAGAATGTGTTTTCCTTAATTAAATGAACAGAAGGGACAAGAGAAGAAAAGCAAGTGATGTTCAAAGAAACTCAGATAAAGCAATGCACTCCAAAAGGCAGGACCTCTCCAAATGTGAAAAGGGCACATGAACGATGATAGAAGACATGGATTTCTGAATGGATTGAAAATTAAATGGCGTAAAGTCCAATTAAAATAAAATGAGGCTTTTAAAATGAAAACACGATAGTACATTTTAGCATCTCATAACGCTAAATTTCAGAAGACTGAGAAGACATAATCATCACTCCCTATCAAGGGGATTAGAGACAAAGGAGGAAGTGTAATAGAGCTAAAATTGCCACGCTGTTCCCAGTTACTGACATAGGTGACAAAGACATCCATTCTTCTTTATTATGTCTAAGGAGGTACTTCTCAAATTTTAGCATTCACAAAGATTGTATCAGGAATTCATTAAACAATAAAAGTTGCACTCCAGCCAGGGAAGCAGGGAGGCTAACTGCAGATCTTCTCCTGCCTCTCCTCCAAATCTCATCCCCAGCTCTGTCACAGACCACATACTGCATCCTACCTCCTCCCTCTTGATCCATCTCCCATGGAACACACAGATCTTCCCTTTGGGATCCCCCACTCATTGCTTTATTCCAGCCCCCAAATCTATCAAACACTCCTCGGGAATCTGCAGGCGACTCAGCTCAACAAAACAGGGAGGCTGAAGGCAGATCATCGCACCTCCATTCCTCCAAATCTAAACCCCTTCTTTCATCCCCAGCTCTGGAGCTGACTACCTGCTGTGGCCTCTTGTCACACCACCACCATTCATAAGGGACTAAGTGAATCCTGCTGAAATGTCAACCTTTTCCCTCTTATGGACTCCCTCCGCCCTCTCTTCTAGCCCATCCTATCCTAACTGTCAGTTCCCAATACCTAGGAACACATTGCATTTTAGCTGGAACCCCAGGGGGCCACACCTATCAGAATCACAGGATAATATCCTACTAGGCAACACACAGAAACCACACTCTCCTAAGAAACAGAGAGGGCAACAGAAACCAAAGAATAAAACACACATCTGGCAAAGACAAAAGAAGACATCACCAACCAGAATTGCAATCTTCCAAAATTTAGATGCCTGGATACCACCATAAAATCACAAAGACTAAAGGGGGCCAAGAAAATATGTCTGCACTAGACCCAGAAAATGAGCCACACCTGACCTGAGCATTGTGACATAGCGTGAGCACTACAGAAAGTTTTTCAATGGCCTTTACAGGTATGATAGAGGTACTTAATGAGGAAATTAATGAACGCATTAAGAAAATATACTAAAGCACAAAGAAATAATGGAAAGAAATTAGTGAAACAGTTCTAGACTTGAATGTGGAAGTAGGTTATATAATAAAATTCAAACTGAGGGAAATCTGAAAATGACAAATTTAGCAACTCAAACAAGAACCTTAGAAGCAAGCTTCATCAACAGAATATAAGATAAGGAAGAGAGAATTCTCAGGCAATAAAGAGATGCTAGAAGAAATGGATACCTCTGTTAAAGAAAATGTTAATTCTAAAAAAAACCTGTAATAAGAAATCATGGACACTATGAAAAGAACAAATTTACGAATAATTAGAGTACAGGAATGAGAAGAACTCTAGGTCAAAGGCAAAGAAAATATTTTCAACAAAAGAATAGAAGAAAATTTTCCTAACCTAAAGAAAGAGATGCTTATCAAGGTAGAAAAAACATGCAGAATGTCAAATAGATTGAACTAGAAAAGAAAATCCCCTTGTCACATAATAATCGGAACACTTACTATTCAGAACAAAGAAAGAATATTAAAAGTTGCAAGGGAAAAACACAAGGTAACAGGCAAAGGTAAACCATTAGAATAACATGTAACCAACAATTATTCTATATATGCATATGTTGGATACGCATATATAGTCACTGCCTTTATAGATAGCATGATGGGTCTACCACACAGACTTCTGAGCATATAAACTGTACACTTGCATTTAAGGACCTCAAAAATGGAGCTAGAAACATAAAAATGAAAACAGCTGATAAAGAGTGGAGAGTGAATTCTCATCAGTAAAAATGTGTGCAGACAGGATAGTTAGAGGGTTCATGAATAGAAGAAACTATTGTGATTTAGAATTATCAGGAAAAAATCATAATGAATAAGGAACCTCAACTTGGAGGCAGAGATAGGACACATTTGGAAGACAGGATTGGAAAGCTAATACCAGAGCTGATCATTGTTATCAATAGAGGTACAGAATAAAAAGATAGCAAAGTTTGGAAATATCTTCTCAGAAACCCATCTTCTTTGAATCAAACAAGTTATGACATGTTCAATAATGTAAGTTTTACAGAAATCTGACAGTGTTTCCATCTCCCAGTGGATAAAATCAAAATTAATTAGCTTACCAAGCTTCAGTAAAAAGCATTGACTCAGAGTGGACAAGAATAAGCAATTTAAGTGCAGAGAGTATCAAAGGATTTGATTTTCCTCCCCAGGACCTTTTTAAAACAGAGTAATCTTCTGAGTTTTGTATGGTAGTAGAGACCGCATTGTGTCAACAAAAGAAAGATAGCTAAAAAGATGAGCTTTCAGCATCTGTCTTATTTTCAGATCCTGTAATTCAAATGCTATGCTTTTATGGAGAAGTAATATCAAACAACATTGATTTTCTATTCTTTTAAATGCCATCTGAGCATGTGTGCATCTTGACATACTCCTTCTGATATCATAGCTCCTTCTGATCTACAATGAGCAAGGAAAGAATTGCTCACTACCTCCTTAAATTGACTCTTGGTTGATGTACTTACAAAAACCTTCATATGTACTAATAAATATTCTGAAACAGGCAGCCATTGCAGCATTTACAGACCACACAATGGTGATTTTTTTTATATTAACCAAGACTCTCCTAAGACAGTAATGGGTCCTTATATTAAAATCAATAATTTAAATATCCTCATTCAAAACATTCATTCAGGCCTAATACATCAATGACAACCACTAAAATATAAAGTTTTGCCAGAAAATGAGGTAGTCTGCCTGTAGAACTTCTCCTCTCTCTGTTACCCCAAACCTAACACCCCAGTCTTGTTCCTATGCTGCAACAGAATACCACCTGTAGCCTCCCTTTCCTTCTTGCCACATCTTCTGTGGATCCCACAAACCACCTACTCCTAATCCCCTACACACATTCAGTACTATATCCTACCCCCCAATTCCAGTAGGCATACCTTGCTAACCCAAAGACCACTATTCCCTGCTGGAGGGAGGCTCCTTGTTGGTTCCTGACTGCTCAGTCTTGAAATAATCACACAGAAAACACATTATGTGCAATACTGTTTGGCCAATAGCTTAAGCGTATTTCTGGCTAACTCATATCCTAAACTAACCCATCTCTATTAATCTTTGTATCACCATGAGGTCATGGCTTACTAGGTAAAGTTCCCAGTGCCTGTCTTCAGCGAGTCTACATGGCTTCTTCTTGACTCTACCTCCTTTCTCCCAGCATGCTGTTTAGTTTTCCAAACCTACCTAAGTTATGCCCTATCAACAGGCCAAGGCAATTTCTTTATTCACCAATGGTATTTACAGCATGCAGAGGGGAATCCCACATTACCTCCCCCTATTCTGTTTAAATGAAAAGGAAGGTTTTTAACTTTAACATAGTAAAATTACATATAATAAAAGGTATCAAGCAATAAATACAGTTACAATATTTATATTTATTTTATCTTTTATCATAACTAAGGAAAACTATGACTATCTATGTTTCCACTCTGTCAAAGACTCCAGAAGGATATATATATGTATTTATTTACACACATATATATATATATATTTTTTTTTACCTGTTAACAGAAAGTACATTATAAACAACTTCCAACATTCTAGGATGACAGAGACATCTCACTGCCTGAACAGTCACCCAAAGTTCTTCTGTATCACTGGAGCATCCATCTTCAGCCTACAAGTCCATAGTATCCAGCAGACTTTTCCACAAAGCAGGAAATTTCAAAGACAGTTCCACCTGTATTGACAGTTTGTCAGTCACTTTCTTCTGTCTAGCAGAATGTCTAGCATTCTTTTTCATAAAGCAGGAACCCTAAAGGACTGTCTCACCTTTAGGCAAGTTCAGCAGTCATCCCTCTGTGGGTCCTGCATGTCCAGTTTATACAGCATACCATCAAGCAGTCCAGGTCTTTTATGTCTAAATCTGTCCAGAAGTGCTTCTTAAAATGCTAAGTGCTTTTTAAAAATTTAAGCTGCAGCACTACTAGGGTATATACGGCCCTGCTGCTTGCTCGGCACAGTCCAACATGGTGGAAGTCTGTTCACCGCCTCTGTAAGCCATGCACATTGCCGCAGTTCCAAGTATGCAGCAGGACTGTGTCGAGCCATTAAGCAGTTGTAGCACTCTGCTCACAAAACCCATTTAAATGCTCCATAGCTGAACCTCATGAGGGTTCATAGTCGCAGCACAGCCCAGGAAGCCACAGCCATTTCAAAGTGGCACAACTTTATCTGCTACCACTGAATCAGGAAAACCTCTCTTGAAGGAACTGCAGCATGCAAAGCCCATCCAAAAAAAATGTGGCTAAACTTTGTTTTTTAGTGTCTAGAATTTCTTACCAAACTCTTGCAGGTTTTAGGTATATTTTAGTCATCCACGTTGGCGCCAATTTGTTGGAATAAACCACTTGTTTGTTTCCTGGATGCTCAGCCCTGAAATAATCACACAGAAGCTATATTATTTAAATCACTGCTTGGCCCATTAACTCTAGCTTCTTACTGGTTAACTCTTACATCTTAATTTAACCCATCTCCAATAATCTGTGCATCACCATGAGATTGTGGCCTACCAACAAAGTTTCAGCATGTCTGTCTGTGGTGGCAGCTCCATGGCTTCTAAGGAGGACTATAATCTGTGAGTCTACCTCTAAATAAATAACACTCTATTAACATGGTCTGTCAGTTACACTAGGCCTTAGGCAAAGTTGGCTGCTCCAACATTGCAAATGAGACCGGGTGATTGCCCAGGTAGCCAGTTGTCTCTGTCATTTGTTGCACATTTTGCAAGTTGCTTGCACTTCTGTTTACTCAAGTAATATTATTTCCCTTCTCATGTCTTTGATAGGGTTGAAGACTAGATAGTTGTATTTATTTTTCTCTCATGACTTGGCCAAGTGTTTTAAAATATAAGACTTAAGCTCCTTAGGATAGGATAATTATTGAAACATTTATCACATGTTTCTTGCTTGATATTGTTTATGCTGTTGTAATTGTAATTTATTTTTATACCTGATATTTGTTCTTATTGTATATAATTTTGTATTACTAGTAGAACTTTTTTATTTAAACAAAAGTGAGAGGTGCTGTAGGAATTCCCTTAAGTTACCTGCCCACTTGGGCATGGCCTCTTATATTATAAATGCCAATGTAAAGCACAGGTCTGGCCTCTCTTCTGGTAGCGTGATTCATTTTCTGTTCCCCATTTGTGCAGAGGATTGTGATCTGTGTGTCTACCCCCAAATAAATAACCCTCTATTATACTCAATTCTGAGCTAGTGTGAGATTTCTTTTAAGTGTCCATCTTCACCTCCCAGGGCAAAAAGTAGGCTGAGGGCAGACCTGAAACTTTCTTAATGTTCCCTCCATTCTCATCCCAAGCCCTATAGTGGAAAAACTGCTGTGGTCTTGTTTTATTGATTCTACTTCCAAACTTTGACTTTGATCAGTTTTATTTATGTCCTTCCACTGTTTTGTGGATTTCTTTAAGGGATTTATTCATTTCCTCTTAAAGGACCTTTATCATATTCATAAAGGCTGCTTTAAAGTTTTTTCTTGTGCTTCAGCTATGTTGGAATAGTCCAGCCTGCTGTGGTAGGATAGCTGGGTTCTAGTGGAGACATATTATCCTGGTTGTTATTTATTGTGTTTTTATGCTGGTGCCTCAGCATGTGGGGGTTCAGAAGATTATAGTTCTAGGTTCTGATTTCTGGATTTGCCTTTGTTTGATGGGTATTTTGTTCCTTTATGAATTTTGGGAGAGTGTGATACCTATGTGTTGCCTGCTTTCCTGGCCTCTTCAGCTGGTGTATTTACAGGGAATGCCTGCTGGTGTTGAAGTCTGGGATACTGGGATGAGCTGGAGGAAGGAAGTTTGGAGGAGAAGGTCTTTGTGATCCATTGATGATAGGGTCAAACTAAAGGCAAGAAAGAGAATATCCAAATTAACAAAATCATGAACAAAAGGGGAATATAACAACAGACACAGAAAATTTAGGAAATCATAAGGAAAACACTAAAAGAAATGGATAACTTTCTGGATGGGTATTACTTACTCAAATTAAATCAAGATCTGATAAACAATGTAAATAGACCTATGTGAAATAGAAGCAGTCATTAAAAGTTCCCCCCAAGAGCCCAGGGCCAGATAGTTTTAGGGCAGAATTCTACCAAACTTTCAAGGAAAATTTGCCTCAAATTATTCCACCAAATGGAAACAAAATGAACATGATTATTCTGATACCCAAACCACATAAAGACTCAGCAAAGAGAATTACAAAACCATTTCCTTCATAAACACTGATGCAAAAATACTCAATAAAATACTTGCAAACCAAATCCAAGAACATATCAAAAAGATCATTCACCATTATCAAATAGGCTTCATCCCAGATATGCAGCAATAATTCAACATATGAAAATCAGTCAATGTAATGCATCATATAAACAAGCTAAAGGAAAAAAACAGATGATAATCTCACTAGATACAGAAAGGTTCTTGACAAAATCCAACTCCTTTATAACAAAAGTCCAGGGGATACAAGGTTTATACCTAAACATAATAAAGGTAAATTTTACATCAAGCCTATAGCTAATATCAAATTACATGGAAAAAACTCAAAGAAATCCCAGTAATGTCAGGAACAAGACAAGGTTGTCCACTCTTTCTGTATCTATTCAATATAGTATTTGTAATTTTACCTAGAACAATAAGACAATGAAAGGAGATCAAGGGAAGAAGTCAAAATATTGTTACTTGTAGATGATATAGTAATATACATAAGCAACCCTAAAAATTCCACCAGGGAACTCCTACAGTTGATAATCACTTTCAACAGAGTCACTGGATACTAGATTAACTCAAAACAATCAATTACCCTCCTATATGAAAAAGAAGTCAGGGAAACAACATCTTTCAAAATAGTCTCAAATAATATAAAATATCTTTCAGTATCTCTAACCAAGCAAGTCAACCACCTGTATGATAATAACTTCAAGTTTTTGAAGAAATAAATTGAAGAATATATCAGAAGATGTAAATATCTTCAATGCTCATGGATCAGTAGGAGTAACAGGAAAAATGGCCATCCTACCAAAAGCAATCAACAGATTCAATGCAGTATGCATCAAAATCCCAACACGGTTCTTCACAGATCTTGAAAGGAAAATGCTCAACTTATTATAGAAAAAAACAAAAAATCCAGGACAGCTAAAAAACAGTCCTGAAAAATTAAAGAAATCCTGGATAGCCACCATTCCTGATTTCAAGTTGTATTACCCAGCTTTGGTAATATAAAAATGAATGGTATTAGTACAAAACAGACAAATCAAACTGAAGACCCAGATATAATTCACACACCTATGGATACCTGATTTTTTATAAATAATCCAGACATACACAAGAAGATGCTGGGGAAGAAAAACAGCATCTTCTACAATTGGTGCTCATCAAAGTGGATGTCAATAGGTAGAAGAATGCTAATAGACCCATATCTATCAGCTAGTACAAAACTCAAGTTCAGTGTTTCAGAGATCTCAACATAAACCAGATACACAGAACCTGATAGAAGAGAAAGTAGAGACTAACCTGGCGCCTCCATGGTGTTCCTCTCATCTTCCACCTATCTTCCTCCCAGTGATCTCCTCAAATGCCTTCCTTAGGAAACTTGGTTAATTTCTCCCTGACTCCAAAACTGTCATCAGTTCAAAGAGATATGAACAAAGACAATAATTCACCAATAATATTGAGTATGCAGAGAGTTTCCACTCAAGCTTTTGACTTTTAGTTTGTTTGATGAAATCTCTAGTGGAGGCCAAAGTTATGTAGATCTGTTCAAACAGCTTTAAGCAATTCCAGGTCCTAACATCTAACACATGGATGGTCGAATGCCTATAGTTCACATCTTGTAGGGACACAGAGATTCTGAGTGCAATGTGGACACTGTGATCCACGTACTTCGGAGGTCACAGGTAGCGATCATGTAGCACATCATTTGCTTTACCCATAGTTTGTCAAAGCCAAGGGCAGAAGAGGAAAATGGCTGCCATGTGGGGTATGAAATACACTTTCCTGTAGCACACACGATGAGACCTCTAAACCTCACATGAGGCAAAATAAATGTACCCTCATTGACATTCAAGGCACCGTTGGAACAGTCAAGGCATAATTCCCCTGCCTAGATAAGGAAGATCCCCATCCCTGAAGAAGGGATAGTGCACAATCAAGAGCATAGGAGAATGAATTGATAAAGGAGAGTATGGGAGATGAAACTGTTACTGAAAAATCAAGAGATGAGAAGTTCCATGATGTAGAATAACAACAATAACAAGACCAGACTGAATGAATGGGTATAGGCAGATTATGGGAGTTTAGGATCTTCTAGGGAAACTGGAATCAAATATATTTTCACAGGATAGTGACGTCATGATACATCTGTATAAAATATGTCAGTCTGCTATCAACACATCAGCTAGAAAACATTTTAGTGTTCCAAGTATTACCTAGGAACTTCACCAGTTTTGATACTGGTGGTCATCTTTCCAGTGGATCTAAACATATATTAACATATATCACTCCATAATCAGCTGTTGACAATCTACACCCTTTTTTATCCTTAAGAAAAATTATATGACAACTGGCTTAAATAGATGAGTGTCCCAATTTACAGAGAAAGTTTAAGCATCGGTGCCAATCACATCTTTGCCGTCTCAGTAGAATCCTAAATGGACTTGACAGTCCAGCCCACGCTGCCTTCCTCCCTTCAGTTAAACTTCCAATCATGGCTCATTCACACCACACCAAAATCAAGTGCCTTTTACTCTGCCTTTATACTGAATTACATGTAAAGTTGTTTTCTGAGCACAGTGCTAGCTTTACAGGTGTCACCTGCATGCTTAGTGTTAAAACCTTACTGAAAGATACATTTTCTGTCATATCCTGGGCACTTACACTCACACTTCAGGCTGTCCTCTAGTTAACTCTCACCAAAAAAGGCTCTATTACCCTAACATAGTCTTTTATGAAGAGGCTTCTTGGAGCATTTGCACTTTGAAAATTTAATGTAAAATACAGTGTGCCATCTTGGCTTGCATCTCCATTCAATGGGTTCAGAGCATCTCATCATTCAACCCACGAGTTAGATTAATGTGTATGCAACCAGGCAAGACACTTGCAGCTCTCTATAAGTTGCATAGCACGCCCTATTTAGCTTTCTTCGTGCCCTTCAAGTCTGAAAGCCAGTTGGCCATACACCAACAGAGAGAGCACAACTTGAAAAGCAAAAGGATGGACTGAGCGTCGTCACACCTGTAAGTCACAGGGCTGAGTTTCAAATTCAGCTAGGGACATCTGAAAGCCTAGGCATACCGAGCCTGCCCTCCTGCCCATCACCTTTCAGCCTTTCTGTTTTCCCTAAGTTGGGAAGCATAGAGATTAAACAATGTTGGACAATGGTCTCTATTCTGTCAATTATATTTTAAATAAACGCAGATTGGCCAGTAGCTAGGCAGGAAGTATAGGCGGGACAACCAGACAGGAAGTAGAAGTGGGTCAATGAAAACAGGAGAATTCTGGGAAGAAGGAAGTCCTGGTTTGTACTCCTGACCCAGCCACAGAAGAAGCAAGATGTGACTACCTTGCCAAATAAGGTACCCAGCCATGTAGATAGCAGAGACAAGAATAACGGGCTAATATAAGTTATAAGAGTTAATAAGAAGCCTGAGCTAATATGCCAATCAGTTTGTAACTGATAATGTAGACCTCTGTGTGATTTCTTTGGGACTTAACGATTGTGGGAAGTGGGCAGGGCAGAAACCCCAACAACAGTTAAAGACACCATCTTTGGGCTGTTTGCCCTACTGTCAACAGTTGCACAGGTATTTTATGAAGAAAATTTAAATTCAAACAAACAGACCTTTAAAACCTTATTTCGTTTTAATTGTTTAGAATTTCTAATCCTCTTTGGGTTCTTCCTCATACAAATCAGGTCTTTCATAGGAGATTTCAAAACAGTTCCTGCTATCTATAGGCTCTCTAACCACTTATGCCTTATAGATATTATTATTTTATAACCAGTATAAGAAGAAGAGAATTTTTCACTTTTTTGGCTAAAGATGGAATTGAGGTCAATACTATTATTTGTCAATACTATTATTTATTGGTTATTTATTAATATTTAGTACTATTATTTATTAACTATTACTTATTAAATAATATTATTATTAACTTGAGTTTGCTAAAGTTGTCTAAGAGCTTCACCTGATGAATTTAGAAAGAAATTTCTGGAATTCCCCCTCCACAAATGACTCAATAAATAGCAAATGTCTTTTCAAGTATTGAGTACTTGTTTATGTTGTGGGATATGAAAATTATGTGATCAAGTAACATCGTCAAAATCAAAAGAAATATTGTACTCTAATACTTAAGATGCCTTAAAAGATTCCACCATTGTGGGAAACTGACAAGTAATCATCTTGCAGATATATGTGGAATTCAAAATATGAAAATTATCAAATAGGTAGCAGTTAGGAAACTAACTCTTTCTATATCTATGTAGGTATCTCATAAATTAATATCACGAAAATAAATCTTAGCAATTTAATGAAAAGACATGTTATGTCACTTTCAGGAATGAAATAATCTTGGAATAGTCCAATCATAGATTCTGCCCCTGGTGAATTCCAAAATGGGTTCCTTTCTTTCCTTCTGTCAGACAATCTTAGCTTAAGTTTGTAGACAAGAAAATACAGCCAAAATCGACATTTAAAGAGGTGCTCATTGAGGATTCATACCAAGGGAGTCTTATATTGGCGATCTGTCCTTTCTGCAGTATCACTATCTTAAAATAACCTGACAGCAAGTTACATGGAACACTGACCAAAGGTAAAATTGTGAAGTATAGCTTCATATCCTGATAATCTTCCTTCCTTCCTCTAAAAAACATAGTGGTCTATCTGGAAGGCTTCCTCTCTTCCCTTTTTAAATAACATTCAGTGATACTTCTCCTGCTTAAGAGCGCCAGTGTCTTACAGAATCCTGTTACAGCTAAGAAATCATCTACAAGCATCTTCTTCCTTCTGCCTTCTTGACAGCTGCACAAGTCCTAATGAGAAGCAAATCCTCTTATTAAACAAACACTGACAGAAGGCTGACAATGTCTCTAGGATTCTTGAGATAAAACCCAGTATAAGAGTCAAGCTTTGATCCTTAGAGGCCTGTATCTCCAAAATAAAGACTTTCAAATAAAGTAACTAGAATCAAGGGACGGGGACAAATAGCACTTATTTTTGATAGTACATTTTGAGGCATCTAATCTAACTTCCAAGTCAGGGCAGGTGTTGCAGTGGGTTAGTATGTTGTCTGAGGTTTTCTGTCCTGCCCGGTTGCTGTAGTCACTAAGTCCCAAAGAAATCACACAGAGGTCTACATTAGTTATAAACTGATTGGCCCATTAGTTCAGGCTTCTTATTATTCTTACAACTTATATTAGCCCATTATACTTGTCGATGTTAGCCACGTGGCTGGGTACCTTATTTGGCAAGACAGTCATATCTTGCTTCTTTTGTGGCTGGGTCACAACTACCAACTAGGACTTCCTTCTTCTCAGAATTCTCCTGTTCTCATTGACCCACCTCTACTTCCTGTCTGGTTGTCCTGCCTATACTTCCTGCCTGGCCACTGGCCAATCAGCATTTATTTAAAATATAATTGACAGGTTACAGACCATTGTCTCACAGCATTAGTATCTAAACTAGGTTCAAAGAAGTGAAAGAAAACCAGAAGAAAGAACATTCTAGGCAGGAGGCATATCTGTGCAAAAATTCCAATTTGACATGAAAGGAGAGATTTAGTGGTCTGCATACAGTGCATTGAGGTTGTATAGGAAGAAGCAGGAAAGGATGGATTGCAGTATAGAAGTCTTGTGGAGCAGAGCGTGATGGCCTTGGCTCTGGCGCCAGGGAGTTAGATGGAAACATAGTGGAATGGTTTAAGTTAGAGTCTTAAGGAGCTCTTTGGGTACATTGTAGAGAACAAATTGGAAAGGGCACAGACTGGAAATCAATAGCCTAGCACAATGAACACAATGAAGGTAACTGCAAACAATGAGTGTACTCAGGAAATATGAATCAATGGGGTGATAGATTGGGCACAATAATTAGGGTGAGGAAAATGAGAACAATAAAGGGGAAAGAGGACACTAAGTCTCTCTTCACACCCTGTGGGACAGCTGCCTACAAATAGCTCCTTGTGAACATTTCTACAAATGATTTCTGGGAAACAGAAACATTGGGTGCCCTGATCAAATCAGGTAACACCAAACACTCTAGGAGATGCAGGCATTTCTCCTTTTCGAAAGTGCAAGCTCTCATCATAAATTTTTACAATTACCTCCTGTTTTATGTCAAAAAAAATCCTCTGAACAGTATCTAATAAGCTCATTTATGCTAACATAATCAATGACTTATTAAGCAAGATGAATACCTCATCTCATTTAAGCTTTATGTGTAATTAAACTAAAAGCCTTCATTTTGTAACTGACCTGTCTTCTTTCATCTATAGCTCACCCAAAGAAAAGCATGCTTAACACAGACACCAGCATACAGATTTCTTTTTGGTTTTGCCAACTCAGTGATTTTATCCTGTTGCCTCAGCTTTTGAAATCTTTAAAGCATAGAGAAGATAGAAGCTTCTAGACAACAAGAGGTCTAGATATCAGGAAATCATTTGGACAGTTTCAAAGTTTCTTTTTAAAACCACAATGCCCATATAAGGAAAACACAGGCCCCACGTGGGAAGGTAATTTATTTTATGCCAAAGAAGAGCTGGATGTTTGTTTACCTCTTTTAGGGCATGACCCATAATATTTTCCTGGGGCTGAGTAGAAGATGCTGGTCCCTCTGAGCATGTCCTTATGATCTGAAATGGATACTGATGATCACATCTGACTTTAGCTTCATTACTTTATTTTTAAATGAATATTTCACCCAGGAAGTTTGAAAAGATCTTGTGCTCCATTTGGGTTTAAAAAAGTAGACATACTAAGCTTATAGGAGATTAGCTTTCAAATCATAATTAACACACAGTTTATTTCATCTTTTTTCCTAAGAAGGATAAAATGGTTCCTATGATGAGTGATGAATGAGTTTCTACTATATACAGGAAAATTTTATTAGGACCTCCTGGAATGGAGCACCCTAAAATCTTTATTTTAAGAAGAATATTTGATACAAAAGGCTTTAAAGTAGTAGAGGGACTCAATAGGAGATCAGCAAGAGTGGAGGAAGAAAAGAGAGGGTAGAGGGTATGCTGGATAGTTTTATGTCAACTTGGCTCAACTAGTCATCTGAGAGAAAGGAGCCTTATTTGAGAAAATGTTTCTATAAAATTGGGATGCAGGCAAGCCTGTGAAAGACTTTCTTAATTAGTGACTGATTGGCGAGGGCCCAGTTCATTGTGGGTGGTGCCATCACCATCAGCTGGTGGTCCTGAGTTCTGTAAGAAAGCAGGCTGAGCAAGCAATGAGAATAATCCAGTAAGAGTTTATGATGACCACAGGAAAGTTTATCTAAGATCAAATGTCTTTGAAAAAACACTCCAAATTTCTTTTGAGCCTTAATTCTTCATAAACAGTAACTTAGAGTTGTTATTCTCGGAGAAGCAAGTAGAATCAATATGGAGTGACTAATCTCTATTGCTCCTAAGGAAAGAATTGTGTGAGTCTTGGTACACACCCAGGCAATAAACCAATCAATAAGCAATCATGTAATATTTTCATGTCTACAGCTAATGATCAAGCACTTCACCATAGTCTTTATGCACACAAAGCAAATGCCCTGCCACTGAGTTTCGTCTCAAGCTTCATGACTGTGGGGGTGTGGAGGGTGGAAGGGGAGGGGAGAGGAAAGGGGAAGGAAGGAGGAGAACGTGAGCATGAGTGAACAGTGTGGTTGAAACGAGGGAAGGACAGAGAGGGAGAGAAAAGAAAGCGATATCTTGATTGAGGGAACTATTATGGGGTTAACAAGAAACCTGGCACTAGGGAAATTCTCAGAAATCCTCAATAATGACCCCAGCTGAAACCCTAAGCAAGTGCCTGAACTGGCCTTGCCTGTATTCAGATTGACACTACATCATAGAACCTTCATCCAGCAATGGATGAAAGCAGATATAGCAATCCACAGCAAATCACTGGGCTGAGCTTCTGAAGACCAGTTCAAGTGAGGGAAGAGTGATAATACAAGCAAAGGGGTCAAGACCATTATGGGTGTATACCTGGTGTAGGAGGTCCTTCTGTCTATGTGTTGCTTTTATTGGTTAATAAGTAAAGAAACTGCCTTGGCCTGTTGATAGAGCAGGGGAAAATGACTGAATGCTGGAAGAAGGAAGTCAGAGAAGGAGGTACCATGGAACCACTGGAGACAGATGCTGGGAACATTACCTGGTAAGCCACTGCCATGTGGTGATACACAGATTAATAGAAATGGGTTAAATTAAGATGTAAGAGTTAGCCAATAAGAAACTAGAGCTAATGGGACAAGCAGTGATTTAATTAATACAGTTTCTGTGTGATTATTTTGGGTCTAAGCTAGCCAGGCAGCCAGGAAGAATAAGCAGCCCTCCCTCCAACATATACCCATAGAAACAAATGACCTGAGCTAGTGGGAGTTCACTGACTCTGAACTGATAGTGGGGGCTGTAGTAAGAGGAGCATGGGCCCTTTGTTCCATCCTGTCTGGCTAGCTTACACCCGAAATAACCACACAGAAATTGTATTAATTAAATTACTGCCTGGCCCATTATATCTAGCCTCTTCTTGGACAACTCCCATTCTTGATCTAACCCATTTCTATTAATCTGTTTTCACCATGAGGTCGTGGCTTACCGGGAAAGATTCTAACCAGTGTCAGTCTCGGGCAGGAGAACCATGGTGTCTGCCACACTGCCTTCTTCCCACATTACGTTCTCTCTACTCCGCCTACCTGATTTCTGCCCTATCAAAAGGCCAAGGCAGTTTTCTTTATTCACCAATGAAAGCAACACAAATGCAGAAGAACCTCCTGCACCAGGGGGCAGGGGTGTGTAACCTTCATAAGACCAAACTAGTCCCTCTGAATGTGGGTGACAGTTGTGTGGCTGTGGCAGTCTGTGGGGCCACTGGCAATGGGACCAAAATCTATCCCTAGTGCTTGAACTGGCCTTTTGGAGCCCATTCTTTTGAAGGGATACTTTGCTCATCTGGACATAGTGGGGAAGAGCTTGGACCTGCCTCAAAGTGATATGTCAGACTTTGTTGACTCCCTTTGGAAGCCTTACCGCTATGAGGAGTAGATGGGGGTGCCACGTGGGGGAAAGGTGGAAGGGGGCAAAAGGGGAAGGGAGTATGAACTGGGATAGGTATACAAAATGAGAAAATATTATCTTTTAAAAAAATAAATATAATAATACAAAAGAAGAAAAAATTAATCCTCTTTGTATCTTTAGAAAACTGAAGAACTTTTATCACTGAGTGCCATGATAGGCCACAAGCTAAAACACAGTGAAAGTAATAAAGGAAGCTGGAAATCTAACCCATTCCCTCTCCAACTCTTGAATAAAACTGTTTTCGAAGACTCAACCCTTGGCTTCAGGAAGAAAACAACAGTTCTGGCTTAATCTCCAAGAGAGTCAGGTTATTGGCAAAGAAGGAAGATGTTCCTTTGTCTTGGAAATCCCTCCATGTAGTAAAAAAGTTAAGCAGAAACCCAGACATGAGTGTATACATACACAAAGCAATATAAAAGTATCCAGAACAGGCACCAAAAACTACAGAGAAACCCTGTCTCAAAAATGAAAAAAAGTCAATCATTTTATTTCCTCTAATCCCTTTGATAAATGTAGCTTTGGAACATGAAGCCAAGTCGGGAGTTACAGGTCTAATCCCATTCCAACCCCATTTCCCTCCCTCTCCCTGTCCATCTCTTCATCCTACTCACTTCCATTTTCTTCTTCCTCCTCTTTTCCTCAGATCCATGAATTCCTCACAAGATCTGTAACAGCTCATATATTGGAGTTTTCTCTAGTCTTCCAACGTATAGGCTTTTCCCCAGAACTCATATAGGAGGAAAATCCTTAGCAGCTACTTTTCTTTAGCTCCACCTGCTACTCCTGTGAATAGAGGCACACGGCAAAGCTCCTTCCTTCTGTATTAAAAGTACCTCCATCACATGGATGGATGTTTGTCATTTCCTGCTTGCTATGATTGAGTGACAAATGTGAGTTTCCTCTACTGCATTGCTGTGCAGGAAGAATTTTGGTGACGTTTCCTCTAAGAGTTGCCTCAAAGCAGACGGTCATTAAAAGATTAAAAGTATATGTGTGAGTGAGTGAGTAAGTGTGTGTATGTGTGTGTGTGTGTGTGTGTGTGTGTGTGTGTGTGTGTGTAGGGAAATCATTCTATCCTCCTTTCTATGCTGCAGCATAGTAACATAAGTGGCTGGCTTTAATAGGTTAATAGCACCACAAACACCCTCTTTAAATCTCCAAGGAAAGAAGTTGAAAGAGTTGACTGTCCCTTGGCCAGGTATCATACTTTTCTTTCCCTGAGACCACTTGAAGTTGTATAGCTGTCTCATGGACTCCATAATTGAATTTCCCTTCCTTGTAGCATTTTGAATATTGAATCATTGCTTGTTGTATCTACAGTATATTAACCCCAGGATATGATCTTATGCATGAGAATTTCAAAAACAAGATTTTTTTAAAATATGGAAATACTTTTGGAAGTGCCTCGGGTTACTCTACATACCCTGCATGGGTGTGCTCAAGCAGAGCTACTCCCCAGTAACATCCAGAAAGTCTTGCAGACCCATTTGGGCTTGTTTAGATTTTTGACAGATTTCTCATCTTTCTAAGGAACCAACATTAATTTGATACTCAAAGAATCCCAGTCACTTATTTTTAAAGAACGATTTCAGTATGAGAGAGAGAGAGAGAGAGAGAGAGAGAGAGAGAGAGAGAGAGAGAGGGAGGGAGTGAGTTTGCAGTGGTGATTTGAGCTAAATGACCCTGATAGGTTCATATATTTGAGTGCTTGGTCCCCAGTAGGTGAATTGTTTGGGAAGGATTAGAAGGTGTGGCCTCGCTGGAGGACGTGTGTCATGGTTATCAGGGTGGACTTTGAGATTTTAGCTCACATCGGGCTCTCCTTATGCTTGCCAGTCTCTGCTCCCTCTGCAGCACCACACCTTCCCTGCCTGCCTCCACACTCCTCACCATACTGACAATGGATTAATTCTCCAAAACAGTAAGCAAGCTGTCCATGAAATGCTTTCTTTAGTAAGAATTTCTTTGGTTATATTCTCTTCACACCAACAGAATAATGGCCACTAAAACAATCACCTAGGTTTGTAAATGGTGAACTGAATTATAGAAATTTAGAATTTGTCCAAGCTTAGTTGCTAAGAAGAATTCAGTTTTGACTTAATGTAGCCTCCAAGCTTCAAGTTTTTAATGTAGACTTTTGTCCTCTGAGAAGAACACTCAACCCCCAGGTGCTGGAGTTTGAAGGAAAGAAATAAACCATATTTTTTGGAAATCAATTTTTCAAGAATTAAAGGGTCATATTGAAATGTAATGTAGCAGAATGCCTTCTAACACTCCAATAAGTAGGAAGCTATGTATCTTTAGCCCATGTATTGTCCAGAAGGCAGTAAATGAAGACAGCCCCACTACAGTCAATGGCAAGAGTCACCAGAATCATTTAGCTATTGTCCTATTTTTTCTGTTCCTTTTCTTTGATGCTGCAGTATTATATTTAAAACTTTGGCGTGCTGGATAAATCTCCTCGTTTTCAGTTCCCTAGTGCTGAGCATGTTACCAAGACTCAATAAAGGCAAGCCAATAACAACCTCCCCAACCTTGCACCAGGGGAAGTTTCTTCCCAGCAGGAGCTCATGACTGTCTTCCAACTTGATGGCTCTCATCACCTCTGGCATTCTTATTTTCACAGGCTTGCCTGAGAAACCTGCCTTCTATGCTGTTAGTACAGTGTCTCCTTATGGACATGTGCTCCTGTGGTCCTTTGCTTTTCTGAGAATTTAATTTTGCTGTGGATTTAGTGTAGATGAAATATAGACTTAAGTAACCTCTTACCAATTAGTTTTTCTTTTATAAAGTTAATGAACACAGTCCTGTGTTGGTTTAATCATTCCAATCATTTGGGTACTCTTTCTACTGCAAGCTTCAGAGTATACGTTTAGTGGAAACAATATGTAGACAGAGTATGACTCTTTCCAATGCCTCTCAGAGCAAATTGTTCCAATGAAGGAGGGAAAGCTTTAATTTGTTTCTTTGCATCCATATTCGTGATACATTATAGCAAATGTAAAAGTAGGTAAAAGATTTGTCCTAGCAGCCTAAGGCTTTGAACCTCTCAGCGCATCAATTTAATTTAATCTAAATGAAAAAAGTCATTTTTTCCATTTAAAAGAGGTGGTCAATTTTAAACATCAACCACCGTCATTTAAGGTAAGAGTCTAACTCTTAACTGTGCTTTCCTACTGTTTTTCTATGTCTCAGCTTCCATGCCCACTAAAATTCTTCCTGAAACACAAGATGCAGAAACACTGTAGCATTTCACACCTGGTAGGGATGGCGCAAATGGGCCCGGCTTCCATTCTTAGCCATGCACACAGGTTTTCTAGGGCTCTTACTTAAAGACAAAAGTTCAAGTCCGATTCATAAAGATCAAAATAGAGATGACTGAGTTTTTCCAATGTTACTCTTGGATTGTCTTCATTTCAGTTACAAAAATTTAGAATATGGCTGTAAATGATTTCCTGTATAGAGTCTCATGTGGTCTTATCATCCTCAACCCGCATTAGCTTCAGTTCAGTAGCAGTAAGGTTTGGACAGGGTCGTCATTGTATGGCCAGCCAGATGCTCAGTGGGTAAGGTGCCTGCAGCTGAATCCGATGACCTGCATTCAGTCCCTTGGGCCCATGTAGTATAAGGAAAGAAAATAGTCCCTCAAATTATCCGCTTACCTGCACTTCAGTGCATGGCAAATGCATTCACAAACGTACACACACACACACACACACACACACACACACACACACACACACACACACACACACAATAAATTAATTAAAATGGTATAAAAGTTAATATCTTCCTTTATATTTTGATCATTTTAGATGTCTGTTTTTCTTCTATCAAAAATAAAAATAATCTAGTATACAAGTCTTACTCTGATGGGTTTTATTTGTCTGTTTGTTTTGCTATTCTGGTTATGATATCAAACCCAGTGGCCCAACAACAGATGAACAGATAGTGAAAATTTGGTATATATAAAATGTATTAACACATCTCTAAAGGAAAATGAAGTCACAGGATTTGCGGAAAACTGGATGGGCTTAGAATGTATAATATTCAGCAAGACCACATGCTCTCAAAAAGAAAACAATATGTTCTCCCTCATACTCAGAAACTAACTAATCATATGTGTAACAATGTAACCAATTGTGCATGTAGATACAGTACAAATGTAGAAAAAAGAAACTTCAAAGCTAAATATTAGTGAATGAGGAAGGACTAAATGGGTATTCTAACTATAGTGGGGTCCACTGAGTTGTATGTTGTGTTGGTAGTTAATTTTAGTGTATAATGCTATTTCTTTGCAATATTTTAAAATATTATTTTTGGCTTAACTAGGTGTCAGAATCAGATTCTGTGAGCTAAGAGGATTTGCACTAGACTGAGGTAGGTCATTCATTTCATATAACCTACAATAAAATAGAAGATCTTCTAAGGAGTGATACATGACGAGAGATGGTGAGTCTAAGGAACTCTGGGAATTTCTAAAACTTCTTATCTAATGTTTTCGATCTTAGTAAGATAGCAATCACCAGCTGAGAGGAAGGTTCAGAGAGAATATGCTGGAAAGTTGAAGAGGCAAAAAATTAGATTTAAAATAACCATCAAAGACAAAGTGATTAGTTTCCTATAAGGTAGTTGATTAATTAACATTTAACACTTACGGTTCATTCACGGTTGTGTTCCAGACAGTTTTATTCTGGGTTATTTTGAAGGGAGATTGGGGTTGTTTTATTGTTTTCTAGTTTTGTTTTAGTTTGTTTTGGTAGGTTGGTTGGTTGGCCAGTTGGTTGGCTGGCTTTTGCTTTGTTTTGTTGCAGCACAGTACTTCAAACCCAAGGGTAAACAACTAGTCCAGCACTGAGCTAAGCCCAAATATTAAGTAGATTCTAAGAAGCAAATGTAAAGCAGAAGGCACAGAAGGAGAATAGGTTTACAGAGAGGGAACTGAACATTTAGATGTAATTAAAGAAGGAGAAAGAAACCAACAGGCAAACCAAAGCAGCGACAACAGAAAGTGCTAGCTCACTTGTAGATAGTTGCACCTGGGGCACTGTAAGCAGAGGCCACTGTTTCAGTGGGAGATGAGGGCAGAGAGACCAGAATGAAATGGAGAATGTGAAGCAATTACACTTACCAGTCATGACAAGACCGCAGGGGACTCTGGAAGTGAATGGATATATTGGACACCATCTAGGATGAAGATGATAGTGAAGGTCAGGCTTTGAAAATGGGGGTCAGAAATTTCATTTGGGATGACACAGTTTTAAGATTTTATTAAAAACATTGGTGATAACACAAATCTGAGCTTCAGAGAAAAATTATGAATTTGAGAGAAATCAGCATAGAAAAGATAGTAACTGAAGCCATGAGAAAGGATGAACTCACCAAAGATTTGCTATAATGGAAATAAATGTGTATTCTTGATCCACAAAGGATAGCACTTTAGAGGCGTTTCCCAGTCCAAATGTATAAGCTCAAGTCATAGCTCCCTCATCCCTCCCTGTAAGATGTTGGGTAGATTGTTTTTAACCGTATCATGATGTGACACAGTGACAACATGTATCTTAGAGATGATTGTGATGCTTGAATAAATTCATCTGTGTAAATAACTTAGTACGTACCTGGCACAGAGTGAGCTCTTCCAACCACCAGAAAACACAAACGAGATCACGACCGTGGGAAGAATAGAGGAGCTTAGGAACGGGGCCTTTGTTTTTCTAGGTAAGATAGGGTGGCTTCAACATCTGGGCAGACATCTGAGGTGAGTCTTGGACAATACTGAGGGGGAATAAATCAAAGAGATCGAAAACTATAACAGAAAATGACAAGGACAAGCTTTTAGAGCAGGACAAGGAGGGGCCTCAAGTGTGCAGAGACTCAACATGGCCCTTCAAGAATCCTGGAGATTCTAACAAGAAGTGTGCTCCAAATACTTGTCCTCCAGGCAAATGGGCAGCTTTAGGAGGCATTGGGAGCCTTGGGAAGATCAGTTCCAGGAGTCTGGGAACTTTATAATCACACCTCCTAATAATCCAGGCTATGTGTAGTTTTCAAATTTGATATTGTTTCATGTCTTTCTTTTTTAATAGATACATATATAAACATACATGAATATGACATTTACATGTCCAGTTCCTATGGTATGGAAGAGAACTTAGTTACCAGAGAGTAAAATTCTAGTATTTATGTGGAGCAAAAGTCAGAATTACTAAGGTGATTTATTTTTAATATCTGAGACCATTAATGTACAATCTTTTGCTGAGTATAATGCACCTGTGCTGGCACTTTCTGGCATTTAATGAATAAAGGAAATTGGAAACTTTAATTGTGAAAAATCTCCTGAGGCTGTTGGTCAGGAAAGTATGTGTAAAATATTCATTTGCTTATATTTCTCCATGAGCCAGAGATATAGTGTAAAAGCAAAATCCTCCAGTGCATAAAAAAGAAACTGCATTATAAAAGGTAACTTAAGATCGCCAGGACTTCTGTAGTGAAATGCTTACTAGGATTTTCAATGACTCTGCAGTTGACCAGAAAGTGATACATCCTTTAAGACTGAGCCTTGAAATGTCAATAAGAAACTTACATAGTTAACCTGGAAGTATTTTGTTGCAGAACAGGACCAGCTTAGTAACCATCTGAAGTAAATGCAAAGATAACTATGGGGAGGCAGGGGTTCCAGAAGGTCCCTCTCTGCTTCAGACATCTCTCCCCTCTGATCCTGAGGGTACTGTGAACTCATGCAAGTGTCTGGTAGGTTGAGGCCACAGAGAACCTGCTATGACCCTTCGGCTTCACAAATTGCTGCTGCAGGTTTGTTTTGTGAGTCTCTGATTTTTACACAATGAGCAGATTAAGGGAAAGGACCACAAAGTAAAACCTTATCGAAGCACCAGACAGAGTGATCCTGAGCCACCAACAGATGGAGCAGCCTGCAGTGTGTCTCTGTGGAAGGATCATGTTCCTATTTCGCTGGGTTAAATGGGCCAACACCAGCCATCCAATCAACTCTGGACCTGATCTTATCATGAAGTACTTTTCCATTCATAAAAAGGAAACGAGAAAATCTACCAAACTGTGTGCAGGGAACACTGTGAGGATGCATGCCAATGCAAACTCCTGAACTCAGAAGCTTTCTCACAAAGCACTCTACACAAATTGAAAGAATGGCTAATCATTTTTGCAAATTGAGTTAGAGCCACGGAAAAGATCGAAATCATTGCACAGTTAATCTTTATCTTGTGGGAAGCAAGAAGCTCTGCTCTTTTCTGTGGGTGAAAATTGCCTTGGGGCAATAACAGTTTTCACTTAATTGTTTGTGTTAAGGGAACTCAAGAATATTTAAATGTATGTTGACTAATCAAATAAACAAGCTACACAGTAATGTTTTACAATCGTGACTACACTGTGTACAAATACAATACTTTTTATTTTTTACTACTGTTTATTATTTACCCTCCCTTTGAAATAATTGTTTTGAGCATATTAAAAAAGCAGACTTCCGAACACCAGGAATTAAAACGTCTTGCACCACATATCTTTTCAAGGAATTATTTTAAATGTGATACAAGCTATAATTTGTTGTAAATGGGCGTATTTTTAAAACATTCACTTCAACAACTATAACATGTTGGATTTCATTTTTTTGTCTT
This sequence comes from Ondatra zibethicus, assembly GCA_004026605.1. Classification (NCBI taxonomy): domain Eukaryota; kingdom Metazoa; phylum Chordata; class Mammalia; order Rodentia; family Cricetidae; genus Ondatra; species Ondatra zibethicus. Next base: position 156,947 of record PVIU01001890.1, on the reverse strand, counting down.
ATTTTAATTCACATTTAAAAATGTTCTAGGTCTTGTTTTTAAATACATTTCACTCATTGGAAAAGTTCACTGACAGCGTAAGGTCATGTTATCGCTGCCCTCTCCTCTCCAGCCATCACAAGATAAAGAAAGCTCTGCTTTACTCAGCCCGTTTAACCCAAGAAAAGCTGAGCACTGCACAGCATGCCTGGAAGAAGGCTATGGGGTAAACTTCGAGCCATTTCGGAGGCCACTTGACTCTAATAGACTGTGAAAGTCGTTTCAAGTCCTTGAAAACATCACTTAGAGTGTGTTCTGAAAGTGTGCTCACACCAGAATCCAGAGATCATGTGCCCTCCTCCCCGAGTCTCTCTGCCCCTAAGTAGACCAACATTATTTCCCTGAAGGTTCCTAAGAAAATCTCCCCGCAGCCTAAAAGCTTTCCCTAAGTAATATATATATATATAAAGGTTGGCAGTCTGGCAAGGTCAACGTCCCAAGGCCATCATGTGACAAGAGAGCCTAGTGCAATGTTGGATGCTCTCCATTACTGCAGCCAGGACAGGTCTTAGAGAGCCAAGAATCTCCAGGTCCAGAGCTGCAGTAACCTTCCTGTGATCATCACCCAGGGTGCTTGGATGAGTTTGCCCATGGAGCACTGAACAAAGTCTAGTCCTTCTGACCTCCTGAAGAATCAAGGTTTAAACAAAGTAGAAAATTCCTAAGTCGCCGCTAATTCATATAGGCGCTGGATCTCCTGTAGTAATTCTAACTTCTCCTGCTTGGTTTTGCAAGGCCAGGGATTAAACCCAATACTTTAAGCATGCTAAGGAAGCACCCATAGGACTCAGCTCCATTTCCAAATTAGCTGTTGTTTCTCATGTGTAACTTTGAGCATGCGGGGACCTTTTCTGGAGCTTTGAAGTTATTAAATCAGTGTGGTCTTTTCCTCCCATGTTCTGGGATTGCCTGAGATGTTGGCCGTTCTAGTCAGGATGGGGAAGGTAGAGCTGTACCAGGAAAGAAGAGGCATAAAGCATGGGGCATTTTATAAATGTAAAAAAAAATGGAGGAAGGTTCAGTTCTGCTCTTGTCCCTGGATCCTTCTTAACCACTTGACTCGGCCCATTACAAGAAAGAAAGAAGCAAATTTTAAACAAGGAGGCCCACCATTCCAGTCATAGGAAAGATGTGTGAGCAGGGTTGGGGATGATAATTAAAAAACTAATTAATTAAAAAGAGTTCAAAAGAGCTTTTCAGTATCTGGAAGGAGACTTCTGACAAGGTGTCCTGTAGTAACTTGTTAGGATACAAGAGACAAATAACAATACAATATGTCTGTGCAGCACCCCAGAATCCTCATAGGTGAGAATACACCAGCATTTTCCATGTGACCTTACAGCCTAGCTGGGGAATTTGACATCACAGACAGTTGTGGATATATATGGCCCTGTACATAACGAAGGATTCCTGTACTAGCTAGGGACCGGATACAAGTCTCACTTGGAGCTAAGCATTTCTGATGCAAAGGCAAAGAGAGAAATCATTCCTACTGCATACACTCACCAACTACATCATTGGTGTCAGATACTAGAAGGCACCCAAGAGCAAGCAGGCAAAGGACCCTGAGAAACTACAAGGTCATATATGTGTCCCTGAGTTCTCCCTGTCTTTTCCTATCTGTTTCACTGGCCTCTCTCTCGAATTCAAGCAATCATTTGTTTTCAAAAGTCATGGCCATCATATTAGTCCTTTAGAAAGCCTCAAAATCAACCTGGGAAACCCAGGGGCCACAAGCGGGCATTCGTTCCAATGTCAACGACTTTAAGATTTCCCTATGCTGTGGATGGAAAAAATCAGGCTGTAGCTATGTAGCTACAAGCTAAGTGGGCTACTTACATCTACCTTTTTTGATGGGCAGGTATTTTAAAATTAATAATATTTTCTATTTTCTTGTCTTTACCTTCCTCCATGAACATGGGTTCATTTAGACATGGTTTGCTAACCCAAAGTAATATTTTTTCACATTAAGGGAATTAATTGTCTTTCTTTTTAAACTCATAATAAAAGGGATGAAGTGCTAAAACCACATGGGGACCAAGAGGTTATACATGTGAAAACATTTATATTTGCGGTCTGTACATACATAGACATGCATTGTCATGCATCATCTGTCTCAGGGTTTGCAGTCGCAAAGTGCCCAGTGCATTTAGGATTTTGCTGTACATTTTGCTTTTGTGGAAAGAGCAAACGGATGTTCTCTCCAAGTCTTGCTGTCCATGGGAAACAGAGGTCACAGAATAAGATGCTGAAGACAGAGGAGCAGGCATCCAATCCTCCCTTTCTTGGCGGAAAATGATAAAATGTGGAAAGTATATCTTTCGAGGTAAGAAGAAAAAGTTCCTAAAGCTCTGGCCACCTAGAAAGTGCTGTGCGCTGCGTCTTCAACACCTCCTGGAACAGCACCACGCCTATTTTTTCTTCTTAAATTTCCTTTCCTTGTCCTATGACATTTCCTCTCATCAACCGGCAGCCTGTGATTGGCTGTCAATCATCCAGTGTTGCCGGTGGAAAGAGACCAGAGAATTCCCACATTCTTTAGAGAAAATACCTTTAGTATTATTGAGACTCGGGGGGGGGGAGGTTTAGATTTATCTAACTATAAACTGAAATGACCATTTTTGCATCACATCAGAGATACATGTTTTTTTTTTTAAATGGAGACTATTGAAAGTTATTATGTAAGAAAATAAGAAATAAGCAGGTATTACCACAGGAGAATTATTTTCTCTAAAGTTCGGTCCTCTTTCATCAATAACATTCTCTACTGGATAACTAGTGAGATCTTGATATAACCTATTTTCCCATCAAACTCAGAGACTATATTAATGTTGCTTATTGTTGCAATTTCATGACTCTAAACAAAGATCATTTCCCTTCACAGATTGATATTTCATGAGCATATGTTTCATTTGAATTCATCCCCTGTAGATATTCTTCATCACTATCTCAAGAAAATTTCATAAACTAGAAAGAAAGTATTAATTACCTCATTTGTACCACAACAAATTCTCCCATAATATCCATAAAACTACTGGGTCCCATCAAGCAACGCGCCTTATCAGTCATGTCTTTTATTTGGAATTTAATGGCATGGCCCCGGGAATCTCACACAATTTTCCAGAATTGTGCCTGCAAAAACTCCAAGGGATAATCAAACATAGCTGCCAGGCCTATACTGATTTCCATCTACTTCTTAATAGAGAGAAACTCTCAGTTTGAAACGGTGTAGCAGCAGGGTGTTGTACTAATTATAGCCGAGTAAAGAGTTTCAGCTCAGGGAGTGAGCTGGTGAATATTCAGACCACCCTGAAAGTTTCGGGGCTCTTCCAGACTTGTCCCTCTACTCCTGCCTTCTTGGGTGCATCTCCACGTGGGATGGGTTAGAGGCAGCCCCCTGCTCCAGCGGTCTTAGAGCAGAAGCCGTTCATCCTTTTCTTTTGGAAGACATATTTTTCTTAAAATGGACCAAAACTCAAATAGTCACAAAACTCAATGCTTTAAAGCCATTTGGAAATGTCTATTAAGCTACAGTCTTTACATGAAGACAGCTTTGGCTTGAATAACATTACAACAAATGCTTCTTCATTTTGAACATGAGCGTTCCTGTTAAGTATTAGAAACTGTACTTTTGTAAAAAGTAATCAGGAGTTTTAAAATGATTTTGAAGCATTTTTTTTAATTCTAGTAATACTGGATGATTTTACTCAGTTAGTGTGTTTATGCTTAGTACATCTCTACCCCACCACCACTTTTGGCATCCTAGATGCTATTTCAATTCTATCACTTTTAAGTTGATGGAAATGGATGAGATAATACCAGTGTTGACTAATAAGCTGAAAATACTAAGGCTAACAATTCCCTGGATATGTAGTCAGACATTTTTTCTGATGTTATTACAGAGTAAGTGCTATAAATTTGTAAGTTTAGTCCATAAAGGGCATAAATCACAGGAAGCTAAACCTATAAACACAACAAAATAATTATCCTCCCTCCTATCCATGCTGACAGAGACCAGTGCTACCCAGAAGTGATGGAAAGGGAAACCGACAGTTTTGCGAAGCCTTCCTCGTTTAGCTACCATCAGCAGAGTAGAGGGATTGGGAACAAAGTCAGCCTGGCTTAAAGCCCAATTGTCCTTACTACCCAACCGAACTTGCAGAATTATTCCTCAGCTCTAAGGACTATGTTTCATCAATAAAATATGAAGAGTAATAGACCTTGTCTACTAAGAGTTATGATGAGGATGAAATAATATGTATAAAATACACCCATCAGAATCTTGCAATTAACAAGTACCCAATAACTACTTATTTTAATGAATAGTATCAGGATTCTTTTCCATCCAAAAGTAAAACCACACCTATGGGTTCAAGGTGTTTCACCTTCTTTAGACCACAATACTAGAGAAATCTACAGTGCCACTAGCATTCACTCATCAAAAAGAATGGAATGCCAAAGCTCCCCCGGACCCACGTCTGCTGATATGAGGAGAGGTCTGAAAAGGAAACTATCCTTAGATCTTGCTCTCAAGTACTTGACTCTTCAAAAGATATTTGGCATGAACTTGAGCTACCGAAATGCAAAGTAAATAATAGTAAATGGTATGAGCAAGCACAGCAATGCTATCAAAGTGGAGTTACTGGGTTCCATCAGCAGCTTCACCTGGCAGCTTCTTGGAAATGCAGCTTCTCAGGACATATTCTATTCCTGTGGATCATAAACTCTGAGGATGAGTGCAGCGATCACTCCTGAAACATGACTTCTGGGTGATATGTGGTAAAGATGAGAAGTAATCCTGTAAGGGAAAACCCTTAAGGAAATCATAAACGATATGAAGGCTGTGGCACTGGATCCAAGCCTGGAGATAGGTGTGATCGGTACGTGAGGTTGTGCAGGAGTAAGCAAGATGTAAAGCAAGTCATTTATTTTGAGAATACCATGTTGTTTAGCTTATAAGTTGACCACATGCATGAAAGGAATAGTAAGGTTATGATAAGAATATTGAGGCTCTGATGACTGAATTAACAACAATAATGTATATGCTACATCATACAGTAGTATATATTGTGTCCATTACAACAATGTGCAGAAAGGGGTTAAATACTATGTAAAGCTTCTTGCAATAACTAAAAATTCAAGTACATATCTGACCAGGTTTTCAGTATTTCTTAAGAATTATGTACAAATTATTTCAAAAGAGTGGATTTCCATACTAATATTATTGGAATTTATTATGAGTCAAGCAAATGCTAAATATTTCATATGGTTTATTTCTTAAAGCTCATAACCAATATCGTAAGTCACACTAACAGCCTTATAAATGGTGAAGTTTAATTCTTGGCAAATTTTGCAAAGTTGGCAAGGGCTCACAACTAGTCTATACGGGCTGCAAACTGGAATGTGCCTTTGAATCCTCAGTCTGACTGTAGAACCACAGTCGTAACTATCATGCTACATTAAATACACTCGTTCTTGGCTGGAAATTCAATTTAATCCTTTAAGATGTTAATACTAAAAGGCTTGCCTGAAGACCAGAAGTGTTAACAGGAGATCTGGTGGCCAGAGTCTAGAAGGAGAACCAGAAACACTTGGGGAACGAGTCCAGGGCATGAGGTTTGGGAGCAGGGGCAGAGCTGCGTTTCATTTCCCTTCGGTCTTTCACTCTGTGATTATGGACACAGTCATCAAGAACTGGGAGAGCTTTTTTATTTGTGAAAAGGTTGTCACAGTGAAAATTTTTGTGAAAAACTCATAATGCACCCTGGCGAGAGATAGCAGCAAGACCTCAATAACTCAAAATAGGAAGAGGTAAAGAGGTGGCAAATTTTATTCACAGCGCTCTGTGAGCCTTTGAACAAGATCATCTAGACAAACACAAGTGCCAATCTTCTACACTTTGGATAAACTCATCTAAATAAAGTCAAATAAGCGACCCACGGTGAGCAGAGACTAAAATCATCAAATCTTAGCCTACCCACTACTGTTGCAGGACCTACACTAAACATGAGATTTAGCTATGGTGCAGTTAAGAGCCTGTGGTACAGCTACTGCTACAAACCCAAGCTTTGTCCTAGGAACTGATATGGAATGTCCTTCTGGATATGTGTTGCTTTATTGGTTCATGAATAAAGCTGTTTCGGCCAATGGCTTAGCAAAGCAAAGTCAGGTGGGAAATCCCAAACAGAGAAATGTAGATTGGGTCTGCTAAGCATGTATAGGCAGGAGAGCATGGTGGATTCCCACCGCCATACACTGAGATATTTCCAGGCCATGCAGCAAGCTGCATATCAGATTTAACTTTTACTCAGATAAAAAGGGTTTAGGTGCTAGACAATCTTTCCCAGAGTTGAGGTGGTGAGCGTGAACTCCTACCCGGCTGTCCCAGACCTGGTGGTAAGCTATCTCTGACATACTGAAAGGCTGAGAAAGGCAGAGCCAGCATCCAGGGCCTCTGTCACCACACTGTGTACTGTTTTAAAATACTCCTTGTCAGAAAAGGATTTCAGATACACAATAGGACAGGTTCAGACATATAAGACCTCTAAATGAGACACAGTATGTTTTTAAAATGTACGTAGGCTTGGGAGAAAGAGAAAAAGAGTATAGACAGTGAGACAGTAAAAGTAATATAAAAGAGTGCAGATGGTCACAGATTAAAGGAATAAGGAAAAATAAGCCACAAAAAGATGGAATATATGCAGAGATTCTCAGTTGTGTATATTATTGTTTTTTCTTTGAATTTTTTGACTGCAGAAAGACATTTGATACTGGGGGCTGCTAAACTAAACCAACATATATATGTATTATAAAGGTATCTTAACTTCAAAATTAGGGTCTAAGGATTTGTCACTTTGGAAAAGAGGCTCCGCTTTTCCTTCCAGGCTAATATGGTTTGATGGAACAAGACCCCCTGAAAGGTCTCTGTGAACCCCTAAAAATACTTCACCTAACAAACAACAGGAAGTAGTTTGGAGAAAACTATGCCCAAATTCTCAAAATTATTGCTTATAAATGTTTATTTTCATTTTACAAAGGTTGGTTATAAATGTTTAATAATCACAATCTCTTTTTTAAAAAAATTAAGGGAGATATAATATAAAGATAAATACATTGCATTGTTATGGATCTTGCTCTATTGATACAAATTTAAGGCCAATTTTGTTATATGTATGTCTGTTCTTGTTTAAGGTGTTATGTTTAAACAGCTCATTTATAAATGTAATGTATAGTTAAGAAATACAGATTAATAGATAGTCATCTATAATAGTCAAACTTATAGCCATATTAGTTAGGTTTTTCAAGATGTATAGAGATATGTGTCAGATGGATAGGTATTCCTCAAACCTTTCAAAGACCTATATAACACAATATTTAAAATGTTTTAAGAACTTAGACTTTTCTTGACAGTGAGACATGTCTGCTTCTGGCAGCACCAATTACTTCAAAGATGTTGATGGGCATTGAAGAAACCTGTTATGGAATTTGTTTTCAATGTGACAAGGCTAGCCATTTGGACAAGAAACTGATCTTACCTGGATTACTTGATGGTATAAACATATATATATATATATATATATATATATATATATATATATACATATATATATATGCTGTATAAACTGGACATGTCTGACCCACAGAAAAATGACTGCTGAACTTGTCTAAAGAAGCTTAAACAATCCTTCAAGGTTCCTGCTTCATGAAAGAGTCTGCCAGACATTCTGCAGGACACAGAAGAAAGCAACTGATGACCTTTGCCATTACAAGACAGAACAGATCTTCAAATTTCCTGCTTCATGGAAAAGTCTGCTGGACACTATGGGACTGTAGGCTGAAAATGGATGCCCCAATGGTACAGAAGAACTTTGGGTGACTGTACAGGCAGCAAGATGTCTCTGTCAATTATAAAGTTTTGGAAGTTGATTACAATGCACTTCCTGTTTACTTAGATAATATTATATCCTTCTGGAGCCTTTGATGGAGTTGAAGAATAGATAGTAGTAGTTTTCCTTAGTTGTGATAAAAAATGAAGTAGATATAAAACATTACACTCACAAAGAGGATAGATGACAGAGTATTTTCCTTAATTTGCCAAGTGTAAATGAACTAAATATTGTAACTATAATTATTGCTTGATAACTGTTTTGTATATGTAATTTGTATGTGTAAACATATATGTATAGGATATGCTATGTTAAAATTAAAACCTTCCTTGTTAATAAGGCAGAAAAGGGGAAGTGATATGCAATGTCATTCTCTATATGTGTTACTTTATTGGTTGATGAATAAAGCTTTTTCAGTCAATGGCTTAGCAGAGCAAATCCAGGCAGGAAATCTGAACAGAGATAAACAGAGAAAGTAGGCAGAACCAAGGAGATGCCATGCAGCTGCCAAAGGAATAATATGCCAGCACCCATAAGCCACTGCCTAGGAGCAACACACAGCTTAATAGAAATGGGTTAATTTAAGATATAAGAGTTAGCTAGAAATACACTTGAGCCATGGGCCAAAAAGTGTTGTAATTAGTATGGTTTCTGTTTGATTCTTCGGGTCTGGGTGGCTTGGAAAAGCAAGTGCAGTCTCTGATTACGTAAGAAGAGGGAGATTTCTGGCCCAGACTCAAGACCGAAATTGTTCCATTGGTAAATATGGCCTGGTGGAAGAGAAAGGGGGTTTCATACTGATTTAAACCATTTTTATTTTAAAATAAAGAACAACTGAATTTAAATTATTTGAAAGGTGCTTCCTTATCTGTATAATATGTTAATATGCTGGTCTATTAATGTGATGGGTCAAATAAATGGTATTTTCTGGAGTTTCTTTAAATTTTAGATCACTCAAATTGGATCAGTTTGGCCAGAGAGGCTGACAAGTTTCTTTTCCAGAAGCTTCTATTGGTGACTGCCAACCTGGTCTATATATTTTTGTCATACATTTTTTCATTATTGTCATCATCATTGTCCTTTTCATGTAAACTACAAACAAATTATGTTTTCATATTTTCACTGTTAGAGCCCAACAGGGCTATATGGCAACATTACCATTTCTTACCCTTCCATTTTCAAAATACAGTTATCAATTTTAATTTTCCCCTTTTTACAAGTATTATTCATTTGAGCCCAAATGTCTTTGTGGAAGGGCAATGTTACTTTTCTTTCTTCCTATTTTCAGATTTTAGTAGTAAGGCAAGTTGTTAAGAGAAAAAAATCTAATAGGTTTGCTGTGGGTGCAATAGTGAGGTCAGAAGTACAGCCTGCTGGGTCAGCACACAGTGGCCAGTGGCAGAGGCATTAGTACTAAAGTGTATCTTGCCTTCAGACTCCTTCCTGCCTCCTAGTCACTGTAACCTTGAGGAAGTTTATGTCTGCCCTGAGCCTCAGTTTCCTTTTGTGCTAAGTGGAAACAGATGGCAGCATTGTTGGGAAGCAAGAGGAAGTATTCAGACCTTGGTAATTTTGTTCCACAGAGTCAGCATGCCACAACTTTTTAAAATAATGAATAAAAGGGTTTTTTTAATCATTGTTTTAAAAGTCTCCTTTCTAAAATTCTAAATAACCCAATTTTAAAAATGGGGCATGGAACTAAACAGAGAATTCTTAACAGAAGACTCTCACATAGCCAAAAGATACTTAAGAAAATGTTCAACATTCTTAGCCATCAGGGAAATGCAAATCAAAACAATTCTGAGGTACCATCTTACACCTGTCAGAATGGCTAAGATCAAAACCACCAATGATAACTTATGTTGGAGAAGATGTGGAGTAAGGGGAACACTCATCCATTGCTGGTGGGAGTGCAAACTTGTACAACCACTTTGGAAATCAGTATGGTGGTTTCTCAGAAAATTGGGAATCAACCTACCTCAGGATCCAGCAATACCACTCTTGGGCATATACCCAAAAGATTCTCAGTCATACTACAAAAGCATTTGTTCTACTATGTTCATAACAGCATTATTTGTCATAGCCAGAACCTGGAAACAACCTAGATGCCCCTCAACCAAAGAATGGATAAAGAAAATGTGGCACATATACACACTAGAGTACTACTCAGTGGTAAAAACAATGACATCTTGAATTTTGCATGCAAATGGATGTAATTAGAAAACACTATCCTGAGTGAGGTATCCCAGACCCAAAGAGATGAATATGGTATGTACTCACTCATAAGTAAATCCTGGCTATAAACAAAGAACATTGAGCCTATAGTTCACAATCCTGGAGAAGCTAAGTAATAAGATGAACCCAAAGAAAAACATATATAGATCCACCTGGAAATTGGAAACAGATAAGATTGCTCGATAAAATTGGGAGAATGGAGGGGGGAGAGAGAGAGTAGAAGGGTAAGAGGAGGAAAGAAGGGGAGGGTTGAGGAGAACTTGAGGGAACAGGATAGTTGAGATGGAGGAAGGACAGAGATGAGAGCAAGGAAAGCTATATCTTGATTGAGGGAGCCATTATAGGGTTAGCAGAAACCTGGTTCTAGAGAAATTCCCAGGAATCCACAAGGATGACCCCGTCTAAGACCGTAAGCAGTAGAGGAGAGGGTGCCTGAACTGGCCTTGCCCTGTAGTCAGACTGATGAATATCTTAAATATCACCATAGAACCTTCATCCAGCAACTGATCGAAACAGAGGCAGAGACCCACATCAGAGCACTGGACTAAGTTCCCAAAGTCCTGTTAAAGAGTGGAAGGAATGGGAATATAAGCAAAGAGTCCAAGACCATGATGGGTTCACCCACTGAAATAGTTTACCTGAGCTAATAGGAGCTCACCAACTCCAGCCAGACTGGGAAGGAACAAGCATAGAACCAAACTAATCCCTCTGAATGTGGTTGATAGTTGCATGGCTGGGGCAGACTGCAAGGCCACTGGTAGTGGCACCAGAATTTATCCCTACTGCATATACTGGCTTTTTGGGAACCTGTTTTCTTTGGATGGATACCTTGCTCAGCCTAGTTATAGTAGGGATGGCCTTGGACCTTCCCCAAAGCAATGTGCCTCACCCTCTCTGAGGATTAGATGGACGTGGGGTGGGAGGGTGTGTGGAGGGGATGGGAGGAGAGGAGGGAGTGGGAACTTGGATTGGTAGTTTTAAAAAATCCAATAAATTTTTTAAAAAGGTCTCCTTTCCGTATCACCAATAAAGTGTTCTGCATGCTAAATACAGTTGGTGAGGTAGCTTAACATCTTCTATATCCCACCTAGTACTGCACAGACAACGTTGCACTCCGTCCCCACACTCAGTCACTGGTGTGACACAAAGACAAAGGAGTGGAGCTGGTGATTTGCAAGGATTCTGATTCTGTTCCCGAAACTCACGTTTGTACCCTGTGATAGTGAAGCATTAACTTTCCCTTCTGCCCCATCGATTGCTGACCCTAATCACATGGAGATCAAAAGCCCAGTCTACTTTGAATCAGACACTCATACGGTAAACGTATATGTAACTGTTTTGAATGTGACAACAAAATGTTGCACTTTTGTGAAAAATACAGGCAATTAATACTTTTAATATTAGCTGTCCTAATGACTATATTATAATCTCCCACGGTCAACCTGTGTTTTTCCCACGAACAATGATACTAAGCAAAGTTTAGTGTTTATTTATCTTTATATCATCTGCATACCTTCTTTGGTGAAGAATCTTCTCAAATCTTTTGTTCATTTTCTTAAAAATCATCCTGTTGATTTTTCAGTTACTGAGTTGTAACAATACTTTAAATATTCCAGGAACTTGTTATTTATTTGATGGCCACTTAATAAATATTTTCTTTCTGTTTGTAGCTTGCTTTTATAGCTCAAAAATTCCATTTCAAGAATAAAAGAAAGACATTTGTAATATTAAGTCAAGCTTGTAATTCTGTTTCTTTTCTACTTTAGGTTTTTGTAACTTAGCTAATGAATTGCGACAGACAGTTAAGAAGACCTAGGACCATGGCTGCTAGCTGCCCCACTATACCTGTAAAGAACTAAGAGCCACTTAATTTTTCATGTATTTTGCGAGTGTAAAGCCCTGCATGTGTTTTTCCCACAGTAAAAAGAAAAAGAAATCTGTTTTGGAATATCTACTGACAGCTGAAGTCGCCCGCTGACTTCCTTCAGAAACAAACCTCCAAACTCAGCTCCATTAAGAAAAGAAGCCTATGAAGTTTGAGCCATGAGGGTGTATCTCAGGCTCCTTCAGTCATTGGCTCAAACACTGGGGTATCAGGAAGAAACGCTCATCCCTTCAAGCAATGGGAAAGTTCTTCCTGGCATTGTCTCTTCAGATGGGTGAGATGTTTGGCTGTATTTCCTGAAGAGAAACTTTCTTGCTTCCCATCAGTGCGATCGCAGCTGCAGTGTCTATGCCTGTTTTGAAGAGGGCCCCCAAGTAGTAGGCTTCAATGACATAGATTTACTAAAGAAGCCAAGCAGGATGCACAGCCAGATGGGCAGCATCTGGCCAGACTGAATAAGATCCCGAATACACGCCCTGGGGGTGTCGGTTGTTGTACATCTCTCTTTTCCTTTGGTGGTATAGGGAGCGTGCACATGTCTTGAAAGACGTAGCCTTCTTTCTGTAATGGGCATGACCTAGAAATATCTTCCAAATTTATCCCTTTAAAAGACTGAGATGTGGCTGATTTTTCAAAATGATAAAGTTATATAAGCATGCTACATACTTATGTAGCGGGAAACAGCATGGTTGATGATTGAACCAGAAACCTCTGAAGTCAGGTGTCCTCAGCCCTCATCTGCCTATTACCACCTATGTGACCTGGTTTGCCTTTGCTCTCTCGAACCTTGAGAAGAAAAACTACTCTATGAAAGATAAATAAGAGACGCTCCTTACACCACCGTGTTCAGAACACAAATGTCCGACAGATGCTAGCACTACCTATTGTTAACTAACACCATGATTGTTAATATCTGTGCACATTTCATGTAAATAATAGAGCCCTCTTTTTTTCCAAAAGACTGGTTCCAATGCTTATCATTTCATATAAACAAGCACAGGAGGTCATATTACGTTCTCTTTCTAGCAGGTTTCAGAGGTGCAGGCTGCTTCGCCGGTGTCAGCCAAACCGTCTGCTCTGAAGGACCTTTTCCAAACATCTCTGCAGCCTCATCTTCAACTCAGCATCATCTGTGCCAAGACAGAACCGCTCACCTCTCTCCTGCTGTTTCCTCTAGGCCGCTGATCTACAAATGCTCTTTAACCTAGCCCTACAGTCATCAGAGAGGTTTCATCTAGCACCTGATGGAAACAGAAGCCAACCCACAGCCTACCTCGGGGAATCCTGCTGAAGAGAAGGAGGAAGGACCATCATAAGACCCAGTGGTTTCAAGGACATCACAAGGAAACCCAGAGAATCAACTAAGCTGGGTTCACAGAGTGTGAACCAACAACCTAGAGCCTGCATGGGACTGACCTAAACCCTCTGCATATATGTTACAGTTATATAATTCAGTGTTTCTGTGGAACTCCTGACAGTGGGAGCAAGGGCTATCTCTGACTCTTTGCTCACTTTTGGAACCCTATTCCTCATACTGGGCTGCCTTGCCCAGCCTCAATACATGGGGGGGGTGCTTATTCTTACTGCAACTTGATGTGCCATGTTTTATTGAAATCCATGGGAGGCCTGTGCTTTTCTGAACAGAAATGGGGAGGAGTGAGTAGGGGTGCAGAGGGGAGGTGGGGGAGGAAATGGAAGGAGAGGAAGGAGGGGAAACTGAGGCAGCAATGTAAAATAAGTAGATAAATGCAAAAAATAAAGAACAGCATTTCATTTTTTTCTTCTACTGCAGTATTTTTATTTATTCATTACAACTCTTCAAACAGATCAGAATCATGTGGTTCACAGCTTCTGGGAATCCAGAAATTAATCCTTGCCAATAAATTTTGATAATCTCAGGAGCTGTGCGTATGGCATCATGGGCATAATGATTTGGTCTTTTGTTTGCTCTTAAATTAGACACCTTGCATGCCTCACCTGTCCTGACCCCAGAATCTCCCACTACACAGACTTCCTTATAAAGTTGTCTTCTGATAGGCTTGGGTACAAGGATGCTCGAAACAGACGGGTATGGAAGATGACCAGAAATGATGATGACTGCTTCAGGCCTCACCTTTGGGAGAAGTTGAGTGCCTATTGTGGTTCAGAGTCCTGACACTCAGTGTTTCTTGGGAAGGCCCAGCTCTTCTGGGTGGCTCCCTGGAAATTCTGGCTCTAGTCATCTGGCCCTAGCTCCATGGTTTCGGTGAATTTATTTTCTCTTCTGGCCACGCTGTGCAGAGAAGGGAGCAGAACCTTGTTTGCAGATGGTCACATCTAGGTCAGCTCACATTCCTCTGCTACACGGCTCTTCTAACACCTTTGTAACTAATCCTGACGGGAAACTGTTTCCTCTGGACCCATACCCATCATGACTAATACCAATGCTGAAAGATTTTGAAGCACATATCTGTTTCTGGACAAATCTCTACCCTATTTCTGTATACTCAAAATGGAAGAAACTTTAGATCCTTTCATGTTCAAGAAGAATATTGATTTCCGCATCCAAGGAACTGCCTGTCTTTGCCAGGTCAGGCTGTGTTTCTAGGCCATGTGGACTTCCTTGCGTAAGTAGGACGCAGGTCAGAAATGGGAAGACAGATTGCCAGTTGATGTCAGCGGTGACAGGGGAAAGCTTATTGTATCACACAGTTCTGAAGCACAGTATTTGGGGAGCCGGTCTCACAAGAGAACCTCAAGACAGCTTCGCAGGAGCCTACCCCGGGTTTGCTTCTACAAAACCTATGGTACTTCTAGAAGGCCTAAATTTTAAAATAAAATGTAGTACAGTAATATATATATACACGCACCAATTTTCCACCTTTCATTGGTTCTAAAACATTAACTGACAATTTAGAGGAGCCTTAATTGGCTTCTCTGCTGTTTGATCCTGGTTAAAATACCACTTCTAAAGAAACAATGCTATGGTGCCATTTGGACTGACACTCCTCTTGGTGACCAGATTCTAGACTTAATGAGAGGTGCATTTCTTTTCTAATTTAATATAGAATATCATTTTTATGCCTATATTGCTGCTGAAACTTTTTAAAAAATACACATTAATAAAAAAATTGTTTGTTTTATTATGGTCGCTGACCTTCACGGTAATAAGACCTGTCTCTTTGGTCTTCTGTTTTATTATAAGGTGACACACTTGGCTTTTTCTTTTTGAAGGTCATGAAATGAATCACTGTGTAGGTCTCTGTCTGTCCTCAATGGCAAAGGCAAATGTTGCTTTAGTTCAGTAGGGAAAAAAAATGGAATTTTTCAACATGGCAGTGTTTCTAAAGTTTATTTAGTCATAAAAGCTGAGTTAGAAATGATGTATTCACAACGAGTTCCAGGCCATTCAAGGCTACCTAGTGAGACCCTGTCTCAAATAATTTCATCTTCCTAAGAAAACCTTTTTATATATCTTAAGATATTCATCCAGCTCACTTTCACCTAGAGATTCAGCCTTTTGTGTGGAATTGTTATCTTTGTATAGGAAATAGCGAGCAATCAAACCAATCTTGGTGACAGTCCTAAGAGTCTCAAGGGCTCATATAGATTCAAGCTAAGTAAGAATGACAGAAGCAAGAGCATCTAAGAAATAAAAGGAAAGGAAGGGCATCCCAATGGACTCATGGTATGAAGCTATTTAAAATGGCCTTTTTTCTCTCAGTACACCTGAGACTCACAGATACTGTTAACCAATACTCACTGAACAAATGTCCCAGGGTTGACTTATTCCCTTACAACTGACGAACATTTCCGTTTTTCTCAGATGCTGGCCATAAGAATAAAGTCAGCACAAACATTTGTACAATGTCTTTGTGTGGCCATACACTTTCATTTCTTTTAGGAAAAATCTACAATTAAGTTTGTGGGTTGTGGTTCAGAGTGGCATATACATTATCAAACATCTCCAGAGACTGAGTAAAAGCTGCCCTTACCTTGGCAGTGTGCTCATTTCCACCTCTGCCACATCATTGTATGCATTTAGCATTTATAATAAAGGGACACTAGTCCCCTTGAGCATGTGGCTCTGGCAGGCCTTGCCCTGCTCCTCCATTCCCTTTGTCCTGATAAAAACCTTCAGATTACACTCCTGAAGCTAGCTTGTGCATCTCACATAAGATATTGAAATTATTATGAAATTATTCCATGTTTTTCCTTATTACCACTTTTAATGAGAATAAGCTCAATGGTTCTGAACCTCTGTTGTTTCCAATGTTGATTTATAGCCTCCCCATACTTTTTTTAAATTGATCAATGGCTTGCGCAGTGGTTCTAGCGGATGCAATATTGCCTTCCAGGAAGCATTTGGCGATGTCTGGAGACTTCTGAGTGACCCTAACTGGAGTGCAGAAGCTACAAACATCTAAGTGACGGAGATCAGGGATGTCATTGCGGTTCCCCCGTGTGACCTTCATCCTCTTTGCCATCATCGTCATTATCCAGGCCCAGATTTCAGTTTCGTTGAAGTTGAAAACCTTTGGCACCATGGCTTTCCTGTTTTGTTGTTTTCTCCAAGGAATTGGCTTTTTAGTCCAGCAGTTTGTTGCTTTTGCTCTTACCAGGGACATGGGTATCTTCTCCAGTCCTTATTCTTTCTTTTTTTGGGGGGTGGAAGCTGCTTTCTTCTTCTTTTCTACTTCTTGATGTAGAAGCTTAAATTGTTGTTAATTTAAGGTTTTTCTTCATTTCTAATATGAGCCATCATTTTTTGAAATCCTACATTAGATGTCTCTCAAATTTTGTTTTGTGTCAATTGAATGAAGGTAAATAGTCCCATTTAATTCAAAACACTTTCAATTTATCTTGAAACCTCTCCCTCCAATCAGTCAGTTATTTACAAGAATGTTGTTTAGTTTACAAATAATTGGCAATTGCCAAACTGGATTTACATTGGTTTTTAATTTAATTACAGTGTGTTTATAGAACATACTATACACAATTTTAACTCTTTTACATTAGCCAAGGTTTAGTTTAGGTCTTGAATATGGTCTCTCGTGAGCATCCTTGTCCACTGATGCTGTGTCTGTGCCCTTGAGGGCATCCTCATCCACCAATATTGTATTTACTCCACTGATTGCTGAAAAAGAGCATCTACACATTTAATGTTGACTGTAGCTTTGTTCATTTTGATCAACCATTATGTTTTTCATATTTTAAAAGCTAATTTGTGACTAAGACATATTTAAGAATTAAATGCTTTTGTGGAAAATTGACCATTTAATCATTATTTTCTGTTTCTTTCATTTGTAGAACTATGCTTTTTCCCCTAAAATGCAGTTTATTTGTCATCAGTATTATCTCTATTCTTTTGCCTTAATATGTATATTAAAACATTTGTTGATGTAAATTTAAAATTAATTTGTTGATGTAAATCCTGCCTGCTCCCTTCTCCAAGTTTGTCAATCTCTCCTTTTTACCTTGGGTATTTAGGATTCTTTCTTACAAGTACTGATATGATTAGATTTAAATCTGCCATTGCTTAGATTGTTTCCTTTTTTAAACCCCGTCTTTATCTTTTTTCCCTACTATTTGTATGTTTTTAATAATTCAATTTAGCCATATTGTTGACTTACTTGTGCAACTATTCTTTTGGATTTCGGTTTCCGCAGGCAATATGTTTAGTTTACAATGTACTTTCAAATAATGTCATAACACTTCAAGTATAGCATTAAATCCTTTTAATATATGATTCCAATCCCTCCCTCTATTATGCTGCCATCATCCTATGATCTAATTTTACCTGTGTTGTTATTAAAATAACGTATTGTTACACTTATAATCATTTATCTATTGTCAAAAATAAAACTAAGACCAACCTATTTACTATTTTACACATTTGGAACACCTTCTTTCTCTTCATATATATTTTTTTTCAGTTATCCACTGTTGGTGGAATCAGGTGTTGTTGATTAGATCGCTACAATAAATAACGAGGCCAGCTCAAGAATAACAATTATATTGTAATGGTTATAAGGAGAAAACTCACGCTACAAGAGTGGGAGGTCGACTTCTTTTATGTCCGGCAGGCGCCAAGCAGAGAGTTTTTCCAGTTTTTCCTCCTCGGCTGCAGGTAGCCACGCCTTAATTAGATGTGATTGGTTGACAGAGTTTCCCCATCAATACACCTGAAAGATATTTTTTAGCATTCCTTGTAATGTAGATCTTACAG
Organism: Ondatra zibethicus; assembly: GCA_004026605.1. Classification (NCBI taxonomy): domain Eukaryota; kingdom Metazoa; phylum Chordata; class Mammalia; order Rodentia; family Cricetidae; genus Ondatra; species Ondatra zibethicus. The sequence continues at coordinate 138,694 of PVIU01001890.1, read as the reverse complement.
CAGTGGTGTCTCCCAACTTTAGTTTGCTTTAAACTCCATATTAACATCTGAGGGATATTTCCATTAGCATAGAGTTTGATTCATAAAGGAATTTCTGATAACTTTAATGTTGTCACTCAGCTTTCTTTTAGGTGCAAACCGTGTCTGATGCACAGTGAACAGTCGCTTTCGGCTTTCCCCTTTTTGTATAGTGTGTTTTCAGCCCTTTTAGCTGCCCTGTGCATTTCCATCTTGATTTTCAGCAGTTTGAATATATGTCTAACTTTATTGTACAGGTGTCTCTTAATCTTTATTTATAATTCTTGGGCCTCTTTAATCTATGGTTTGATGCCTATTTTGAAGTAAAAAGTCTATAGTTTTATTTCTTCTCTTCCGCCCTCTCTCTTATGCCTCCGGGAGAATAATCCTGTGTAGGCCGCATCAGTCAGCAGTGTTCCTTAGGAAAGGACTGGGATAATTTACAAGCCCATGACGGGAACTACACTTTCAGTCAGTAGAAAGACCCTATCAATGTTGACGTACAAAAGAATCCCACCATAGCCCGAAATGGACTATAACAAAGGTTTATTTATCTGGGAATAAACTCACAGAAGGAGTAGTGATCTGCAGTCCTGTGTGTGTGCTGGGAACTGGAACTGAATCCAGCAGCCAAGAGGCCCAGGCATACTTTTCTTATGCATTTATAGTTCATGAGACCACGCCCAGAGTAGGCCAGTATCTTACAGGCTATTGGCTAAAGGAGTTTCCACAGCCTATCTGTCTAGTCGTGACTACAGCTGAGTCTGGCTTTCCAGTTGTTCATGCTTACCACGCACACTTTATGAGCATCCCATTGCCTGTGGTGTCAGCTAGCGTGTACGCTGCCCCAGCACTTCTCTGGGATTAGGAGTTTCTAAATGAACTCATTAATCAGTCATAGGTGCATAGCTCAGACAACATGGATCTGTGAGAAAGACTTGTCTCATCGGCTTTGCCGATTAATGTGCTGCCCTTTGCTAGGCTGCTAGCAAGAGGTGCTGTGATGCTGTTGAGCCTCATTGTAGAGAAGCCCGGTGAGCCTGACCATTGAAAGAAGGTCCTCTCAGTGCAACACTTTCTCTTCCCTAAGGCGGCCAGACTCTGCGTCAAGTCTGCGATGGTCGCTTGTGGGAGTGTGCTTTCTGCCTTCCTGATATGGGAGACAATGCTCCAGGTAAATCAGGAAAGTCTCAGCCTGGTTTTCTGCCTGCAGCCTGGAGGAATGTTTTGGTTTTTTTTTTTTTTTGATTGGGTCTTGTGCCGCTTCTCCCACCCCACCTTTAACCAGCAACTCTGGTTTACTCACTTGTGACCTGGGTGTGTCAGTGTTCTCACCCTTTCTCACACACTATCCATAGTCATTTTTTTAATTAGGTGGATGGAACAAGAAGCTGTGAAGGTGCTGTACACTCCCACAAGGCTTCCTTTGTGTCTGTCCCACTGGCTGGAATGCAGCCCTTCAAATTCAGTATTATAGCTATCGCTTTACCTTTCCTCTCACCATGCTTTTTTTCCACACTGAGAAGTCTTTGTGTCTTGCGGCTCCTTGGGCTGAAGAACTCCTGCGTCCTTAGATTGAGGCTACTGTTTGCACTCAGCTCTCTGACAGGCTCTTGTAGTCCTTGAATTTGTGATCCACTGGTATTGAATGTTGTTGGTGGGGTCAGTGCTATAGGTTTTGAAAAAGCTTACAATTCTGCATTTGTTTATTTGTTTGCCAGGAACGGGTACCAAATCCATTGTAAGCATTAGACATGTACTCTTTGCAGAAAAAAAGAAAGGGCAGAGTAAAAGATTGAGGGACCTAACCCAACCCTCCAGCTCACCCTCATCAAGCTGAGGTGACTCTAAGGCCCGGCATCAATGGTAAAGGCTGGGCCCTACAAGTTGACAGGCCCTGATTGTATTCTCCCATTAGACTGTAATGGTGAAGTCCTCGAGTAAAATGGTTACCCTTGTAAGAAAAGACAAGAACGTGGGCTCTCTCCTGTATCTGTGTCTATCTCACTTGATCTGCAGTCTCCATCATCTGAGGATACAGCAGGACAGCAACCTGTCTTGATAGGCTCCAGCTGCAGCACTCAGTGCTCTTTGTTCTTGGACTTCCAGCCTGCGGACTGATGGGAATCTGTGTGTACTGGTTAAGCCACCCCACTCTACAGTGTTTCCTTTTCAGCATCCCAAACTAGGACAGCAGCAAAGTGCATCTTTAAGCACTCTGAGAACTAGAAATTTCACTTTTGGAGTGAGACTTCTGACATACAAAAGATAGAAACAAGGTATAGAGAATACCGTTGCTCAAGAGGTACCTTTCCAGAGCGGTAAAAGCAAGCAGTGGCCGGGTCCTAGTCAATTTCCCTATCTGTGGTCTATGTAGCTGCCCTGAATGCCATTCTCCCTGCCTTTCATCTTGACCAATTATTTGCACCACAGGTGAGTCTTTTATTTCACAAAAATTTAGAGTATGATTTTCATGGGAAGCAAACTTCCTAACAGATAAAAAAGCATAATTCAATTTCTTGATGTTATAAACAAAATGACCAGAACATGGCCAAAGAAAGTAAAGGACTCCTGTCTAACCATGGGCAAAACTGACTGAATTCACACTGCCTCCCTCCTGCCGTCAGCATCCTTGGCATTGCCGACACCCACTGACAATATAATGAATAGCAGAGGAAACAGAACAGCAAGGAACTGTCACTTGTCAATTAAATGTGTGGTTTCATTGCTGACACAATAAAGCAAGATTGTCACAGAGGAGTCTGGCTGATTTTCTTTTTATCATACAAACTGGGAACAATTAATTTGAAATATGTTCCCCTTTGGCTTACCAAGCTACTGGAGCCTCCTGGGAATTTCTAAACCCATTCCTGGTAGAAGGTGGTTCATCAGCATGTGGTTGCTACAGTTACAGTTTCCCTGGTAGAAGGTGGGTCATCAGCATGTGGTTGCTACAGTTACAGTGTCCCTGGTAGAAGGTGGGTCATCAGCATGTGGTTGCTACAGTTACAGTGTCCCTGGTAGAAGGTGGGTCATCAGCATGTGGTTGCTACAGTTACAGTATCCCTGGTAGAAGGTGGGTCATCAGCATGTGGTTGCTACTGTTACAGTATCCCTGGTAGAAGGTGGGTCATCAGCATGTGGTTGCTACCGTTACAATATCCATCAGTAGGGTGTGACAACATCCAAACTGCAATGCCTCATCATCCTTTCACTTGGTCCAGAGGAAGATGGTTTACAACTGTCTAATCACCTTTAAAACTAATAAATATTTCAAAATGGGGAGGGTTGCTGGATCAAAATTTTCTCAAGTCTCACTAGAACCCTAACATTCCCTATGAATTAGGATAAATTGCTGTGTACTGTTTGAAAAATTATTAACAGAAAATTTTTAACAAAAAATTAGATATAAAGGCCGGTAAGGCACCTCGGTGGTTTAAGTGATTGCTCTGGAAGCATAAGGACCTGAGATTGAGCCCAGAACCCGCATGTAAAAGTTCAGCGTAACTGCACACGCTTGGAATGCCTGCACTGGGGATGACGATGGACATATTTCTGGGGCACACTGTCCAGTCATTCGAACCTATCTTGTGAATTCTGGGCCAGTGGAAAACTCTAACCTTCCTCCCCCTCTCTCTCTCTCTCTCTCTCTCTCTCTCTCTCTCTCTCTCTCTCTCACACACACACACACACACACACACACACACACACACACCTGCACATGCCCTCCTACTCTCTCTCTCTTTCTCTCTCTCTCACTGACACACACCTGTACACCTGCATGTGCACTCTCTTTTTCTCTCTCACTCTTTCCCTTACACACATATCTAATACCTGTATATTCACCCCTCTCTTTCTCTCTCTGTCTCTCACTTACATACACACCTGCACATCTGCAGATGTTCTCTCTCTCTCTCACACACACACACCACACACACCAAAAAATGAAATTACATTAGATATTTTCTTGACTTTTAAGATAAATTTGTTTTAAAACTACAATTTTTTCAAAGAAATCCAATATGCTTTATCTTGATATAACTACAGAATTATGTCCATTTTTCTTATTTAAACAAATATTTCCTTATTTTCATGAGCTCTAGTTAACAGCAACATTTGCCATTTTTTTTCAAGACAGGGTTTCTCTGTAGCTTTGTAGTCTGTCCTGGAACTAGCTCTCATAGTAGAATAGTAGAATACTGATTGGCTGGTCCGGCACAGGCAGATATCTAACGGGGCTCTAGGGTTGAAAGGAAAAGTGGACCCATGCCCCCATCCCTATCCCAGAAGCAATTCTCAGATGATGACGAGTTACAAGTGAAAATTTAGCTTTCTCCGAGGAAATCTCACTGGGAAATAAACTACTCTTCAGTGCAGGCTGCAAGTCCTGCAGTAGACAGCCAAGAAAAATTGAACTCCATGGCATCTTTTGAGGTTCCTTGTCTCATCATGTCATGTCGGGGCTTTTCTTTATTCTTTGTCTTTTATTCTTCTCTTTTTTAGGTTTTAATCTTTATTTTTGCATTCTCTCTTTTTTTTATCCTTCAGGTTCTTTGCATATATATTACAGCTTCTTGTTTTGTTTTTAATGGGACTCCTAAGTATCCGAAAGAGGGGGTCTCTGCCTGTGCGCTGCCTGTGCCTTCTCTTGTTCTTTCCTTTCTGTTTGTTTCCTTTGTCCTATTCTGATGTGTTTGTTCTTTGCTTTATCATTATATCATATTATATTTAAAAACAGTGCCGATTGAAAAGAAGGAGCTCTCTTTTCTGAAAGTTTTGTCTATTATTTCTGTTCTCTAATTAGTTCCTACTCTTTCACACTATTAGCAAATCAGTTCCCACTTTCTAGCCAAATTTCTCAAATTTCAAAACAAGCATCTGACAGAGAAGATGGATTTTGTTCTCACATGAACACTTTCAAATCAGAATGAATAAAAAAATAAACTGTGTCCTGTATTTCTTTAGTGTTTCTAACAAATCAGAAGCAAATGAGTGTGTTTCCCACCCAGAATGGCTTTTGCAAAAGGACTTAGTGCTATTTAAAGCATTACTGCCGATGAAAGAAAAAGGAAAGAGTGGATATAGCATGGATATAACGCTATTGTGTTTTGTCAATAAGAAACTATATTTTTGGCTAGTGTATCCTTTTTGAGATGAATATAGCTATATGTACAGAAGCAGTTCTAGGCAACCACACGAGACATCATCTACAAAATTCTGCATGCATGATAGCTCATGAATAATTATAATCAACACTTTTGAGCAATGAATTTTTCCTCCCGAAACAGTGAAGGAAAGACAGAAGAAGACAATGACATGTTTGCTAACAGTCAAGATCCTCTCATCTGGTTACAACAAGGGCAAAAGAGGAAACAAAATTCAAGACATGAGGATGCATATAATGAATTGATCACTGAATTATATAGCCAAGTATATAAATTATAAAGAAAAAGTCAGAGCTCATGCTAACAGTAGTATAAAAAGCATTTCTCTCAGTTGGGGTTTCTGTTGCTGTGATAAATGGCATATGACCGAAACACAGCCTGGAGGGAGGGTTTATCCCATGTACACTTCCACACAACAGCCATCATCTAGGAGGTCAGAGCAACGGCTCAGGGCAGACACCTGGAGATAGAAACTAAAGCAGAAGCCACAGAGGATGCTGCTTGATCTGGTTTCCTCAACCTGCTTTCTTATACCACCCAGAACCATCTGTCTAGAAATAGCACCATCCACAATGAGCTGAGCTCCCCCACATCAACCACAAATCAAGAACATGCCCCATAGGTTTGCCTACAACCTCCTCTCAGAAGACTAGCTTGGGTCAAGTTGACAAAAATATAGCAATTACAGTCTTCATAAGAGGAATTATACTTATGTTGAGTCTTAAGATAATTATTAATGCAATACATTCAACTTTTATGTATTCAGTACTACTTAACAAAACACTGTAGTAATGCATAAAAACATAATGACTTCATGTACACACTTTTTCTAAGAAAAGTAAGTATATGAACTAGTAAGGAATGGACATAACATTTCTGGAATAGAGCACAATGGCCAAGTAGAGGAGTATACTGATAAAAGAGAGGAAGTTAGGAAGAATACTTAAGGCAGGATTGCCACCTTTTAAGGAGTCAAAGCTAGGAAGAAGAGTTTGGATTTTATTAATAGTAGGACGGGCACTTAGAGGGTTTTAAGACCTTTCACATGAATGTAAGAATGAACTGGACTCAGGGATACAGACATTCCTATGATAGAAAAGTTGTATCCGAATGAGGAAATGTTTTCCCAGGAGAAACAATCTAGTTAGCTCCAAGTAAAGAGGGGCTTAGTATAAGAATATAAGCTTCAAATTTACAAATACCTCAAGGCACAGAAGGAAGTGTATTGAGCCCCTAAGACTGGACAATAGCGCTTCTCCCTTCACCTCTCAAGTCTGGGCCAGCCTCCTTCCGCGAAATGCCCAGTGTTTCCCTCTGCACTCAGACCTGCCCATCATCTGTATGGACACAAACAAAGCGCAACTAAGTCAATCCACCATAGCCTTTTGCTGATGAACCATTTGAGAATCCTACTTCAAGTCGCAGGCTTACATTGTGGCCCAGCCATGCTCCAGTCGGCCGAAGGATGCTTGAGACACAAGCTACAGAGCACCGCCTTCTTCCATATCTGAGGGGTGGAGACTTTAACCGAGAGACTCAATGACTTAGTTGCCCAGTAAGATGAGATTTGATTTGAACAATACCAAAGGGAACACAAACTGTTAGAAAAAATACAAAATGTAGTTGGTTAAAAGTTGTACATGAGGAATAAAAAGATAATATTTCAAAGCTGATATGAAAGGTTAAATTTAGTTGCTTGAGGGAGAATGATTATGCTTCAATATGAACATGAAATCTAGGGGGAAATTCAGTTGTGGCAAAAAAATTGCAATATATTCCATCTGAAGTAAAGGAAAATAAGTTTGAGGTAAAGAAAGGAATTTACATAAATTAAGCAGTGAACTAAAACACAGGGCTGATTCTGAGACAATTAATATCACTGGGTACTGTACATTGAAATTAATCTCTTATGGTGAGAGTTAAAGACATTGGATGTGTACAGGTAGAACAGTGAATTTTTCAAAGGGGATTGTATATTGAGGAAAATTAAGGACCGCAAGATGATGTACTGGTAATGACTACAGGAAGGGAAGTTTGGGGGCCCATTAAGTAGATGTCTATGAGAGAATAGTATGAAAGGGCAGAGAAACATTACATTTTAAAAAGAATAGAAGTATATCTTAAAAGAGACAAGATGGACAACATCTGCCAAACATCTGTTAGGGCTCCTTTGCTTCACATTTCTATTGCTTTTAAAAATAAAACTCTTCCTAAATGTTTTCAATATTTGTGATTTGAAATTTGAAGTATTATGATTTGAACATAAAGTATCTGCACAAGTGTGTGTGTTTGAATACTGTGTTCTCAGGGGCTCATGGTAGGTGAGGGCGGAAGACCATTTAGGTTATAAGACCTAGTTGGTGATGTAGGTCACTAGGGATGAGCAAAAAGGGCTGTAGCCAAGGCCTGGCTTCCTGCTAAACTCACTGATTCCAGATCCGTGTTACATAATAGACCACAGACTGAACCCCTCATACTGTGAGCCAACATAAACCTCTACTCTCTGAAACCTTGTGATGAAAATGTAACTGCATTTAAAATCAATACTCCTTAAAAGATCGATTTTTTCTTTTCTCTAGTGAAAAATTACCTCTACATATGTGGCTATGAAAAAAAATTTCACTTAAACTACTTTTCAATAATCCCCTTGCCTGATAAAAGACTAAATGTACAAACTATGAGTACAAAAGAGACCCATCTCAAAGTATTAAAGGCTGGTTGAAGCAGTGCGGAAAGAAGGAGCCCACTTCCAACAGTGAATGAGAACTTGGCAGTGTCTCCCTTTAAGCTACAGAAAGAAAAAGTAAAGCTAGTTAAAACTTTGCATCTCCTAAACTAAGAAGAAATAAATGAACCCTTCCTTCGGTTAAAGCAAAGCAAGAGCAGATAAAAGACCACACTCTTTGCAGGGACTCTGGCTTGGTTACACTAAGGTGTCAGAGAACAAACCCAGCTCCCAGCTATGTGCCTTTCTTTAAGCAAGAAAAAGGAAATGTTGTGCCATTACCAATATAAATAGGACATAATGGTGGCACTGACTGTTTGAGACGTGATGCTGCCCTATTCATTCACACTGAACTAAAACTCTTAAAAATTTTCCACACCTATTTCAATAAAGACTATTCTGTCTATATTCTGTATTTAAGTGATTTTCTGACCCAAAATTAAACTTTTGCAATTTCTTTATAGTGGTTTAGTCTTTTTTTATTTTACCTGACATCTTGCAATATGCTCTTTCTTTAATTTGAGCTTCTAAGTTTTCAAAGATATTCTTGCTGTTTTCATATCTTTCTGGAAGTTACCAAACCTAGTCACCACATTATATTGCTCCCTTGCTATAGAGATAGATACTTTGTATTGGTATGGATCTTGGTTTATTTAAGATCAATTTTGCTTTATGTTTATATCTGCTCTTGATTAAGGTATTGTGTTTCTGCAGCTCATTTATAATTAAGAAATACAGGTCAGTAGATAGTCATCTGATGTGGGATTGCCCTCTCTATGCTGTGATTATCATTAATGAATAAAGAAAACTGTCTTGATCTGTGATGGGGCAAAAGAATAGAACTAGGTGGGGAAAACTAAACTGAATGCTGGGAGAAGGGAGGAGGCGTAAAAGAGAACCCATGGAGCAATCACTGGTGACAGACATGCTGAAACTTTGCTGGTAGTCCATGACCTCATGATGATACACAGATTAATGGAGATGGGTTAAATTAGACACAAAAGAACAGAGTTAAGGATGATTTGTTAGCAGCATTTTCTTGGGTGGGCTCTGTTTGCTAGAAGCAAGAAGAGGCATGGCTCCTTTAAGAGAGGATTTTCTGATACAGTGGTAGCAGGAAAAAAAAGATGCTCCATTTTGAAACGCTAGCTTTCTGGGCAGTGCTGCCAGTGGGAACTCTGGATATTTCAGGAGACTGAGCATTTAAATGGGGTTTGTAAACAGAGTGCTACAATTTGCTTAATGGCAACATAAGACTTGCTGTATACCTAAAAATGGGGCAATTTACTTGGCTCTCAGAGGCAGGGAACAGCTCCACCATGCTGGACTGGGTGGGGCAAGAAGATAGTTCCATATTTCCCCTAATAATGCCACAGCTTAGATTCTTAAGAAGTGCTTAGCATTTTAAGAAGCACTTCTGGTCAGAAAATAATTACAGATATGCAATAAAGACAAATCCAGATTAAAAAGACCTCTAAATGGGCCACAGTGTTGGATAAATGTATGTAGGCTTGGGAAAGAAAAAGAAAAAGAGTATAGAGAGTTATAAAAAGAAGTAAGTGGTTTGAAAAAAGGTAAAGTCTTTAAAGAGACAGTAGAGACAGTCATAGATTAAAGAAATAAAAAAATAATAAGCCATATAAAGATGGAATATACACAAAGAGTCTGGATTATGTATATTATTGTATTTGCTTTGAATTTTTTGACAGCAGAGAGACATTTGATTTTGGGGACTGCTAAGATAAACCAACATAAATGTTTCTTGATTTCCAAATTTGGGTCTAAAGATACATTGCTTTGGAAAAGAGGTTCTGCTTTTGTTTCCACAGAATATGAGAACCTGTGGAATACTTCCAGACTAATGTGATTTGATGCACCAAGACCTCCTGAAAGGTTGCCTTGAATACTCCTCAAAAAATTACTTTGCCCAATAAACAGCAGAAAACAGTTTGGAGAGAACTATGCCCATGTTACTAAATATTGTTTGTAAATGTTTCTTTACATTTAAAGGGTGTTATGCTATAAAGGTTTGCATGGGTATGGATCTTGGTCTATTGATACAAATTTAATGTCAATTTTGTTATATGTATATTTCTGCTCTTGACTAAGGTATTGTGTCCATACAGTTCATTTAAAAATGTAATGTATGATCAAAAACTATAGGTTAATAGATAATCACCATAATAGTCAAACTTGTTGTCATGTTAGTTAGGTTTTCTAGATGTATAGAGATATGTTTCAGATGGATATGGATTCTTCAAATTTTTCAAAGACTACAGAATATGGCATTTAAAATGTTTTAAGAATTTAGGACTTTTCATGACAATGAGACACATCTGATCCTAGCAGCACCAACTATCAAGAGGATAATGGGCATTGAAGAGGCTCCTTATGGAGTTTTTTGGCCATTTGGGCAGGAGACTGCTATTGCCTGGACTGCTTGCTGAACTGTGTACATACAGAAACCACAGAGAAATGTCTCCTGAAGGTGCCTAAAGAAGGTGAGACATTCTTCAGGGTTCTTGCTTCATGAAAGAGTTTTCTGCAGGACACAGAAGAAAGTAACTAATGGACATTGCCATTACAAGGCAAAACAGATTTTCAAATCTCCTGCTTCCTGAAAAAGTCTACTGGATACTATGGGCCTGCAGGTTGAAGATAGATGCTCCAACGGTACAGAAGAACTTTGGATGACTTTTCAGGCAGCATGATGTCTCTGTCAATTCTAGAGTTTTGGAAGTTGCTTACAATGCACTTCCTGCTAATTTATGTAATATTATATCCTTCTGGAATCTTTGATGAAGTTGAAGAATAGATAGTTATATGATGTGGGACAATGGTCTTGTACTCTGTAAAGATTTGTCACTTGTATTGGTTTAATAAAATGCTGATTGGCCAGTAGCCAGGCAGGAAGTATTAGTGGGGCTACCAGAACTGAAGAATTCTGGGAAGAGGAAAGGCTCAGTCTGCAGTTGTCACCCAGACACAGAGGAAGCAAGATGGGAATGGCTCACTGATAAAAGGTACCAAGCCACGTGGCTAAAACATACAAGAATTATGGGTTAATGTAAGATGTGAGAGTTAGTTAATAAGAAAGCCTGAGCTAATAGGCCAATCAGTTTATAATTAATGTAGGCCTCTGTGTGTTTCTTTGGGACTGAATGGCTATATGACCAGGTGGGACAGAAACCTGTGCCAACAGTTATAGTTATGATTTTCCTTAATTATGATAAAAGATAAAGTAGATATAAATATTGCAACTGCAATTCTTGATTGATACCTGTCTTGTTATATATAATTTTACTATTTAAAGTTAAAACCTTCCTTTTCATTTAGACAGAAAAGGGGAAATGGTGTGGGAAGTCCTTCTGTATATATGATGCTTTTATTGGTTAATGAAAAAAGAAGCTGCTTTGGCCTGTGATGGTACAGAACAGAGCTAGGTAGAAAAACTAAACTGAATGCTGGAAGAAAGTAGGCAGAATCAGCAAGACACCATGTAGCCACCACCAAAGACAGATGCCTCTGCTGGAGCCCATTGAAACTTTGTGGGTAAGCCACAACCTCATAGTGATGCACAGATTAATGGAAATGGGTTAGTTTAGGATATAAGAGCTAGCTAGCAATATACTTAAGCTATTGACTAAGCAGTATTGCAAGTAATATAGTTTCTGAGTAATTATTTTGAGTCAGTCTGTCCTTGTTGCTTAACAGATGCACTGCATGGATTCTGAAGACCCTCAAGCACTTCATCTGCATTCTATAAATAAAAATTCTTAAAGGAGCCAACATATCTGTATTGTCTATATATCCTGAGTATAGAGACATAAATATATACAGTCTGTGTATTCTGGAAATCTTCATGACCCACCTTATTTATGGCATCTACTAGGGAGTACTCTGATTTACACAGACATGCTCTGTGCCCCATCTTTGTCCAGGACTGCACAAAAACTCATTGCACATTTGGGTGTATAAACTCAATTATTTTACTAAAATTTAGGCACTCCTTTCATATTTCGGACTTTGAGAGGACATACATCATTTTAAAATAACAAGCTTCCTGTTAATTATTTCTCTGTATGATGACATAGTATTTGTTCTTTTCTAAAATGAGGTAATGCAATTTTTTATCTAAGAAAGGCCTGGGATCTATAAAAAGAAAACTTTCCAATGAGATTAAATTTCAATGCTCATAGAACTACATCAAAGCAATTAACAAAGAGTGAGTTAAATATAGCTTTCCCCTGACAGATAAGCTGCCCTTAGTGAGACACACTGCTATATTCTGTAACCAAGCACACTGCCCCAATTTACTTAATTTTAGATAAGTCTAAATACCCTATAAAGTGGTATCCTTGAGAAGCCTAGAAACATGGTTATTTAAGTCAATAGTAGTGTACAAAGCAGTCATTGGGCTTGCTGGTGCAAGCAACTAGAGGATCCACACCCCAGGTTCCAGTGAGCACACACTTCTCACACAGATGGCACAGAGAAGAGGTGATCCTCAGTACTACCATATGACAGGAAATGATCTAATGTACGCCCAGTCTGAGACCCGTTCCTCTAAGATTTGCCTACACTAGAGCCCCTCCATCTCCTCAATGCTGAAGAGTAACAGTAAAGTTACAATAAAGCTATTTGCTATATTTCTGAGATTCCTAAGAACAAGATCTTGTCTGAGCCACTTCTGTATCCCCTGGGACCTATCAAACACTTAATGTTCAATGAGCTGCTATTAACAAATAACTAAACAAGTATAATTGGTGTGATTCTTTGGTTGGTTAGTTTGTTTGAAATAGGATCTTACTGTCTAGGCCTGACTAGCCTGATAACTGGCTTCAAACTCCTCTTTGAGCCTCATGAGTGCTGGGATTAAAGGTGTATGCCACCACGCTCTGAATGAGTTAATTACTGAGAATTGACATCACCAGCTTGCTTCATTTTCTGTTTGATGTTCACTTTTCATATGGACCCCTTTACCTTACAATAACCACCAGGGGCTGCTAGTTTACATTTTTTAAAACTTATTTAAGTGTTTTTAGCGTGATTTTCTAAAACACGGCAACACTGCACTAAAAACCGTGCAAACTTTCTGGAGGACACATTAGTATGTGGCATCTCATGTGTTCTTCCTGCACGTGACATGGACACACATTTCCCTGAACAGAGGGGCCTAGACCCTATCATTGGAACTTCGATAGGACTTTTGCAATTGGCTTGAGCACTGGAGTGTGGTAGAAATGCAAACAATCCTCTAGGTCACAAAAATGCCAAGCGTGTCCATCTTACTCTTTTAGTATGCCCATACTTAAAGTTCAGCCAAGCTTTAGGAAAGCCCAACAGACCTATACAGCGGCTGCTCGCAGGCACTCTAACCCAACACCCTAAATGTGGTCTCAGCCAACTGACAGCGTTAACTGACAAACATGTGGAGTAGTGTCAGGGGCATGCTGCTAAAATATGTCCAAATTATAGATTCATCAAAAACCATAATACTCTTATTTTTAAACCACTAAGACTGGGATGGTTTGTTAGAAGATAATAAATATTATCTTTTCAAGAAATAAAACATTTCTAGCACCTCAGAAACTTGTCTTGTTCCATCCTTGTCTAGTTGTAAGGCCTAAAAGCAAGCATTACTCTGATTTCTAACATCAGAGATAGACTTGGGCTGTTTTGAAACCTATGTGTCATACAGTAATACATAATGAAACAATAGGCCCTTTTCTGACTGGTTTCCCTGAAGGTCCTGTTGTGTAATTAATCTGATTGTTGCCTATACTTGTACACGGCCCTCTGGATTTCACTGCTGAGTGTTATTGTCTTGTATGAGCATATGGTACATCCCCTATTTTACTGCTAATAAATATCTGAATATCAACAATGCTATTAATATGCTAGTGTATGTCTTTTGGGGCGTGTAGTATTCTTTTATTAAATTGTTGTAACTATGAGAGGAAATTACGGGCACACAACATAGAAACATGTATATTGTATTTACCATGCCAAATTCTTTTCCAAAGTAATTGCACCAATTCACACTCCCATTAACAGTATATGTAAATGTCCCACCCCCACAGCTTATTCTGGCCATTCTGTTTAATGACCTTAATGTGCCTGCTCCTGACTAATGAAGTGGCACCTTTTTGTGCATTAAGTGTTTTCAGATTCTCCTTTAAAGTTGATCATTATACTTTATTTTTGTCAATTTTCAGACTTTTGTATAATGTTTGTAAGAGTTTGTTAAAATTCTCTATCCCTTTCCAAACTCCAATGTCCCTCACAGACTTCTAGAATAATGTGATATCAGATCAGGTAAAGACAAGCTTGTTGACCTGTTGTAATGGTCGACATGACTTTGACCACAGCCTCAGATAAACAGATTAAGGATGGATGTTAGTGGGTGAAAGTCTGAAACCCAGTGACTGAGCAGCAGATTCCTCCCACATGGAGGTCTGCCTGGGATGGAACTCATGAGGAAACAGCGTGGGGCTGGCAGATGCAGTAAAGCCTCAATAAATATCGGCTTTCTGTAAGCTTTTCCCACCAGACAATGAAACCACCATCCCAAGAACAGGCTGTTTTTCCAAGGGAAGGATCTGTTCAACTTCTTTGTCAATTTTGTCTTTTTTCTGGTATTTGGAAGAGCCCATTTTATATTCTATTATGTACTTAGACTCTACTAGAATCTGTTAGATTCCATTAGATATTCCCGAAAACCATGTGTTTTCTTAAGCAAGTACTGAAATTGCTTCGTGTGGGGTTTTGGCTTACAGATTTGTAGACGTCTTTCTTCTTTGACAAGAGTTCAGAACAAATTATGTGTGGTGTCTTTTCAACAGGAAGAACATAACTGTAATCATGGCCTTAGTCCTTTGGAGGACTGCTCAGAAATCTTTCTCTGGCTGAGATTTTAGATGCATTCTTACTTTTTTCCTTTTGAGACAAAGTCTCACTATATATAGCTCTGGTTGACTTAGTACTCGCTTTGTAGACCCGGCTGGCCTCAAACTCACAGAGATCCTCCTGCCTCTGCCTCCCAAATGCTGGGATTCAGACAATGGGCCACCATGCCTGGTGTCATGGTCTCACTCGATTAAAGATATAATGAAAATATTTTATGAGCACTGTGAGGCAAGTGGATTTCGCACGTCTAGAAGTCACTCTGAAGGCTCTGAGGATGACTCAAGGCTAATGGCAGTTGACGATATGCTTCCCGGGAATTCTCACAAACGTCTGAGTCAAGAACGGACTCCACAGCAATACCGAACTCTGACCTTCTCGTGCATGCCACAGCATGCACAAAATAATAAACACACACAAATAAATAAATCATAGATATTTTCAGAGAATGTGTATTTTAAAAACTGACTCTTCAGGATAAAAAAGGTACAATAATTATTTAGGTCCTTTCTGTGTTTTTATTTAATACAAAGGCAAAATTTGATAAATAAAAGTATTAAGTTATGAAAGGATTATTCCTTTGATTTCTAATGTTTACAATTCATATTAAATAATATATATCAGAATTATAAAGCTTCATTTACACAAATATTGCTGAAACTAGTCTCCAACTACAAGTATTTCAAACTGCTGATAGTATCACTTTTTGACAAAATAATTTCTTATTCTGTTTCCTCCCCCCCTCTCTCTCCTTCTTCCTTTCTCTCTCTCTCTCTCTCTCTCTCTCTCTCTCTCTCTCTCTCTCTCTCTCTTCTCCCATTAATATACTCAACAAGAAGCTGCCTTTTTATCTTCAGCTATTCCAGTCTAGACATGTTACAAAACGTCCATATCTAACTAAAACTGTGACTCATGCTGGACCTGCTTGAGGCCTGTTAAGTACCCTCATCCACATTCTCTTCTGCTGAAACTTTGCCTGTTGTTTAGGTCATTTCACCTTCTTCTGATGAATCATAGCTAACACTCACGGGGAGACAAAGATGTGTGAACAGAAGGCTTTGAGGGTTCTTCTTCCTGACCCGTTTGCTGACATGTGTGACTTCTCAGGCCCTTTTCGGCTCCACTTTCATGTCATGGTTTGCACGCCGTTATTCGCCTCAATAAAGTTCTTTCATGGCAATTCCATTACTCCAACTCCTACTGTGCAGAGGGCAGAATTTCAACCATTGTTCAACTGCTTAATGAATCAGCATGTTCACATATAAATGTACATCTTTTCTCCCTTTTCGTTTTTCATATAATTGACTTTATGCTTAAGGTATTTAAATGAGGCATAATCTAAAGCATACTATGCCCATTATTAGTTAAGTCTTTTAGTGAGTATGCCCAAAACCTGTGGTTGAAATATGAAAAGCAAACATCTTGGCCACGTGAGATGGCAGATGCCATAATCCTGTCACTTAGGGATCTGAGGCAAGAAAATTTCTAGTTCAAGGCCAGTCTCAGCTGCAGAAAAGGAGAACTGGTCACACACACCACGCGCATGCACACACACAGACACACGGGGGGGACTTATTTGATCATTGCCTGACATACTCACTTGAACGGTAGCGGCACATCATAGCATATATATATTCTATGTCATTTGGAAACAACAAAGAAGTGCTGTCTTGTCCAGGTGACATGTAATAATGGAAAACCATACTTGTATTTGCCTTTTTAATGACTAAGATTTTGTGTTATGTTGTTCACAATTTCCTGTTTTCTTATTTTCACTTCATGAAACTTTTTATCTGAATTTGAGCTTCAAGACACCATCTTCCACTGTATATTTTCTTATATGTTCCCCAGAGGCATGAGAATTTTGTGTTATATGTTAGTTTGTTTTCATGCTGTTAGACAGATCTGGTTTTCCTCCAGTTCTTCATCTGTTTCTGTTTTCAGCTGTCACACTTCTCTGAAGTTTCCTTTGCTTTGGCTCCATAGCATTTGCTCTTGAATCTTCAATGCACCTCCGCGTATTCAACCAGAGTGCTGATCAATGCTCCTTCGTTGATGTTTTCCATTAAGCTTTAGGAAGTTCTTTTCTGCTGAATGAAAATTTAATTCCTCTGTGGCCATGTTGCTCCATCTCTGTATTTGTCTGGCTTTTACAGTTTTGACTTGATTCAATTAGTCTACCAAGTATCATCTTCATTCTCCAGGATTATTTTTTATAATATTTTTCTTTAATTTTTAACATTGATTTATTTTACAGGCGAACAATTTTTAGTGCGTGTGTATGGAGGGGGTATATGTGCACATGAATGTAGCACCTGTGGAGGGAAGAAGAGGGTGTCCAATCCTCTGGAGCTGGAAGTGTAGGCAGTCGTGACCTGCTCAATCTATGTGCTGAAAACCAAACTCCAGTCTTCTGCACAAGCAACAAGTGCTCTTAATCCCAGTCATGTTTCCGGCTCCTCGTTTATTTTTAGTGAGCATACAAATCAATGGTTTCATTATGGTGTTTTTGTGCATGATTTTTAATAATATTTTTATTAATTCCTTGACATTTCATGTGTGTTTATTGGCATATTTTGCTTTGTGGCATACAAACAGAAAAATCTCCATACTGGAGGGTTCAGGCTACCAATATGGAGGGGTGAAACTTTAAATCCCAGACAACTCTGCCCAGCTCTGTGGAGTGCAGAGATTTATTTGGAGATGCTACACGTAAAGGTGATGACAAATATTCTGTATTCTGGGAGTTAGCAGTAATGATGGGGATGCTAACCTTTTCCATACATATTTCAATTAAGAATACTTTATATTGGTTGGTCACCGATCATCACCATAACAATCACTAAATGCTTAATAAATAAAAGCAGGATCTCTCTGCTTCTGTGGTTGAGAAATACACACAGAAGGACAGCATTCCTTTCTTGCCCAGGAAATCCATGACCAGCTCCATTCTCTGTTGCTGTAGAAATGTGTCTTGTTTCTCATCAGTTCTTAGCTGGGCAGGCTTCACTCAGATGCACCAGCTTTCCCCGCCACGCTTTACCTAAAGACAGCAGGTCCAGGCTCTTTAATGCTTCAAATGTCTGTTTAAATGACTTCTCCTTTACCCTTCCATTTCAGCAAGAGAGAGTTCTTTGTTTTTAAGTTTTTCTGTGATTACATTGCGTCTACCTACATAATTCTGGACAATTTTCATATTAAAATTCCCTTATTCTCTTACCCTCCCTTTTCTTCAGCTCTCCATTCTATCTTTATTTCCCTTTGTTTTCCCGTGACAGTTTCACTTTTGCTTTATTCTAATATACACATACATGACTTTGTGACTATATAAAATTGAGGAACAACAAACAAGAGAAAACTTGACAGCTCGTGTTATGAGACTGATGGAAGAGTCTTGATACAATTGCCCCAGTGGTATCAGTTTCCTTGAAGGTAACATAGCTTCATTCCTTTGTACAGCTGAAAAATTCACTGTGCAAGGTGCACATACACAAACACACACATGTACACATACTCATGCATATACTGCCACACACACTCATGTTCACACAAACACATACACACCCTCACACACTTTCTCACACACAAATGCACTAACGTCCACACACACATTCACACCACACACACACTCTCACACGCACTAACACACACACACATTCTCCTATTTTTTCTCTGTTGTTAGACACGCAGATTGATAACTTACCTATAGTGACTAGTACTACAATAAACACTGAAGCACTGGCGTGTGCATGTCTCTGTGTATAAATGTGCGACTCCTATAAATATCCAAAAGTAATACCTGAGTCAGCTTCCTTTCTCCTCCCCCCACCTCTCTTCCATATACATTCCAGCACTGTATAAGTGTCCCCTGAAGTTGACATCTGTACTTGCTTTTGTTGCTTTCTCAATAGCTGACATCATAACCAGAGTGAGAGAGAAAGTCCATGTAGGTTTGCGTTCCTCTGATGACTAGTGCTGTTGAACATGTTTCATAGACTTACTGACACTCTTATTTCCTTTTTGGTAAACTTATATGTTCATTTTATTAGCCCCTGTATTGAATGGGTGGTTTAGTTTTCTGCTCAGTTTTTGAGTCCTTTGCCTATGTGGCTATTTAATCTTCTGTCAAAAATGTAGCTCGCAATTTTCCTGTTCAATAGACTGTCTTTTCACTCAATTGTTATCTTTGCTGTACAGACGCTTTGCAAGTTCATGAGGTCCCATCTGTCAATGGTTGGCCTTATTTCCTGGACAGCGAGTCATATTCAGAAAGTCTTTTCATGTGCCTGTACCTTGGAGGGCTCTGTCTGCCTTTGTCTACATTGATTTCAGAGTTTCTGGTCCTCTGCTAAGGTTTTGATTCGTTGAAGTTTACTTTTGTGCAGGGCAAGAGGAAAGGATCTAGTTTTATCCTTCTGTGTTTCCCAGCACTGTTTGTTATCGAGGATCTGTTTTCTCCAGCGTACATCTTTGCCGTCTTTGCCATGTATCCGAAGGCTGCTGGGACAGACAATCTGCCTTTTTCGGTTATGAGACCAGCAACCCCAAATGGAGCCTTAAGCCTTAAACACACACACAATAAGTGGAGTCAGTAAGTATATGAAGGAGAAGAGAGAGGAGTGGAAATAATGTGAATACAGCACACATGTAAGAAAATCTCAAAAAATTAGAATCATATTATATAAAAATTTAATGTATAACATATAAGTATATAGATATATAATTTAAAATGAGGAGTTGAAATAGGGAGGGGCAGAAACTGGGGTTGTATCTGAGAAAAATTAGGGAGAGGAGAGATAGATATAATTATACTTTATATTCATGTATGAAATTCTCGAAGAATTAACAATGCATTGCATTTAAAAATGAATAGAAATTTAAAAACTTTAAAGTCAGGTGGCTGCAGCTGTGAGGTTTAGGGCTTATATCTGGGCCTTTTCCCTTTTGTTTTCTTCATTTATGTAGACATGGTGGGGTGTGCGGGTCAAGTGTGCTAGCCCATGTGGATGTAGGTGGAGGACCGAGATTGAAGTAGCGATATCTCCCTCAGTCCTTTCTCCACTTTGCTGTATTGTCTTTTTTGAGACAGAGATTCTCACTGAACCTGGAAGTCACCCTTCCAGCTGAACCGACAGACCAATGCGTCCTTGGGATTCTCCTGTCTGTGTCCCCAATGCAGGGGTTACAGCCACACACTGCATTGCCTTGCTTTTTTATTGCTTTTATTAAACTATGTTTTTCTCTGCTCCCCTACCTTCCTCCCCACTCTTGTTCTACCCTCTCCTATGACCCCCACACTCCCAATTTATTCAGGAGATCTTGTCTTTTTCTACTTCTCATGTAGATTAGATCCATGTATGTCTCTCTTAGGGTCCTCTTAGTTGCCTGGGTTCTCTGGGTTTGTGAATTGTAGGATGGTTTTTCTTTGCTTTATGTCCAAAAATGCACTTATGAGTGAGTACATACGATATTTGTCTTTCTGGGTCTGGGTGATCTCACTCAATATGATGTTTCCTAGATCCATTAATTTGCCTGCAAATTTCAAGATGTCATTATTTTTATCCACTGTCTAGTATTTCATTGTGTAAATGTACCACATCTTCTTTATCCATTCTGTGGTCGAGCAGAATTTAGGTTCCTTCCAGATTCTGGCTATGACAAATAATGCTGCTATGAACATAGTTGAGCACATGTCCTTGTGGTATGCTTGAGCATCCTTTGGGTATATAGCCATACGTTTTTAATAAGTGTGAGATATCTTCTAATGTCTTCTCTAATTTTCTATGAGTGTTTTAATTCTTTTGATTGCAGAATATCAATACAGAAATCAAATATTTTGATTTTCTTAGATTTATTGCTAGGTTTTTTTTTAGTTGGTTGGTTTTATTTTGTTTTGTTTTTACAGGCAACTGTGAATGAGATTGTTCCCCTGACTTCTTGTTCAGCTGTGTATCATTGGTATATAAGAAGGTTACTGATTTTTCTGTTAATTTCATATTTACCACTTTGATGATAGTGTTTTCACAGTCTTTAGAGCCTCTTGTGAACAGAATTACAGCATCTCCGAATAAGACGCTTTCATCCTTTCTCAGATGTATTTATTTTACTTCTCTCTATTGTCTTATGGCTCTGACTAAGACTATACTGGATAAGAGTGGAAAAAATGAATACCCTAAATCAGGGTAATTTTCTTGTCTTAAGAGCTCTAAGTTTAATTGCATGTGCAAAGTCCCCTTAGCCATATAATGTGACATATTCATAGATCCTAGAGAGTAGAATATGGATATTTCAAGTACTAATTCTAAATATTACAACCTCTTTTTGGTTCCATCTCTCGTATTTACATTGTACTATGACTGGAAATTCGTTATCGAGGCACGACAGAGTGATCACTTGGCCCCAAGCTTAGCCCTTCCTTATACATTGTGTGTCTCACTGTTCTTGTTCTTCCTACACTTCCTTCAAGTTTGTTACTCTTTATTGTCTTCCTTCTATAGCCAGCCATGTCCATGGAGCCTCATCATCGTAGGCTGGGTTAACACCTACATCATCTAAGCAAGACAAGAAAATCCCTATGAAGCGTGTTGTGGCAAAACTCAGACCATCCTCAGCTGAGACTGTATTGCTACTGGCCAGCAATTTCTGAACTGTTCTAGTCTCTTTACTATTTCCTGATGGCACCTCTAAACTTCTTCTCACATCCCTTGGTCATCAGCAACCTGCCTGACTCAGCCCAGTTCCTCATTTCACAGTATACAGTCTCTGTTTTTCCGTATATGTGAAAGAAGTATCTCCTACCCTGTTCAGACCTAAGTTCTTCATATGTTTATCCCTAATTGTTTTCTTTTTGTAGAGACCTCTTCATTGACTATTTTTATTCTATTTACCTACATGGGTAACATGGCCTTACATAGACTTATCTCCTGTGGTCTTCTGCATTTGCACAATAATATTCTAAAATGTAAATTACTTACTAAGGTCACATTAATAATAGTAATATAATAATATAAATTTCTTCAGTTTATGAGTTAGCCACTGTCTCATTATTCCATGGTATTCCCAATTTCTTCCAAGACTCCAGAAATATTATAAGTTGACATTCTAATAGACTTCATGTTCTTCTGTGTAGGTTTGTGTGTTCTATTCACTTGGCATTGTTGTACTAGAATCAAGAGGAAGAAGAAATAAAGGCAGTGAGAGGTTTGCCATCTTGCAGAATTGGGGTTCAGTTACCACCATTTGCTGATCTTTTACCCATGTGCTGTAGGTAGCTATTCTGTAGAAAGTTACCTCTTTAAATATGTATCACTGCTGGCACCTACATGTGGGAGGGAACACATGCATATCTGACTAAAGTAATCATATATATATGGAACATGTGTATGCATGTATATGTGCATGTATTTGATGCAGGGTCTCACTATATAGCTGTGGCTGGCCTGGAACTCCCTATGTAGAGATCTGCCTGCCTCTGCTTCCCAACTAGGATTAAGTGTGTGAGTCACTAGGCCCAGGTGTCTCTACATCAACTCATTATTCATTCCATCTCCAGCCTTCCTTAGTCTTGATATCATTCATAGTTCTTTGAAATTGTTTTGTACATTAATGTTCCCTTCTTCAGCTCGTTGTTTCTACTAAATAATACTTGTGTAAATAGTATTTCATCTTTTAAAATGCAGCTGTTTCTGTAATTAGATCACAGGAGAAAGAACTGATCAGTTTTCCCTAAGCTGATATTTGGAAGTTCAATCCAATATTTCATTTCAATGATTGTTTTTCCATGTGTATCTCACAGTGACTCTGGTTCTTTCTTCCACTGCCAATCATTGACCCTAGAATTTCACTGATATTAGTAAATTAAAGAGCAATTGAAAAGTTGATCTTAGTATTAAATGATCCACCTAGTTCAGTTATTTTACTGTACAAACTGATTTATCTCTGAATAACCGAGAATATGATATTTCCTGTACCTTGGTATCTCTATGCATGAAAAGTCATGGGGAGTTAATTCCCAATCCCTGCTACTTGAGCTCACATTGACCACCATTGGCAGCTTGTCTATTTCTCACTTCTCTAAAAGATCATCTCTGTTCCCGTCAGATTGTTTCAACTTCAACATCTTGAACAGGACATTCAACTTCAATATTTTGAAAAGCCTTCTAACCTTGCTCTATACATCTCAAGTGATTATCTTATACTATTGCATCCACATGCTTATGTAGAGAAATGAAGAAAGAAAATTCTTATTAATTTCCTAATGATTACAGTCATTATAGTTCTTGAGGAACTAGCTGATACAAGTGACCCTGGCTTCTCTCTCCTGTGCCCAAGACTATAATTGAATCATTAAACTAACAAAAAATAAAAATATGGTTGAAATTATAAATTATTAAATTGGTTGTAAATTCAATATATGTGATTTGGAGAGATTCCCTTGTAGTAGATCTAATTCAGTCCCTGTAAGCATGTGATAAATTTCACATACAACTCAAATTTGTGAACAATGTCCCTGGATTGACATTTGATACAGTGTGAGATTTGCATATCAATAAAAACATGAATTTCTCTGACATTGGGTTGCTGAAGTAGAGAGATTTTCTAGTATTTTGACCGTTAATGTTTTGCTGTAGTCATGATAAAAAAATATCTAATTTTGTTGATGCCACATTATTTTTAAAATGATCTCATGAGGATGGCTAGTTCATCATACAAGAAGGGTTATATAGGATGGATTAAAGAAAGGAAAAAGAAGAAGAAAATTATGCAATTATCTTTTAACCTAAAAAAATAAGTAATAAAAAGTGGAAGATCAGAAATGTTATACAAATTTATAATTTTCCTAGTAGAGAGGGTATATAAAGTCAGTGCCCAGAAAGGAGTGACTCCCAAAGAAAACCAGCCACTAAGAAGACACCACATTCTTTACATGGTAGTAATAGGAAATATGCGCCAAGGCCCTTCAACAGTTGACCAAGCTACTCATATTGCACATTCAAATGTACAAATGTTTAACTCATTTCAAAGACTTTGATTAAAGAAGAAAGCTCAGAAGCTCCCTGCTTGCAAAGAGTCATGTCGACTAGGAAAAAAAAAAGGCAATGCAGGAATGGTCCAAGAGATTCAGCTATTGATCTAGCTAGTGGCAGACCTTGGCATCATCCACACAATACTAAAGTTGCAGGCATGCAGAACTATGAGTCACAAGGTCATAGAGGCAGCCACAATTACTGCAAAGGGAAGAGCTGAAGACCAGGCATTGTATGCCAAAGTCAAGGTCAAAGTAAGGTCTTAGAGGGCATAAGACATTCCAGAACACTGAAAGATGCAGGCATGAAGCAGAGTCTGCCACCCATGTGTGCCTGAGCCAGCGAGGTCATAGAAGTGGAGTTCCCTGATGTTTTAGGCACTCAGATCATGCCATGGCAGATATGGGGCTGAAGAACTTGATTTGCACTACTAGATCTATATTTTCTTTGGTTCCAACCTTCTTTCTTTTAAGATAATATTTTTATGATAATAATCATTATTATTGTATGTGCATGCGTGTGTGCATGCTTCATATTATGTCTACAGAGGTCATAGGACAACTTTGTGGACTTGATTCTCTCCTCCCACCTTTATGTGAATTCCAGGGATTGAATTCAAGTTACCAAACTTGGGCTGCAAGCACCTTGACCTCCTGATCCACTTTACAAGTCCCTACTCCTCCTTTCTATACAATCATACCTCCCTTTTGGAATGACAATGTTTACTTTGTGCTATTTTGCTTTGGAAGTTTATAATGTCTGAAGAGCTCACAAGTTCAAGTTTGATTTTAGTCTTAGGAGTGACTTTTAACTTGAACTTTTAAATAACTTTAAAATTGTTAATACTATGGAGATTCTTAGAGATGGATTGAATGCATTTTGCACTGGAAGAGAAACATGAGCCTTTTGGAGGCCTGTGCTAGAATGTTACAAGTGAAAGAGATACAGGGATATCAAGACGACAAGAGAAGGACTTGTAATCTAGTTTAACATTGATCACCAACTTGACTGGGTTGAGAAACACGTAAGAGCTTAGTAAACAGAACTCTTGTTTGTGTGGGTTTTTAACAAAAAGAAAGAGAAAGATTAAGATGGTAAGACCTACCTTGAATGTGAACAGCACTGTCTTATAGGCTGGGAGTGTCGGATGGAGAAAAAGAAGGAAACCAAAAAAAGCTAGGCATGCTTTGTCTCTTCTTCCAGGTTTCTGTGGCCTGGATGACTCTATTCTATCACTTTTTCTTATCTATAAAATTGTGGATTGGATATTTTAAATTAAATTTTATACCAGCCCGGGAGAGAAACAGAGGCCAAGCGAGCCTCCAGGCAATGTCAGAGGAAAGCGAGAGGCAAGAGTCACTGCCATCTTCAGCAACCATCACCTCTGGGAGCAATCTGTGGCAGGAGCAACAATGGCAGTGGCTTCCAGCAGTGGCTTCCAGAAGTTCCTCTTGGAAAGAGCACCTGTGCCCCAGCCAGCATCAACTGCCATTCTCGATACGAGATACTCTACTGGTCCGGTAACTACTGGAACCTCAGCCCCACTTACACCTAGAGGAGCAGTCACCAGAACCCTTGGCACCACCTCCAACCTGGAGGAGCAAACACCAGAGCTATGGCCCCACCTGCACCTCATGGAGTCAACATCTGAGTCTTAGGCTCATTTGCACCTGGAGGAGCCATTACCAGGGGCTTGGCTCTGCCTGCACTTGAAGGAGCATTCAATCAATGGAGCCACAGGTCCTCACTACAGCAATTGGAGGAAGAGGGACCCTGAAGCACAGGCTATACCTATTCCAATTAGAGGAAGAGATGGGCAGACAACAAAATAAGAATATATTCAACAAAAAAATTTTAAAAAAGAATATATTCAACAACAAAAAGAGTAATACAGAACCACCAGAAACTAGTGGCTTTACAACAGCAAGACCTGAACATCCCAATGCAGATGAAGCAGGAGAAAATTACCTTAAAAATAACTTTATGAAGATGATTGAGACCTTTAAAGAGGAAATGAAAAATTCCAATAAAGAAGTGGAGGAATAAACAAAACAAAAAAATGGAAATAATTAACAAATTCCTTAAATAAAACCAAGAAAAAGCAATTAAACAGGTGAAGGAAATGATTCAAAACTTGAAACAGAAACATAAGCAATAGAGAAAACACAAAGCAAGGGAATTCTGGAAATGGAAAATTTGGTTAAAAATCAGGAACTACAAATGCAAGCAAAAGCAACAGAATACAAAAGATGGAAGACAAAACCTCAGGGTTGAAGATACAATAGAGGAAATAGATTCATCAGTTAAAAAAAAATATTAAATCCAACAAATGCTTCACATGAAATATCCAGGAAATAGGGGACAGCATGAAAAGACCAAACTTAAGAATAATAAGGGTAGAAGAAGGAAAAGAAGACCAACTCAAAAGCACAGAAAATATATTCAACAAAATCTTAAGAGAAAACTTTCCCAACCTAAAGAAAGACATTCCTATGAAAGTACAAGAAGCTTACAGAACACCAAATAAACTGGACCCAAAAAAAGTCCCTTTACCACATAATAATCAAAACACTAAACATGCAGAATAAAGAAAGAATATTAAAAGCTGCTAAGGAAAAAAGCCAAGCAATGTATAAAGGCCGACCTATGAGAATTACACCCAACTTTTCAATGGAAACAGTGGAGGTCAGAAGATCCTGGAGAGGCATTATGCAGACACTAAGAGACCAGGAATGTCAGCCCCAATTACTATACCCAGCAAAACTTTCAATCACCATACATGGATGAAACAAGATATTCCATGACAAAACCACATTTAAATAATACCTAGCCACAATCCAACCCTATAGAAAGTACTAGAAGGAAAACTCCAACCCAAGGAAATCAGCTACATCCTCAAAAACACAGCAAATAGAGGATACCACAGCATCAAATCCCAAAGAAGGGTCACTAATATCCCTTAATAAAAATAGACTCAATTTGCCTATAAAAAGACATAGGCTAACAGATTGGATACAAAAACAGAATCCATTCTTCTGCTATATACAAGAAACACACGTCAACCTAAAAGACAGACATTATCTCAGAGTAAAAAATTGGGGAAATAGTTTCTAATCAAATGGACTAAGAAACAGGATAGTGTAACTATCCTAATATCTAACAAAATAGACTTCAAACTAAAATCAATCAAAAGGGATAAAGAAGGACATTTCATATTTGTCACAGAAAGAATCCATCAAGAGGAAATCTAAATTCTGAACAGCTATGACCAAATAAAGGGCACCCACATTTGTAATTGAAACATTATTAAAGCTTAAATCACACATTAAGCCCCACACACAAATAGTGGGATACTTCAGCACCCCACTCTCAACATTGGGGTGATACTGCCAGACAGAAACTTAACAGAATAAGAGAACTAACAGATATTATAACTCAAATGAGCTTAACAGACATCTATAGAACATTCCACCCAAACAGAAAAGAATATGCCTTATTCTTAGCATCCCATGGAACCTTCTCAAAAATTGACCAAATACCTCAACAGATACAAAAAATTGGAATAACTCCATATATCTTACCAGAAAACCATGACTAAATTTAGAATTCAACACAACACAAATTGCAGAAAGCCCACAAACTCATGGAAATTTAATAATACTCAAGTGAACCACCTGTGCCAAGGAAGAAATAAGAAAGAAATTAGAGACTTCCTAAAATTCAATGAAAATGACTGTACAATATACCCAAACTTATGGAACACAATGATAGCAGTGCTAAGAAGAAAGTTCATAGCACTAAATGCCTATATAAAGAAGCTGGAAAAATCCCACACTAGTGAATTAACAGGATACCTGAAAGCTCTAGAACAACAACAACAAAAAAAAAAAAAGCTCACCCAGAAGGAGTGGACAGTGGGAAATAATCAAATCAAAATAGAAACAAAGAAAATAATACAAAGAATCAATAAGACATAGAGTTGGTTTTTCTAGAAAAACAACAAAAAATGACAAACCTTATCCAAACTCACCAAAAGGCAGAGAGAATATCCAAATTAACAAAATCAAAAATGAAAAGGGGGGCATAACAATAGACATGGAGGAAATACAGAGAATCATCAGGTCATACTTCATAAACCTATACTACACAAAATTGGAAAATGGAAAGGAAATGGACAATTTTCTGAATAAATATCACATACCAAAATTAAATCAGGCCAGGTATACAAATTAAATAGACCTACAACCCATAAAGAAATAGAAACAGTCATCAAAAGCCTCCCCCCCCCCAAAAAAAAGGCAAGGGCCAGGTGGTTTTACCACAGAATTCCACCAGAATTTCAAAGAAGAGCTAATACTGATACTTCTCAAATTGTTCCACACAACAAAAGCAGAAGGAACACTGCTAAACTCTTTTTTACGAGGCTACAGCTATCCTGATACACAAGCCACATAAACACACAACTAAGAAACAGAATTAAAGACCAATCTCCACCATGAATATTGGTGCAAACATGCTCAATAAAATACTGTCAAATGGATCCCAAGTACACATCAGAAAAATCATCCTCCATGATCAAGTAAGCTTCATCCCAGAGACACAGGGATGGTTCGACATACGAAAATCTATCAATATAATCCCATCATATAAATAAACTGAAAGAAAAAGATTACATGATCATCTCATTAGATACTGCAAAAGCCTTCAACAAAATCCAACACCTCTTCATAATAAAGGTCTTGAAGGGATAAGGGATACAAGAAACATTCCTAAACATAATAAAGGCAATGTACAGCAAGCCAACAGTCAACATCAAACTAAATGGACAGAAACTTAAAGAAATTCCATTAAAATCAGGAATAAGAGAAGATTATCCACTCGGTCCATATTTATTCAATATAGTACCCGAAGTTCTATCTAGAGCAATAAGACAACAAAAGGAGATCAAGGGGATACAAACTGGAAAGGAAGAAGTCAAACTTTTGCTATTTGCTGACAATATGATAGTATACATAAGTAACCCCCAAAAACTCTAGCAGAGAACTCTAGCAGGTGAGAAACACCTTCAGTAATGTAGCAGGATAGAAGAATAACTTAAAAAAAATCAGCAGCCATCCTATATACAGGTGATAAGCAGACTGAGAAAGAAATCAGAGAAACATTACCCATCACAATAGCCACAAACAACATAAAATATCTTGGTGTAACTCTAACCAAACAAGTGAAAGCCCTGTATGACAAGAATTTTTTAAGTTTTTGAAGAACAAAAGTGAAGAGGATATCAGAAAATGGAAAGATCTTCCATGCTCATGGAAAAGTAGGATTAATATAGTAAAAATAGCAATCTTACCAAAAACAATGAAATAGCCATCAAAATCCCAGTGTAATTCTTCACAGACCTCGAAAGAACAATACTAAATTTTGTATGGAGGAACAAAAATCCCAGGACAGCCAAAACATCCTTGTATAATAAAGGAACATCTGGAGGCATCACAATCCCTGACTTCAAGCTCTATTATAGAGCTACAGTAATGAAAACAACTTGATATTGGCATAAAAGCAGACAGGTGGACCAATGGAATCGATGTTAACCAACAAACCTATGAACACCTTATTTTTGACAAAGAAGATAAAAATATAAAATGAAAAATAGAAAGCATCTTCAGCAAATGGTGTTGGTATAAACTGAATGTCAACAGGTAGAAGAATGCAAATAAATGCATATCTATTGCCATGCACAAAACGCAAGTCCAAATGGATCAAAGATGTCGACATAAATCCAGCCACACTGAACCTCATAAAAGAGAAAGTGGGAAATAGCCTTGAACACATTGGCACAGGAGACCACTTCCTAAATATAACACCAGTAGCACAGACACTAAAAGCAATAATTAATAAACGGGACTTCCTGAAACTGAGAAGTGTCTGTAAAACAAAGAACCTGGTCAACAAGACAAAACAGCTGCCTATAGAATGGAAAAAGATCTTCACCAATCCCACATCTGACAGGAATGATCTCCAAAATATAAAAGAGCTCAAGAAACTAGACATCAAATTCCAAATAATCCAATTTTAAAATGGGGTTTAGATCTACACAGAGAATTCTCAACAGAAGAATCTCAAATGGCCAAAAGACACATAAGAAAATTCTCAACATCCTTAGTCATCAGGGAAATGCAAATCAAAACTCTGAGATGCTATCTTATACCAATTAGAATGACTAAGATCAAAAACAGCAATGACAGCTTATGCTGGAGAAGATATGGAATGAGGGAACACTCCTCCATTGGTGTGGGAGCACAAACTTGTACAGCTGTTATGAAAATCCGTAAGGTGAATTCTCAGAAAATTAGTAATCAACCTCAAGACACAGCAATACCACATTTGGGCATACACCAAAAGGAGGCACATTCACATCACAAGGGCATTTCCTCTACTATGTTCATAACATTATTCATAACAGCCAGAACCTGGAGACAACCTAGATAATTGCCCCTCAACTGAAGAATGGATAAAGAAAATGGGGTACATTTACACAATGGAGTACTACTCAGCAGTAAAATACAACGACAGCTTTAAATTTGGAGGCAAATGGACAGAACTAGAAAAAACATCCAGAGTGAGGTGACCCAGATCCAGAATGACAAATATAGTATAAACTCACTCAAGTGGATACAGACATAAAGCAAAGGACAACTATTCTACAGTCCACACCCTCTTTGAGAAATAGATGGAAGCAGATGCAGAGACCCACAACTAACCACTGGGCCGCCTCCCAGAGCACAAAGTGAGGGGGGGCGATAATATGAACAAAGGGGTCAAGACCATGATGGGGAAACAAAATCAGCTAATTCGAGCTAGAGGGAGATCACTGACTCTGGACTGACAAATGGAGACCCTGCATAGGACCAAACTAGGCCCCCTGAATACAGGAGACAATGGTGTGGCTTGGGCAGTAAATGGGGCCACTGGCAGTGGGACCAGGCTCTAACTCTAACGCATGAACTGACTTTGTGGAGCCCGCTCTCTATGGAGAGAGACCCTGCTCAGCCTAGACACGGGGGAGTGGAACTTGATCCTGCCTCAACAAGGTTATGGGACAGACTGAGTTGACTTCACAGAGGAGGCCTTATACCCTCTTAGTGGTGTAGGAGGTCCTTCTGTATTTCTGTTGCTTTCATTGGTTAAATAAAGAGACTGCCTTGGCCTTTTGATAGGGCAGCCCTTAGGTGAGCATAGTAGACAGAACGGAATGCTGGGAGAGAGAAGGCAGTGTGGCAGACGCCATGCTTCTCCGGCCCAAGATGGACGCTGGTTAGACTCATGCTGGTAAAGCCACACCCTCATGGTGAATACAGATTATTAGAAATGGATTAAATCAAGATGTAAGAGTTAGCCAAGAAGAGGCTAAAACTAATGGGCCAGGCAGTATTTAAATAAATACAGTTTCTGTGTAATTATTTCGGGCATAAGCTAACCGGGCGCCGGGAACCATGCCCTCCCCTCACTACATCTTAGGAGCAGATGGGGATGGAGTGGTGGGAGGAGAGGAGAGGGAAGTAAACTTGGATTTGTATGTGATTGATAGATAGATAGATAGATAGATAGATAGATAGATAGATAGATAGATAGATAGACAGACAGACAGAAAAATGGGTAAAATTTAAAAATGTATTTACATTCACCACATTATGAAATAGCTACTAACCATATTTGTGTATCATAACCATTATAAAGAGTTAACACTGATTTTTATTATACTCCATGTGTTTAGTAGAAATGATATGACCTGGGTTTACTGAGCACTCTGCTCTCAGAACTTACCTGAATTAGATAGAAGTTGATAGGTCTACAATGTGGTCAAGATTTTCAGGTTACTCAGGTTGACTGCCATGGTCTGCTTGGACCCATGGACAAAATCATTAATTCTATCACCTGAGTAGAACCTGAGGGATTGGAGTAGAGAGTGGGTGTGCAAAGCCACACACACTCTTACTTTCTGAATGATAGTCTTATTGAAAGACAATATTAAAGTGAACAATTTAGTGGCTAAATATAGACTGTGTTGTAAAATCATTATCGTTATTGAAAGTTAGAGCATTTTAATTCCCAAAAAAGAAACCCCATATCCATTATTAGTCACTCTCTGATCTCTTCTCTGGTAACCATCTGCTTTCTCGGTCTGCAGAACTGTCACAAGGTATTTCACTTAGCATGTTTTCCACATCTATCCCTTTGGGGACAAATGTGCCCTCCACGGCCACATCACATTTTCAGTGTGTGTTTATTGCTGATGAGTGTTGTGGTTGCTTCTACTCTGGGGCCATTATGAATAGCTTGACCATGAATATTTGCGTATTCATTTGTGTGAACGTGTCTCCCTTTCTTCTGGATCCATAACCACGAAAGGAACTGCTGGATGTATTCGCCATCCTTCTGCCGCTGTGATAAAAGAACCAGAAGCAGAGGAACGGTCACATTATATTATTCCCTTTAGCTCATGATTCCAGATCACAGCCCACCAGGGACTAAAGTCAAAGCAGGAACACAACCACACACCACGGAGGAATACTGCTTACAGGCTCCGTCTCTGACTTGCTCGGCCTCACAGCCAAGACAAACAGACACAGGCCATCTCCCTCATCTGAGATGCCCAAAATTGTCAGGTAATTCAATTTACCATTCAATTTACTACTTAGTGTGGTAAATTGAATAATAAAGTTCTAGTATATCCATGTTTTAATGCACAAAACATATGTGTTTTACTTTATATTGCAAAGGAAATTGGTAAGCGTAACTACATTTTAAAGTATCTCTATTGGTTTATCGCGTTGGCCTAATGCAGGTAAAACATGGGATGAAAGATGAACACAAATCTGCCAAGAAGAAGGTAATGGGTTGTTGTATTTTGAAATAGAGAAAAAATAACCCACAAATCTGAAAAGGGAAGAAGAGCAGTCAAACTGCCAGCTTCCTCCAGGAGTGACACCAAGATCTCAGCTGTGACATGCAAACAAGAATAGGAAGGGACATCGCTTTAATATAAAGCTTGTTGTGCTTCTTTACGTTAGTCATGGGAAATTAACACAGTAGGTGTATAGTAGCATATTTTCACATGGTGGAATTTCCAGACTTTTCAAAGGGGCCATACTACATTACCAGTGCACCAGCAAAGCACTGGAGTTCCAGCATCTCCACTTCCTTGATAACACCTGGTCTTCTCTACGTTTATCGTAACTATCTTACCTGCAGACTTATGTCTGGGATCAGTTTCGAATTCCTTTTGTGCATAGTTTGAGATGGGCATTGAAATGCGTTCTTGTTATGTGGATGTGCAGTTTCCCCAGCATCATTGCCTTTCTTGGGAATCAAATGGCCATAAATGTAGCAAATCATTCCTAGAAATTCAATGTTATCCTGTTGGCCTTTATGATTAGGAGACTTTTGGATCAGCAGATCTGCATTTCCCAGTTTCTTTGTTTTTCTTTTTAAAGAGTGTTTTGACTGCAGACTGGGGTGTAGCTCAGTGGCCAATGCTGACACAGCCCATTGTACAGGAACATAAGGGGTGTTCATTGCTCTGGGTCCCTCACATCCCCAAATGACATCTAAGGTCTGCTTGTCAGTTCCTGAAAAAGAGTCACCTGATCTTCTGATGGGGCTTGCTGTGCATTGTGGGACAATTTGCAGAATGTCATCATCTTATCTGAACCAAGTCTTTCCGTCTACTGGCACAAGAAATTTTTCCATTTTTGTTTCTTTTTTAATTTTCAGTAACAGCTTTCAGTTTTTAGCATAAAACTTTTGCATTTCTTTTGCTAAAGATACTCCTAAAAATAAACTCCCTATTTGATCCTTTGAACATTATTATTTTCTTAATTTTCTCTGATTGTTCCACTAAACAGCTTTTAACTTTGTCTTTTATAATAATCATTATTAAGAAGCTTTTTCCTCTTTTCCTGATGGTTACATTCCTTCCATTAAACAGCCGAGGCTATTTTTGTATCGTTTGGGTATCTAAAATGACTTTTATATTTTAACATAAAACACTTTCTTCTGCAATGCACTATAATCAAGATTTTATTTTTTTAAAAGATTTCAAAGAACTGACTGAAGGGCACAGTATTGATGATTTTGTCCAAAATACTCCCAAGCTAGCTGGGGACCAGGTTGAAGATTAGAGTAGTTGTCAGGGATGTATCTAGAGATGATTGTTACTCTATTTATTTATTCACTCATTCGTTATGTATGGATGTTTTGCCTGCATCCATGTATGTACAGTATGTGTATGGATGGTGCCTGAAGAGGCCAGAAGAGGGTGTCTGATCCCCTGGAACTGAGTTACAGACAGTTGTGAGCTGCCCTGTAGGCGTGGGGAATTGAATCCCATTCCTCTGAAACAGCAGCAAGTATTCTTAACTGCTGAACCATCTCTCCAGCCACAGTGTTCTGACTCTTAATTTAAAATTCTTCCTTTTTAAAACACCAGAAATTAAATTTTCAATTATGTTTTAAGCAATTAGGTGTATTTTCCAATTTCATTATTCTTTTTTTCAAGACTGTTCTGACTAGGTATTTAGTTCCTTGGTAGAGTACTGGTGCATGTGTGTGTGTGTGTATGTGAGTGTTTGTGTGTGTGTATATGGTATGTATGTGTGTATCTATATGTGTGATGTATGTGTGGTGTGTGTGGTATGTGTGTATATATATATGTAATGTATGTGTAGTGTGTGTGTAGTACAGATAGTGTGTGATATATATGGTATTTGTGTGGTTATATGGTGTGTGTGATGTGTGGGTATGTAGATGTGTAGTCTGTGAGTATGTGTGTAATGTAGTGATGTGGTGTGTATGTGTAAATGTGTGGTGTGTGATGTGTGTGTAGTGTGCATAGTGTGTGGTGTATGTGGTATTTGTATGGTATATGTGGTGTGTGTGGTATGGGTGTGAAGTACATGTGTTTATGTATATGGTGTGTATGTGATGTTTGTGTGTGTGTGGTATGTTGTGTGTGTGGAGTGTGTGTGGTGTGTGTGTATATGTGTATGTGTGAGTGGTATATAGTGTGTGTGTGTGTTTTCTTCATCTTAATTTTGAGACAGGGTCTCTCACTGATTCCAGGGCTCACAGACTGTGCTAAAATGGTTGGTGAGCAGCCACACCCCAAGATACATCTGGCGCCACCCACTGATGTTGAGGTCATAAGTTCACATCACAATGAACCAGGTTTTATTTGGGAACTCAGGATTTAAAGGGAGAAAGTCCAGATGCTTTCCCAATAAGCCCTCTATCCCTTAAACTCTCTATCTTGTCCCGGTTAAGGAACATTAGTTTAAGATGTGTGACATTTGTTTATGATGTGGGACATTTATTTAATGATGCAAGGATGTGTTGCATTCTTTTATGCTGCATTTGTTTAACTCTGCAAAGCTGTTTTACTGTGCCTGCATAAAGCATCTGATTGGTCTAGTAAAGAACTGAATGGCCAATAGCTAGGCAGGAGAGAGAAATAGGCAGGGCTGCCAGACAGAAAATACATAGGGGAAAAGAAGAAAGGGGAGGAGTGAGAAAAGGAGAAGGAGAGGAGGACACCAGGGGCCACCCAGCCACACAACCAGCCACGGAGTAAGAAGAAAAGAAAGGTATATAGAATAGAGAAAGGTAAAATTCCACAGGCAAGAAATGGACAGGATAATTTAAGAAAATCTGGTTAGAAACAAGCCAAGCCAAGACTTGGGATTCATAATAGTCTCTGAGTATTTATCTGGCAGCTGGGTGGCAGGCCCCCAAAGAGCAAAAAAAGAAAACCCACAGATCCCTAACTTTTAAATCTTAAATAATGAGACTTATACCAATTTAATTTCTTGACATGTAGCACAATATATAGGTGCTTCAACTGGGCTTGTGATATTATGACATCATCAAAAGGACCCGTAGCTCTGTGAGTGACGCACTCTGTCTTGGAAAACTCCTGTGTGCTAAGATTTCCTCGCATTCATTTTTGCCTGTGATGTTTGTATCTGAGTTTTCCTTTTGTATCTATTTTTATAGAACAATTACACATAGAATATGACTGGAGAGGAGATAACACCATCCCCAACCTCAAAGTTTTCAGAATGATATATTCAGATTTATGGGTGGTGTCACTTCTTTTCTATTGCAGACTTTAAAACGTTTCATACACCCTTTTGTGGTGACAAGAACTGTAAATTATCTTTGGCTTAATGATTGCCTCAAGTTGCAACGACAATACCTTATGGTAGCAATTGACTATGCTTACCTCAGCTGTTCCAGTGCAGAATTATATCTTTAGAGTAAATTGAATGAGATACTCCACCAGCTGGGTGAGTTGGTATTAAGTGTAATTTCACCAAATGGAATGGGTGTTGATTCAGACTGCTGGAAGAAGGTGAAAAGGGAATAGTGTGCTGAAATGTACAATCAAGTCTTCTGTGGTGGCCGGTGCTCACAACCATCTTTCAGTGTATGAATAGAGAAGCCATCCCCTAATTTAGTATCCAAAACTAAAAGCATGAGATGTCGTAGCATGAGAGATTGAACCTGTGTTTATACAAGAGAAGGAGAAGTTTCCAGTAGAAAGAGAGAAGCATGGATAAATGGCCTCAATAAACCCAAGTACATTGAGACATAGCAAACAATTCAGACAAACATGAGAAAGGTCGTTGCTACAGAAGCAAAGCCTCCCAGCATCACGGTAATGACTTCCTCCTGCTGCTGAGCCACCAGAGGCTATAATGTCCACTTCCTGAGTCACCACAGGGTTTTAATGTCTACTTCCTGAGCCACTAGAGGCTTTCATGTTCACTTCCTGAGTCACCACAGGGCTTTAATGTCTACTTCCTGAGCCACTAGAGGCTTTAATGACTACTTTCTGAGCCACCAGAAAGCTTCAATAACCCCTTCCTGAGATGGCTTTAAAAACCCAGTGGGCAAAGATATTCAGGATTGAGACTTCATCTTGATGGATCTTTCCTGTTATGAGTATGAAGTGTCCATCTCCATCTCTTCTGATTGATTTTAGTTTGAAGTCGATTTTGTTCGATATTAGTATAGCCACACCTGCTTGTTTCTTAGGGCCGTTTGATTGAAAAACCTTTTCCCAACCCTTTACTCTGAGATAATGTCTGTCCTTGTGGTTGAGGTGTGTTTCTTGTAAACAGCAGAATGTCAGATCCTGTTTTTGTATCCATTCTCTTAACCTGTGCCTTTTTATAGGTGAGTTGAGTCTGTTGATATTAAGCGTTATTACTGACCAGTGGTTGTTAACTCCGGTTATTTTCTTTTTGATCTAGGGTTTGTGTGTCTCCCTTCTTTGAGTTGAGCTGGTGTAGGGATGTTAGATGTCTGTGTTATTATGTGTGTTGTTTGCTTCCTTTAGTTGTGGTTTACCTTCTAGTACTTTCTGTAAGGCTGGGTTTGTGGCTATATATTGCTTAAATTTGTTTTTATCCTTGAATATCTTGTTTTCCCCATCGATGGTGAAAGAAAGCTTTGCCGGGTATAGTAGTCTGGGCTTGCATTCATGTTCTTTTAGTTTCTGCAGCACATCTATCCAAGGCCTTCTGGCTTTCATGGTTTCCATAGAGAAGTCCAAATGGATTAAAGACCTCAATATAAATCCAACCACACTGAACCTGATAGAAGAGAAAGTGGGAAGTAGCCTGCAATATATAGGCACCAGAGACCACTTCTTGTGTAAAACCCCAATGGCACAGACAATAAGAGCAACAATGAACAAATGGGACTTCCTGAAACTGAGAAGCTTCTGTAAAGCAAAAGACACAGTCATTAAGACAAAAAGGCATCCTACTGAATGGGAGAAGATCTTCACTGACGCCACATCAGATAAAGGTCTGATCTCCAAAATACACAAAGAACTCAAGAAAATAGACATTAAAATTCTAAGTACCCCAATTAAAAAATGGGGTAATAATCTGAACAGAGAATCCTCAACAGAAGAAGTTCGAATGGACAAAAGATACTTAAGGTCATGTTCAACTTCCTTAGCCATCAGGGAAATGCAAATCAAAACAACTTTGAGATACCATCTTACACCTGTCAGAATGGCCAAAATCAAAAACACCAACGATTCCCTATGCTGGAGAGGATGTGGAGTAAGGGGAACTCTCATCCATTGCTGGTGGGAATGCAAACTGGTCCAACCACTTTGGAAATCAGTGTGGCGGTTTCTCAGGAAATTGGGAATCAACCTACCTCAGGATCCAGCAATACCACTCTTGGGAATATACCCAAGAGAAGTCCAGTCATACTACAAAAGCATTTGTACAACGATGTTCATAGCAGCATTGTTTGTAATAGCCAGAACCTGGAAACATTCTAGGTGCCCCTCAATGGAAGAATGGATCAAGAAAGTGTGGAATATATACACATTAGAATACTACTCAGTGGTAAAAAACAATGACATCTTGAATTTTGCATGCAAATGGATGGAAAATAGAAAACGCTATCCTGAGTGAGGTAACCCAAACCCAGAAAGACGATTATGGTATGTACTCACTCATTAGTGGACCCTAGCCATAAAACAAAGGACACTAAGCTTATAGCTCACAAGCCCAGAGAAGCCGATAGTAAGGTAAACCCCAAAGAAAGCATATACAATCCTCCTGGAAATTGGAAGCAAACATGATCACAAGGCAAAAGCTGGAAG
The DNA here is from genome assembly GCA_004026605.1 of Ondatra zibethicus. Taxonomy (NCBI): domain Eukaryota; kingdom Metazoa; phylum Chordata; class Mammalia; order Rodentia; family Cricetidae; genus Ondatra; species Ondatra zibethicus. Next base: position 100,165 of record PVIU01001890.1, on the reverse strand, counting down.
CATGGGGACGAGGATAGAGGTGGGGGTAGGGGGGGTGGGGAAAGGGGAGAGGGGGAAGGAGAAGGGAGAAGGGAAGGACTGGGGAGAGCTTGGGGAAGTGGGAGGGTGGAGATGGAGGAAAGGTGGATATTGGAGAAGGGAATAAGATATCTACATGAAGGGAGTCATTTTAGGACTGGCAAGGGAGTCATTTTGGCTCTGGAGGGGATCCCAGGTGTCCACGGGGATGTCCCCAACTAGGTACTTGAGCAGCAGAGGAGAGGGTGCTGGAACTAGCCTTGTCCCATAGTCACATTGATGAATATCTTGATCACCACCATAGAAATTTCGTCCGATGGATGGAGATAGAGACAGAGACCCACATTCACATCAGAGCAATGGACTGAGCTCCCAAGGTCCAGTCAAAGAGCAGAAGAGAGCTGGGAGCATTAGCTTTAATCGTTATTCATGGGGGGAAGGTGCATCTGCCTGAGACCACATGCAGCAAATGGAGACAGGAAAATGGGCTGGAGAGGAAGTTCAGCCAACAGAGGAACTGCCTAGCTTGCACAAAGCCCTGGGTTCAAGACTCCATACTGTGTAAACTGAGCATGGTGTAATTTAGCACTAGACCATATATTGAGTTTGAGACTAAGTTGAAATACAGAAAACCTTCCCCCCCAAAAAAAAATATACTATGGAAAATCTACGTCTGAAGATGTTATCATGATAAACTGTTCATTTTGCCAACAGATTTGTTTTTTCAGAAGAGGAATTTTGTGAAACAAGATTAAATATAATGTATATTTAACTAGCAAAAAAAAAACCCAGTGGGCACTAATAATCCCCACCCCCACTGGCAGGATGAAGACAGGTAAACTGAGTTAGGAGTTGACAGTTCAGAGTTCTCAAATGAACACAGGCTTCAACACTCCCAAAGAAACAGATTTTATGATACACAGACTGGGACTCTGCCTGTGGTCCCTGAGTTTACTCAGTTTCAAGATATTCTGCCTTCTTGTGCGTTCAAATTTACTAAAGAATCAATAACAGCCTGAAATATCCATTTGGAGAATTTTCTGCAAAATATGAATGTTTTTCAATTTATTGGCTCACATTAATGCCGTTAAAATGTGATTGTTGGTGCTGAGTAGGAAATAAGTGAGGAAGGCGTCATGAGAATTGCTAGACCACTGTCTCTTTATCTCTGGCTTTGAATATAACAGAAAATCATTACAAATTTGCTAAAACGGAGTATTTTTAAATTTCAGATAGAATTTCCCAAATTGGCAAGTATGGTATCTGTGGACATGTCTAAAAGGAAAAATGCAGATGCAAATACCTCCTGTAAAAGGAAAGGGGGAAAAGTGTTATCTTGGGCAAGATGATCTACATTCAAATCTAGCTGATTCTCCATAAGCCACAAATAACAAGAATCACTATTTATCTCATCGTACAGTTAATTAAGATCCAAATAAGCACACCAATTAACTAAGACACACACTATTCTTTGGGAATCTATTAATACACAAAACATTACATGACACAGCATCAGTCTTTAGCCTTGATTATGACAGACAGAGCCAAGCTTACTACTCTATTTAAAACTGCCAATGGCATATGACCCTAAAATCTATCTTTTCCTTTTATAGGATGAAGATGCCTGGATTGTAGACAATTAGAGGAATTCGAAGCCGAGAGTGCACTCGTTAATAGACTGGGGTGCTGCACGTTCTGTGACTATCACCAACCATTCCTTGTCATCTAAATGAACTTTAACATTTTCTGGACTATTATTCTTTTAATGGCTATTCTTTAAAATGCAATTTTATCACTATAAGCAAAAATTAAGGGTTCTATGAGATCCTGCAAACGTTACTTGTCATGTATAGATATTGAAGCAAGGTCTTATACATGACAAAGAATCACTTTATCCCTGGGCTGCATCTGCTTTGAAGGTTATTATTTTAATGGTTGCAGGTTCTAGGGAGAGTGGTCACAAAACTGTCTCAGTGTCCAATGCCAACTAAATTAGCATACCACCCAAATATCTTGCAAGAAAATGAAAGCTGAATTAACAGCAACCCCTAACCTTTCCTTCAGTTTATTTAAATGCCAGTTTATTTAAATGCCAGTTTCTAGAAAGAGTTATTCACCATCTAATGGCCATGAAAGTGAGTTCACGATAGAAGGGTTACATAAAAATAATGTGAGCCATTCTTTCAGTATTTTGATCAGTATATGATTGGATAGAGTAGAAAGTTATTCATTCACCTCAGTGTATACATACATTTTCTCTGTTTGGGGCACTTTATTTTTTGTTATTCTTTGGGTATGATGATAATATAACTTAGGTTTTAACTTTCATTTGTGTGTAGGCTCTGCCAGATGAAACATTGTTTTGTTTTACTTTTTCCACCCGTGAATCAATACACTGCCTTGGACTGATTTAATCACCCTGGGGTCTTCTGTCAGGTCATATAGCTTCCTCATTTCCAAGCTCCAGGGGCATCTTATGTAGGAATAGTAGTGAGGAAATAGTTCTATGTCCTCAAATAGCAGACAAGAAGAACATGTTTTAGTAACACGTTCCTTCAGAGTTTTAACCAACTGCCATTTCAGCAATATTTGCAAAAGGCCAGTAAAATAGATTGTACCAACAGCTTCACTCCACGGATTTTAGGAACCCAACAGAAGAGAACGGCAGAATCACTCAAGGTCAGCGTGCACAGCAGGGTCGTTCTCCTCTGGTAGCACTGTGTTTGGGGACAGCTGGCCCACGGGTATTCCACTCTACCATGGCCTCACTGGTCCTTTTTCCATGATCTATGCTGAGTGACATCAGACTCTAAGAAGCATTTGCCTATTTGCAGACTCTAAGAAGTCTGCTGGGATGGCCTGGGGTGGCAAAGAGAGAAATATCCAGGTAAGGTTTAGCTATGCAATCTGAGCTCCTATATTTCGACCTAAAGAAGTGACATTTCTGAGACTTCTCATTTTGCTAACATGTAACTAACTGATTATGAATGTGCCTGGATGCCACAATCTTGTTTTTCTTCAAGGGAAACGCTCATCTATGGATTCCCATGTCACAAACATAAAGTTTTATCCTTAAGCACTGTGATTTAGCAGCTTCTTCCAAGATGGAAACATTCTGTACTGCAGGGTCACTCGGAAGGACACTGGCCAACCTGATGAGCTGCCAACAAGCTACAGAGTGTGCTCCAGGTTCCCAACTTTTGTGAGCTGTCACTCATTCTGGGGTAGACTTTGGTGATGCATCTACCTTTGAGTCATTTCTGCTCTTGTAAATAACCTCTCTCCTATATCCCTGAAAATAACCCCAGTAAACTCATTGGTTCACCAAGTTGGATGTTAGTAGTCTGTTGTGGCTTTCTCTCTGGGGTGAGTGTATCTTGTGTCTCCCCAGGAAAATTCCTGTCACACAACAGTATGTAAGAACCTGGATCAGTCTCTTTCTACCTTAAAGAAGTTTAATGGTCCAAAGGGAAATGCCTTTCCTCAAAAGAGCCCAAGCTAAGTGTTCTTTATATTATTTTATTAAAAATGTACTATTGTTATTATTTTATTACTCTACAATGTTGGGAACCTTGTAATTTCAGATAAATTTTATTTATTTCTAACAGCTTTCTAATATTTGGTTTTCTGTATTATATCTAGATCCAAAGAAACTCAATTTGACTTCAAACTGCTTTACAAAAACAAGAATACTGCGCGATTTATGAATATCACTGTCAGGCTTTTATGATGGGTCTGTGCAGTGCATTGGTGTCTGCTCAGAATGACATCATAGCATCTATGGTTAGGGATCATTTTAAAAACCAGGAGACCAAATTCCTACCTCAGACATGAATCATGGTATCTTTGTGTCATTTATAAGATATGTGTATAAGAAGACAGGGTAAAAATCACTTTTCAGAGGGCTAATTGGCTCATGGCAGTTCTCTGACATGAAGGAAAGAATAAGTCTTTAGGTACCTGTGTCTATTACATTATTGACCCTTTATATATACCTGCCAATCCTGTGATCCAAATAGAGCTCTGAAGCTAACAGGAGCCTCTTTCTATTCTTCAGTAACACGTTATCAAAAAAATATTTCATTTTTATTCTGTGAATACATTCTCTGCTACAATTTATTGTTTTCTTAATCTATGGCATGCTACTGTTTCCCAAGGAATTGCATTCTAGCAAGAAAAACAGTTGATCCAAAGGTGAGGTTAAAACAACAGTTGCCAAGCAAAGCTCATATGACTTCACAGAGACTCGAAGCAGCAATCATAGGGCCTACTCCAGCCTGCACAAGATCCTCTGCATATACACTATAGCTTGCAGTTCAGTACATTTATGGGACTCCTGAATATGTAAACGAATGGGTCACTGATTTCTGTGGCTTCTCTTGGGGCTCTTTAATTTTTCTGTTGTCCTGTCTAACTTCGATATGATGGTCTTCATTTTATCTTATGTTTTATTTTGTTATGTTTGTTTGTTGTTTCTTAGATGCCCAATCTTTTCTAAAGAGAGACAGAAAGGGGTTGGATCTGGGTGAGAGGCAATGGGGAGGAACTGGAAGCAGACAAGAGGGAACTGTATTCAAACTATATGGTATGAGAAAAGAATCTGTTTAATCAAAGGGACAAAAACAGTTGCTTTAGGAATGATTTTCTTTAGGTAGTGGCTCCTTAACTATAAAGCAAAAAGAAAAAAAGAAAAAAACTTCCATTTTACCTACAACCCACAGGACCACTTCAGTTTACGTTAGCTAAAATTTTTTTTAATGACTATTTAGCACATAAAATCATATGCACTTGAAACACTCTCATCATGTTGGTTAATTCTATACCAGGAAAGGCTACAAGGACCCAGTTGTATTCCCTGTTTTTATTTTGCTACCCTGCCTGCTTAGATTACCCCTCTTAAGGTCCCAATATGGCAGCTACAACTGCAGACGCTGCACGCAGATGGCTACGCGCAGAGGAAGAGGGAAAGACCTCGTTTTCACGCTTACCTCCGTTTATTTGACTACGTTCACCTAATCTGCTTCTTCTGTCTTCCTTCACCGGGCACAGCTGACTTTGGCCACTCCTGTGCCCCCGGGCAGTGGTAGAGGGTGACTGAGCAAGAACACAATGTTCTCCCGCTCCCCAGGGACGGGCTTCTCAGATTCCATAGAAAGCCTGGGGCGCACGTGAGTGCCTGGGCTCGTGGTCTTACCTGACCTTTGCTGCTTGACTTATTTAGACATAATGTTGCGCTGTTTCCAAAGCTGATTCCATTGTCATCAGTTCACCAACAAGAACTGACCTACAGATGTCAGAAAGGGCTCGCCTTGGCGAAAGGTGAAAAGAAACATTTTTTTATGTTAAGCTTAAAGCTGGCCTTGCTGTTTGTAACTGCACTGCTGAAAGCCAAAACTGGAAAGCTCATACCGAATTAACAATGTAATAGGGCAGGAGGGGAGGATCTCCTTCTTTGTTTTTGTTTTAAAAATAAACGATTTTTAAATGGTGGAAGGAAAGGGGTTCTACTGCAGTTTCTCTGACTGCTTGACCTTCAATCTAGGATTCTGATAATCTTACCACCACAGAACAATGAATGGCGCTTGTAAGTTAAAGGGTGTAGAGCAGACTGGTGATACTCCCAGCAGAGTATTATGTCAGTACCCAGTAATCACAGCGAGAGTGATTTGAGTAAAAAGACTGGAAAGTCACAGGAATGCAGAGAATATGAAGGAAAGTGACCTTTGTCTGAATCCTTTCATCCATATTTAAATCACTTTTCTTTTGTTTTCAGAAAGAAAAGCCATGCACAAATATCTACTTATTTTCTCCTATTTACAAAACTTTGAAACTGTGGCTGACAAGCACTTTACGCCTTGTGGTCCTTTTGATGACAGCATTGTCATCCCTAGATTTGCTCTGAACCCGGAACCAGGCCGCTTGAGGGTTGTGCTAGGGCTGCAGACTCACTCAATCTGTGGGGTCCTGGACCTCATAAAAATAATGTGTGACTCTGTGTGTGTGTGTGTGTGTGTGTGTGTGTGTGTGTGTGTGTGTGTGTGTTGGGGTGTGGGGCCGTCCAGTAGAGACTAAAACCTCTTCAGCATTAACCGATAATTGATTTCTGTAGTCTTGCTACAGCATGTGAAATTCAAGAACAAAGGAACACAACCCCAGTGACTCATTAGCACTTCGCTTACTTCAAGCTGAAGTAGCCCTGAAGAGGTGACTTTCTGCTCAAGTGGCAATAGCGGATTATGCACATTTGCACTGAGTTCCAGCATCTTGCTTATTGTTGTCCATATTAACATATTTATCTTTGAGAATCTCCTCCAATACATTGCTGTGTGCTCAAATAATGAATAAGCCAGAAGCCAAGAATGTTTTTAATACCAAGTACAAACCTAGTTGATCACAGTAGTCAAGCCTAAGACCTGCATCTCTTATGAATCAAAACCTTACAGCTCTTGGAAAACTCAGACATCAATAAGGAGAATAAGTAAGGGATGAATAGAATGAGCATGGAAAATTAATCCCAACAGACAGAGAAATGGGCTTAATAAAGCAAGTGGTTTTAGAAGCATCAATCTTCATAAAGATATTCAATAGAGAAAAGAGCTTTTCAGGATATTTAGAGATTTAAACAAAATCTGAAAATTATGGCATCTTAGACACACATCTTCCATGACAGCAAAATTGATAAGGGTTATGAAGTGACATGACAGAAATTTATTTTGTGCATAACACAATCTCAGGGTATTTCAGAAGGAACTGTACATTGGGCATTACTGTTCTAGATTACAATACATATCCCACCTATCTTTGTTAAGAAGAAATGATAGGGAACACTTAGATATGACTGAGTACTATAATAACCAAGAGATTCTTATTATATTAAATGTGATGATTCTCATAAATAAAATGTGATAATGTCTGAAAGCAATCAAGGGTAAATGGTTAATAATAGGCATTCACTGGGTCTTGGGCATAGTTCCCTTTAGCACAGTAAAATAAAATAAAATGGTACAATGTTCTCTCAGAACAGCTACTGTTCTTTAAAAATTAATGGCATTAAGTTTCAACTTGAGTGTTCAAGAACTGCAGAATGCACACATCTCTGTCAAATGAAAACTATTTTACATTGACAGAGAGACACTAATATACTGAGTAGATGTCAATTTAACTACTTTTTCTTTATTATTTTGTGTGTATGGGTGTGCACCATGTGTGTGCAGTACCCACAGATGTCTGAAGGGGGGTCAGATGCCTGGGAACCTCAGAATTCCTAAGGGTACTTAAGATAAAATTTCTCAAAGTTTCATCTCATAGAAGTTATAAGAAATCATATTGAAAGAGAGATTTTGATTTGGTATGCCAACTGTGGATTCTGGTGTGTTGCAATGCCTACAGACTTCCAGGCAATGTGAACACCTGTTGCTATGGTGCTAGAGTGATTTGAGGTTCATTCAGAGACCCTATTGTGATGTGACCTTGGTCAGCTGGAAATGAAACCTGGAGTGACTCCCTAAGTCGATGGGAGCATGCCCATGGCTCTTGGGATCCTCCTGCAGTTCTTGAAAGGAGGTCTTTAATAAATTAAAGTCTGAGTTAGACCCCACCCAGCTATCTGTGTTCAATGTTTGTATTGGAACTCAATGAGCCAGCACATACTCCATCACCTACATTCATAATGGATCCTCGACAGAACCGAACAAGAGCATGCTCTCTGCCCTCCAGACTTTTCCTTCATAAGTAGTCTACGTTAAATCCACTTTTTAAATGACAACTGACTAATGCAGTTGTACTATAAAGCACACTTTGAACAATGTTTAAGATACAGTTCAAAACTTTCTCCTTTGGAAGCTCTTAGAACTTCTTCATTCTTGTTCTGATGATGAAGACTTTTCTAGGAAGGAAATGAGGGCAGGGGGAGGGAAGAAGGGAGGGAGGGGGAGGGAGAAGGATAGATGCTTATAATTCTTTGTTCATAGGTCTGCCTCTCCAATGAGGATAATGTTTTCCTTATCTGTGCATCCACTAAAACTAGCATATTGCCTGACAAATTACCCAAAACACATATGTGTTTTGTGAACTTACAGAATTAAAGAACAAATTATATTGCAGTATGTTTCGCCAAATTTTAACATGTTACACATATTGTTACTCTTATACATTCAACCAATTTAGTCAGGAATGCTTTAACACATGCTATATAAATTCTTCATTCTATTAGTTTATTTTCCATGTTAAATCACTGGGCTCGGTGCTTCTGGACTATGGAACAGTTTGTAGTTTTTGCAATAGGAATATTTGTATGAAATATTTGTAGGAAAATCTGTCACGGTTAATGTCACTGGCAACTTGGCTGGATTTAGATTGTCCTAGCATGTTGATACGGCACACTTATGGGTATGTCTGGAAGGGCATTTCCGTGCCAAATCAACTGTGTTGGAGACTCCACATGGGCTAGAAGTAGACAAAGAGGAAAGGCATCGGAGTGGGAGCACTGTCCTTTCCTGTGAGACCAGACTGCTATAATGTGACGGGCAGTTCCCTGCCACATGCTCTCTGCTAAGAGAGCAACTCATCGGAAACTACAAGAAGAACATTTCCCCACAAGTTGTTTACATCAGACATCCTGTCATGGTAACTAGAAAAGCACCTATTACATCCCTTCCCAAACTAACTGTTGGAACTCCTACCCAAGGATCGGAGCATGAGCTGCCTGTTCACAGAATTCCTTCTTTGTGATCGTGTTTTAAAACCATGGATGAATGTCACAGAGATCAGTCGCTCTTGGAAGTGGGAAGAGGAAACGGTGCTGAGAGTGGTGCTGGTGGTCATTTGTAGCGGAGGGAAACTGGGAACCTATGACAGCAGAAACCAGAGGGCCACCGGATGAATTATAAAAAACCTGAAGAGCTATTCGTCTTTCCTTGTCATAAATTGCTTGTAAATGCCATTGCCTTCAGAACCTCAGAATCCAAGGACTTGTTCAACCCAGCTGCTTCCTCCTGAAGAAAAACAGCACTGTAACGAAATCCAAGTCTGTCGAGGGAATGGCCTGTATGGCATCTTGGATAATGAACAGAGCACCTGATCTTTCTACTTTAAAATGCAAGGGCAGAAACTAGGGTGTTACCAGCATATCAAATTCTGAACTAGATAATGGCCCTGACAATGCACTTCCGTCGAGTGAAGCGTGAAGACTTTGCTAGCATTTGCAGGGGGCCAGCTCCTATCTCATTCCAGACTAACTCTCTCACCAATAGAAATCAACCTGTGAATAGAAGCATGTGAGAAAATGACAACGGGGAAGACTTGATATGGTAGGATTAAAGGGCTCGAACATGAACAATGTTCTGTAACTTGTTAGTATTTAATCCATAACTCTTACTATCAATGGGTCATATGTTCTCAAGGCCTTGAGGGCAGGAATCATTTTAACTCTGTTTCTTCTTCCTAGAACATTGCATAGCCTAGAGCAGTTATTCTGTTAACCACGGTTCCAGTAGTGAACCAATGAATGACTGAACAAGTGATGGCCACATCGACTGTTAAAACTTCAGAACACAGTAGATTAAAGTTTAGGGAGTCTAGAGAGCCAGTGAGAATTAGTCATTTTCTCAAAGATTTACTAGTTCCAAAAGATACATGTAAAACTAAAGTCAATATGATATATGACTTCAAAGCCTCTAAGATGCCCCTAAACAAGTTCAAAAATAGCAAAGATTAGAAAGAAAGTACAAAGCTGGAATACTCACACATGGCCTATGGAAATTAAAGTGGTAGATTCACTTTGTAAAGCAGTGTGTCACTCTCTTTAAAAGTTACGCACCAAATGGCCATATATCCCAGCAGTTCCATATTTAGGTACATTTTCAAGAGAAATAATAACATCCTATGAGTAATGGATGGATTCTCATAGCAACATTACTATCCAATATCCTGAAACAATCCAAGTATCTACTAATTGGTGATAAAGAAGCTAGGTATGGTATATCCATTTGATGTTGCTCAGCATCCTGGTTTGTTTATGTCAACTTGACACAAGCTAGAGTTATCTGAAAGGAGGGAACCCTAATTGAGAAAATGCCTCCATAAGATCCTGCTGTACAGCATTCTCTTCATTAGTGATTGATGGGGGAGGGTCTAGCCCATTATGGGTGCTATCCCTGAGCTGGTGGTCCTGGTTTGTATTTGTAAAAAGACTGAACAGTCTATGGGAGCAAGCCTGTAAGCAGCACCCTCCTTGGCCTCTGCATCAGCTCCCACCTCCAGGTTCCCGCCTTGCCTGTGACTTCCTTCCATGATGAACAGTGACATGGAGGCATGATCCAAACGAGTTCTTTGCTGCCCTAGTTTGCCTTGGCCAAAATGTTTTATCATAGCAACAGAAGAAACCCTTAGACATTCAGCAGACAATATAAAGGATGTACCTCTGTCAGGTGCTACGGTGGTTACCAAAAATTTAAAGGGGGATTTGTTTCGCAGAACACTTCAGCATTTCTTTCCTTACTTCAGGAGAAAACTGAAGTCATGCATCAGATTGAGGAACTGTAACAGAAAGTACAAATTAAGGGGAAATACAAATTAAAGATACTACGCTTTCAAAAACTAGAGCTTGCATGTGAAAATCTGCCCTTTGAAAAACTGAGAAAGACTTCCTGTGCACAAAAAGCTAAGAGAGAAATGTAAAGTTGAAGAATAAACCAGTGTCCCTAAAATCTGACCTATGGGTAGGTCAACGTTTCAGAAGGAATAGAGAGAAATGTCAAATAAAAAATGTGGAAAAGCTGTGACCTACAAAGGAAATAATAACCTTAATATTTAAGTGGCTAACAATAATAGGAGCCACATATATTTTATTGCATGGTTATTGTATTTTCTCCTAAATATAGTCGTATTTATCGCTTTCCATCTTGAAGATGAGAATGGAGGGATGGTCATTATGAAACTAACCCATTGGCATGGCAGGGAACAGACCCAAGAGTGCTCCAAGGGCTCCAGACAGCCTGTTATCACAACCACTAGGTTTAAGACAGGTATGAAGATGGGCCTGGAGATGCATGGTAATCCTAGCTCTGGGAAGTCTAAGGCAGGAGAATCTCAAGTTCAAGGCTAGTTTGTGCTGCATAGTAAGATCCTGCTTCAAAAGGGGAGAAGAAACAGGAAAAAGAAGAGGAAAGGAAAAAAATGGAGAAGGAAGGGAAAGAAACTGAGAAGCAGGAAGAGAAGAAGATTCTTATGTGGGAATTAAAAGGGTGACAGATATGATTAGGTAATATTTTAGTGAGAAGTAATTTTTCAAAATATAAATACATTCAACTCATAAGTCACCAGAGAAAGAAATGTTAACAAATTAGCCATGTTTACTATTAGTAATCCTCACTGAGCACAAATCTATAGGAAAAATTACTGAAGAAGTTTGGGAAATTGATAAAGCAAGAATTCCCAAGCAAGCAGATATTTTAAAATGGCAAAGGTGTAAACACGGGATTCAGTAATCAAATAAGAATTCAAATTCAAGTAAGAGAGAGTGGGGAAAACGCTGCCATTCTTCTGCCTCTTGTTTTCATCTCCATAGTAACACATGCTGCACCACTATAACCATCAGCACAGTGCATCACGGCAGAGAGAAAATTGCCTGTTGTGGAGCTCACAGAATAAAGGTCATCTCCCAGAGGTGTGGCCTCTGGGGGTAGATCACTTGCTATTCTCAGGGCAAACAGAAGCAATGCTTTTTCCTGAGACTACCATAGTTGGTTCCATCAAACTCAAGGCCAAGGCTTTCTTCCATTGCTCTTGCTTTCTGTTGCTTATGCTCTTGTTTGCTGTAACCAAAGCTTGGTCCAGATTCCATCCTCTGCTAGTTTCCAGGGAGTCAAGGACAAGGAGAATGTCACAAAGGCTCACTACAACAGGTTTCTGGGCAGGCTCTTCCCTTTGGCTTTCTTCCTAGTGCGCTAATCTCTCAATTACAACCCAAGAAGGCTAATCTCCTAACGACACTCCTTCCCAGCTGGGTTTCTGAGCCCTTCACAATTTCCCTCTAGTCTTTTATTATTTCTTTACTAAAGAAATGAAGATAGATAGATAGATAGATAGATAGATAGATAGATAGATAGATAGATAGATAGATAGATGGATGGATAGATGGATGAAGTTGGGCAGTGGTGGCACACACCTTTAATCCCAGAACTTGGGAGGCAGAGACAGGCAGATATCTGTGAGTTCGAGGCCAACCTGGTTTACAGGGTGAGTTCCAGGACAGGCTCCAAAGCTACAGAGAAAACCTGTCTTGAAAAAATCAAATCAAAACAAAACAAAGCAAAAAACTGAAGATATTCAAAGAGCAGAATTGTTCATGCTAGACCATGTTTTGGGTTTTAAAATGTGATAACAATCAAGTCTTTCATAAACTAAACTCAGGTGGTCAATAGGGAAACAATCTATCAAAAGTTTCCCCTTTTTGTTTAGCCAGCAATTAAATATAGTACACAGTTGCTATGATTATTCAGTCAATATTCTCACCAAATATTTATTGAGCATCTACCCAAAGCTCAGTATCTTTTGGGTCCTGAAGGTATAACAGTAATGAAGTAGAATCTTTGCCTTCTGGGAGTTTTCCATGATAGAAAACATTAAATGAGAAAAAAAACAAAACAACAATAACGTTTTATGACTGCAGAAAAGCAGAAGCGCTAAAAAGAAAAGTAAAACAGGAAGTGAAAAGGAACTTGGCTCAATTTGAACGTCTCTGAGAAAGGGGCTTTGGACAGAAGCCCAAATATGTGGAAGACACCAATATTGATAATTTCAATAGTAACTAAGACAAGACCAATATGAGTGGCTGACAAACCAGGAGCAGCCAAGGGAACTTCAGTCCAGGGAAGGAAGCAGGAAGTGAGGATGAGATCAGAGTAGTGGGCAAAAGAGATCAGCTTAATGTTATAATGAAGAAATTGATCTTTATTATGAATCTGGGAGCTAAACATTGGAGAGAGAAATGAAGGAAGAAAGTGTAAGGATACACAGGGTCTGTCTCTGAGCCGTTACTCACCCCAACCCTTAAAATCTTCCGTTATGAGAACAAAACCTAACATGAGGGCAGCAACTCAGCAGCCAGGAAAACTGTCCCACACAGCCACGGGGTTAGCGTTTCAATGCTACTATCCCTGCTTTGTTTTTAGAAACTCTTAGCATGGTGTAAATATTAGATAATAACACATGTGTTAATAAATTAGGGTAAATTAACTTCTCATTGTTTTGGATTGGGAGAGAATACTGAAAGGCTGAAATCTCTACAGAACAGCAGCTTATTGGTAAAGTCCCTTGGGGAGAACTCGGGCCATTAGTAATACTAGGGTACTAGGGCAAAGAAATGCCTGGGATAGGAGAGGAGCGGACAGATGGTGAACAGAGAGCACTGAGGATAAGATTGAAATGTTTGCTTGAAAAAAATGTACTCTTCCTCAAAGTTAGGACAGTAGCTTTGACAGTGACTGTGTATGCCACCTGCCTCTGACTCCCGAGTGCTGGGATTAAAGGCGTGTGCCACCACCGCCCAGATCAATTTTTTTTAATGGGATTTCAATATGTGTCTCTGCATCTGTTGTGTTCCCCTCCCCTTTGGCTTTTTTTTTTTCTGTTTGTTTTGTCCTGTTTTGGTTTTTTGTTTGATTGCCTACTTGTTTTCTGCTTATAGTACCTCTTTATTACCAGTATCTGGCCTTGCCCAGGACTTAGGAAAATAAGGTACAACAATTGTGGCTTTGACAGGTATTGCTAAGTTAGGGAGAGAATCAAGCTGCAAAGGGTCCTGGGAAATCCTGCACAAGGGTGTAAGGAGGCAATGGAGATGTCCATGGAGAACATCTCTTCTCTGTCTTCAAGACCAGAGAAATGTCCAGCACCTACTTGTGCTCAAAGGGTCGAAGTGAAAGTCAGGGTCTTAGCTACCTGGAGCTAAGTGAGGGACATAAGATAGACCAAGTTCCTGGAGCCACAAAAGCACACAGGTTTGAACCAAAGAACAAAGCCCCAGAGAAACATATATAGTAAGAGGATGATGAGGGGAGGCCACGGTTGGTGATCTTTTCTAAGGGTGCTTCACTGCCAGATCTTCGGGAAACTCTGATAAGATCTTTCTCATCATAAGAGAAGCCCATTCTCCAGCTTGGAAAGCACCAGCTGTCCAAAGGTACTGTGTATGCCCCTCATCCATCTGTCCCCAGTCTGTGCCCTCTGCATCCTTCTCCTCATAGTGAGTCTCTGGATACTCCTTCACCGGTCTTGACAGCTCCAAGCAGGTAGCCTCCAAGCCCAAGGTTCCTGGATTCACAGTGCTCCACCACAGAGTGAACTCCTACTGGCTTCCACCTCCCTGGGAGGGGGCTAGGACACCTGCCCTGCCTCCCACTTACTGCTGGCCAATTGACTACAGGCTGACTCGGATGTTGCCTATTTGTTTTCTAATGAGACTGAGAAAGAGAGAATGCAGATGCCTGTGGGTGGGGAACTGGGGAGGATCTGGGAGGACTTGAGAAAGGAAACCATGAACAGAATAGATTGTATGAAAAAAAGGAAATTTATTTCCAAGTTTAAAAAACGAAGACACGTTCTGCAAATTCCAATAGTATTGTACACATGGACTTGAAACTCAGCAACTTTCCATAAAATTCTTAAAATAGAAATTTGCATTTGTACAGATAGTCTTCCACTATCTCCTAAAAACAAATGACACAGCCCCTGAACTTTCATAGGAAGGAAACTGGGAAACTGAACAGAGGCTTGGTCACAACTGTATATTTCTTCATGTGTTGTCTTATCCCCCACTTTCATTGTAATCTCCTCAACAACAGATGGTTCCTTCTGTAGCCCAAAGTATGCAGTGAACATCGTCTTTCTGCCCAATTGTCTGCCTCTACTTTGTGTGTGTGTGTGTGTGTGAATGCACAAATGTTTAAATTCTACACAAGGAAAAGATGTGATATCTGTCTTCAATAAGTCTGGCTTATTTCACTTGACATAGCAAACTCCAGTGCTGTGCATTTTTGCGCAAAGGGCATTATTTCACTCTTCGTTATATCTGAATAAAATTTTATTCTTTATCCACTCAGTTGTTGTTGGAGATCTAGACCAGTTCCATATCTTGACTGTTATGAAGAGTGCAGCAATAAACATGGACTCACATAGACTTTTGAAGATGAATTCCTCTGCATGCCGATAGGAGCTATCAATTATCTTTCTCTTCCATTGGGCTCTTAAGCATTATTGAAAAGGAATGTTCATATTGAAAAAGATGTGCAGTTATAGTCACATACATTCTCCTTTGCAGCCTGAATGATCATAACAATAAAACCACCCTTCACTCCAGTGTCTTTTACTCCGTGGATGCTGTGTAGTCATGAGGAATGGTGAAAGCCGAAATGAAGTCTTCTTTGACAACATGCACATTATGAAATGGTTATGTTGAGAGTAGTGTTGTTTGTCTTTCTTACTTAGTGGCAATAAAATAGTTGACTGTCATTGAGTGTCCGATTAGGTGAATGCCATAGATGTTATGTCCTTTGCCTTTCCAAAGATCCTACCTCACTGACAACACTCTATGAGAAGGTCCTACTGAATAGTGTTTCTGCATGAAGGACCACTAGTAAATGCTAATGACTGAATCACATGTGATGTAGCTACTCATGTTCTAGTGGCTATGTTCACATTCATACCCATATCTGCAGCCTTGGATAAATGCATACAGTCACAAAACTTAAACAAAAGCAACAATAAGATATGAATATGGGATGGGAACTTGCAGGGATGCAAAGAGGATGGGGGAGGATACAGGGATGAGTGTGACCACAATGTATTATATGCTTGTATACAGTTACCAAATAATAAATAAATAAAATTTAATGTTTATTTTATATACTTCAAAAATTTTAACTATTTTTAATGTTAAACTAATATGAGTGGGCTTTCCCTGAAGATACACTCTTTTTATGGCAGATATAATCTCATAAAATATAAGTACTTCACAAACCTAATTAATTTAATCTTCACAAGAAATCTGTAAGAAAAGGCCTGATTATTTGTTATAAGGGAAACCAAGGCAGAGGGTAAGTAACTTGCTCATGTAAACCCATCCCATAAAGGCATAAGCAGACATAAACCTCTGCCACTTGATTTTAAGCCTTCATTCTCAATTATAGCAAACAGTTTCTCTATGTACTTATGAGGTTATTGGAGGCAATTTCTACTGAAGAGGGAAATTTACCATGAAAAATATTGAAGTAGAGGGATAGTCTTCCTTCAAAAGAATTATATCTGACCATAAGTCCACTTACATATTCATTTTCAATTAGAATGTAGATTATTAATCTAAGCCTAAAAAAAGTCAACATTAAAGTAGTAGTTGAAAATAGTTAAAGAATCACAAGACATTACCTAGTGGCTAGAGAGATGGCTTAGTACTCATGAGAATGCATTGCTTTTGCAGAGGACCTGGGATCAGTTCCCGGAATTCATGCAGTGATTCACAACCATCTGTAACTCCAGTTCCAGGGAATGTGATGCCTTCTGATCTCTCAACGAACCAGAAATGCACATGGTGTCTAATCAGAAACTGTGCTTTCATTTTCTGGACACCCAGACCGGAATAAACACACATAAACTATTTTAATTACAACACTGTTTGACTGATGGCTAAGGCATATTTCTAGTTAGCTCTTTCACCTTAAATTAACCCATTTCTATCAATCTGTGTATTGCCATGATGATGTGGCTTACTGGCAACGTTCTGAAGTCTTTCTTCTTCAGCAGCTACATGGCGTCCATCTGAACCCACCTTCTTTGTTCATATATATATATGTTCGTATTTCCCACCTGGCTCTACTCTGCTAAGCCATTGGCCAAAACAGCTTCATTCATCAACCAATAAAAGCAACACATACACAGAAGGACATCCCACATCAGTGATGCACATCCATAGATAAAAGCAAAATACTCACATGCATGAAATAAATAAATCTAAAAGAATTTTTTAAATTACCTACTTAAACTTAGTTTTTGTAAGCAGATCTGCTAAGGAACTCAACATTAGATTTTGTAAGTTCAAAACTAATATTAAGGGTATATTCCACATATTGACCCACTGAATTTTCAAGGAAATACTAGTATGACATAGTCATTATAATCTTTACTTTAAAGATATAAAAAAAATGAGAATCGAGAGATGAAGACACCTGCCAATTATTGAACTTTGTTAAGTAGACAAACAGAAACAAACCAAACTGGCCTTGACATTAAAATCTATATTCCTTTTTTCTATTTCAGCCAGCTGAGATGTTTATAGCAATAACTTTATATAGATTCTTAAAATCATGCGTCTTCATAATATGTTAAGTTTAATTTATTCATCTGTTTAAATTATAGTGATGGTGCAAAAATACACAGCAGGGCACATTTCCTTTAGCTGTGAATTCAGTCCAGACAAGAATTTAAGATATTTGAGACTCAGATTTTAGAGGTTCCAAGACCTATCTCAAATAAGGATGGAAGAGCTCCTGGAGGAATTTAGTAGCATAGGAGGAAGGATTTCAGGGAAAGCTTTTGTAAGTGGGCACAAGAGCTGTAGACATCGATAGCAGTTATGGGGAGAAGGCAAACTCAGAGGACGGAAGCATGAATCAATATCCCTCTCAATCACAGCTGTGCTTGAAACTCATGATATGAGACAAAGCACTGCCCAGCTAAACCAGAATTAAAAGCTCAGAAAATTTGTTCTATATAGACACAGTGGAGAAAAGCAAAACATAACAAAAACTTGTAGAGAAAAATCTTCTGTCTTTAATTTTTAATTTAAAAGTATGTTAATGCATAAAATTACTAATCTCATCACATTAATTTACCATAAAACATCTATCATATATACACTGATGTATGTTCACAATTTAAATTTTTAAATAATTCTGCTAAGGATAAATTAAACTCTAAATTTCATATGGAAATAACTATTTTTAATTAACATTTAGTGACTGTTCCTCAAGGTTTATTCAGCACACAGACACACTCAACCTAGCTGATAAAATAAAAAGAATAAGCTTTGTATGAAAATGAGACAAGTAAGTCACAGTTTAATAAAACATTCCATTTAATTTATTTAGCTGAAATAAAGTCAGACAACAATGGTTGTATTACAAATCAATCTTTCTTTGCCACAATAAATTTTATTTCTTAAGAAAGCTGCCAAGGCTACAAGCGAGGGTGAGATTTAAAAAAAAAAAAACATTTATCATTATAGTTTTATAAATGGCATTATAAACTTTTCAGAATGAGAATCTTGTGTTTTTCCTAATTCATCTAATCTCTTAGAGTTTTAGCTGCCTGAGCTCAATGTGTCCCCTACTCACTGCTCTAATTCTAGTATGTTCAACTCAGTCTTCCATTGAAGCCACTGTGCCTTTGTCAAAAATGATATAGTCCATGATATAGTCACCCCTATATTTACTTCATTTCATTGTTTGGCTCAGGATCAAGCCTTTGTTCCCGTAATATACCCTCATCACGTCTGTATTATCTGAGTTCTTTAGTACTTGAGAATACCTGCCCATTGGTACACATTGAATAGCCAGGTTGTACTTTATGTCCTTGCATCACATGGTGGAATGCTGCCCTTCAATTACCTATTTCATACATACAAAAATACTATCAATTTATAATTATATACCAGTGCAACTATCTTTTAATCAAAAAATTAATGCAGCCACTAACCCCTTACTATGGAACATTTAGAGAAATTTTCTCCCTCAGACAGAAAGTAAATCATCTCCTAATAAAATTGAGGAACAGAAAGGATAACATTAGTCACAAATATCTCAGCATGTGCAAGTTTGCACTAAACAATAAGTGTTTAGGAGTGCAATATAGAAAAATAAAGTCTGGACAACAAAACCATTTGGGCCAGGATAGTGATGTGAATTAAAATACTTCACTAGGCATTGTTTTGAATTAATGTAAAAATGTTCAATTTTAGGTCTTGTTTTGTTAATACACATGTTGAAATCATTAAAGTGACTGCCAGCACATTATAAATAGAGTATATAACTTCAATACTAACAAAAAAAAGTCAATAGATTGAAAAGAAAGTGGGAGGGAAAACATAAAAACAGGAATATTTATGATGTGGGATGTCCTTCTGTATATGTATTGCTTTCATTGTTTGATGAATAAAGCTGTTTTGGCCAATGTCTTAGCAGAGTAAAGCCAGGCAGGAAACTGAACAGAGATAGAGAGTAGGTGAAACCAAGGAGACACCATGTAGCTTCTGAAGGAAGAAGATGCCGGAAACTTACCAGTAAGCCACAGCTTCATGGTGATACAAAGATTGATAGAAATGGGTTAATTTAAGATGTAAGAGTTAGTTAATAAGAAGCCTGAGCTAATAGGACAAGCAATGTTGTAATTAATATAGTTCTATGTGATTATTTGGGTCTGGGCACTTGGGAAATGAATGTGCAGTTGCCACTTATAGAATGGCACCTACGTAGGGAAACTACAGCCACATAAAACCTGAGAGAGCTTAAGAAGTGTGATACTAGACACAAAAGGATAGAGTTAAGAATCACTTCTTGGTAGAAGCATTTTCTCAGGTGGGCTCTGTTTGCTAGAGGCAATCAGAAGTACAGCTCCTTGAAGAGAGGCTTCCTGACTCAGCATTAGTAGCAAACCATCAGAGATCCTTTAAGAGACAGATTCCTGGTTCATGCTGGAAACATAAATGGCTCTGGCTCCTTAGGAAGGTACTTCTATGGAGCACATAAATGGAGTTTCTGAGCAGAGTGCTACAAGTTGCTTAATAGTGACAAAGACACACTATATCCCTAGAGCTGGGACAGAGAGCATGACTCACAGAGCTGGCAGTGAATATTCCTCCACCATGTTGGACTGGACAGAGCTGAAAGGAAAAGCAGCCTTAGTCCTAGCCACATTGCTTAGCATTTTAAGAAACATTCTTGGTCAGAAAAGGATTACAGATGCACAATAAAGATCGATTCAGACAAAAAAAGACCTCTAAATGTGTCAAACTGTTGGATAAATGTTCATGAGCTTAAGAGAGAGAAAATTGAGTACAGATATAATAGATTAAAAGAGGAAAAGTGATAAAATAAATATTAAAAAATAATAGAGTAAAAAAGTCACATAAAGATGGAAAATTTGCAGAGTCTGGATTATATATATTATTGTGTTTTCTTTGAATTTCTTGACTACAGAGAGACACTTGATTCTGGGGGTTGCTAAGATAAGTCAACACATGTATTTAAAGGTATCTTGACTTCAAAATTTAAGTCTAAGGATTTGTTACTTTGGAAAAGGGGTTCTGCTTTTGTTTCCACAGAAGATGAAAACCTGTGGATTCCTTCCTAATGTGATTTGATGGAACAAGATCCCCTGAAAGGTCTCTGTAAACATCCACAAAAACTATTTTACCCAGTAAACAGCAGGAAGCAGTCTTTTAAATTTCCTATTTCATGGAAAAGTCTGCCAGATACTATGGGCCTATAGGCTGAAGATAGATGTCCCAATGGTACAGAAAAACTTTGGGTGACTATCCAGGCAGCAAGATAACTCTGTCAATTCTAGAGTTTTGGAAGTTGCTTACAATGAACTTCCTGTTTACTTAGGTAATATTATATCCTTCTGGAGACTCTGATGGAGTTGAAGACAGATAGTTATAGTTATATTTTTCCTTAGTTATGATAAAATGTAAATTAAATATAAAACGTTCGACTCACAAATAAATATTGTAGCTGTAATTCTTGCTTGATACCTCTTTTGTTATATGTAATTTTACTATGTTAAAGTTAAAACCTTCATTTATATTTAGACAGAAAAGGGGAGATGATGTGGGATTCCCCTTTCTATGCTGTGAGTATATTTTGTTACCATTGGTTAATAAAGAAGTTACTTCAACCAATGGCAGGGCAGAATAAAGCCAGGCAGGAAATCTGAACAGAGATATATAGAGAGAAAGTAGGCAGAGGCAGGGAGACACCATGTAGCTGCCAAAGGAGACAGACAGACACCAGAACCTTACCAGTAAGCCACAGTCTCGTGGTGATACATAGATTAATAGAAACGGGTTAACTCAAGATTTAAGAGCTAGCTAGGAATATGCCTAAGCCATTGGCCAAACAGTGTTGTTATTAATATAGTTTCTATGTGATTATTTGGGTCTGGGTGATCAGGAAAACAAAGCACAGTCTCTGTTTACAATGGCTCCAACATGGGATGAAGAATTTCCACATAAAGCCTGGTAAAGTTTTTTAGAAAAAGGATTCTGGACAGACAGAAGAGCAGAGTCAAGCACAGCTTCCTGGCAGCAGCATTGTCTTGGGTGGGCTCTGCTTGCTGGTGCCAAGCAGAGGCAAACTGAAGTCCACAAATGCTCAAGACCTCATATCAACTGGCACAGCATTTCAGGTGCCCTGTGCTCATCCACATACTTTAGTTCATCTCTGTTATTTATGCTACCTAGTATAATGTAAGTGCTGTGCAAGCATAAATAATTTATGCTTCAAGAGTAGTAACAATATTAACTAAAACCAAAATATTAAATCACAGTGACTGTCTTTGACAATGTTCTATTGCTGGGAAGAGATACCATGACCACAGCAACTCCTGTGAAGGAAAGCATTTAATTGGGGCTGGCTTACAGTTTCAGAGGTTCAGTCCATGATCAGCATGGCTGGTTGCATGGTGGCACAGAGGCAGACATGGTGCTGGAAAAGTAGCTCAGCATTCTGTATCTCAGACATCATAATGGAAGGTTTAGAATATACTACAGTTCCAAATTTATCTGGTCCAATTAAGAAGTTTAGGGTCAGAAATTGCAGCATTAATGTGACCACATTCTTAAAAAGTATTTCTGATGAGAAAATAAGCAAAACTGAGTAATTAGAAAAAAAACTAGATTGGTTAAAAGGAGAGTACTAGTGAGAACAAGAATTATAAAAGCCAAAGAAAGCGAGTCATGAAATTAAAGAACAATAGAGAATATCAATAGAGCAAAAATATATTTAATTAATGATCTTGGCAAAACTCTGGGGAATTTTAGTTAAGGGAATATTTATAAATGTGAAAATAAAGCAAATGTAATTTTAGCCACTGAGGAGATTAAATGCATAATAGGATGCACTAACAACTGTATTTAAAACTAAAGGGAAATGGGCAAAATTTTGAAACACTTAAAATTGATTAGAAACATATGTGTAAAAAATAAATTTTGAATAATTCTATAATAATTAGATAAGGGGACTCTGAATCCCAGACTTGTTTCATGAAGGGGATATAAACACAATACTAGTGAACTAACAAATTTAACAAAGTTACAATAGTTTCATCTTATGCAGTTATTATAATAACAGAAAATATTAAAACCCAAATTCACTTAAAAGACTAGTAGCGCCTTGAAACAAAATTTGGCAATGGAGGCTAGAGACATAGATCAGCTCAGTGATGGAGTGTTTGCCTGGTGTTCACTGGGCCTGGGTTTCACTGCCTGCACTGAACAACAACCACAACACAACACAACACAACAAGGACAATACAACAAAGAACAAGAACGGCCATAACCAAAGCTAAAAATAAGGCAATAGCAAACAAATCCAGTGATATACGGAAAGTATAATATTTCATGGTCCACCAGGGTCTCTCCTACAGTTACAAATTAATTAATAAAACTCAGCAGATAGATTACAGCGGAACAATATTATATTATTTTCATTGATGCCGAAAAAGCCTTCTATGGAATTTAACTTCCATTCACGAAGAAGGGAAACTCATCAACCATCAAGAAAATAAAATTAAGCATTTCACTTCACAGCGTCCTGTGAGAAACTCAAAGACAGCGGGTATTGTCAACAGTGAGCCTTAGCGTGGACAGATGGCAAGTGAAGGCTTGGTATTGCGTCATCGCACTACAGATGTGCCGACCTTGCCCTTCACAACCCCACTCCTACCCCAGTACCCTCAGGAACACTGTTGACAAGCACACCCGAAGGAAAAGGTTATTTGCAGCGATGCTTTTGGAATAACAAGGAAGTTCATTTTCGGTGAGCTTTCCATCAGAGCTGCCTGAGATAATCTGTAAAAGGAAAGGGGGTGCTTGGCTCCCGTCTGCTGGTCCCAGTCAATCATCAGTTAACCCTGTCTGGGCCTGTGGCAAGCAGCAGCACAGCAAGGCAAGAAGGGGCAGGGTTAATTCTACCATCTCATGGCCGGGAAGCAAAACTAGGAGTGAACAGGAGTCCTCTTGAAGGCATGCTCCCAGTGACCTAAGACCTCCCACTAGGCCCCGTCTCTAAGATCCACCAGCTCCCGGTGTCCCCACCATAGAGATGAAGCCTTCAGTACACAGGATGTTTGGAGACTGGAGCTATGGCTCCACCCACCTGCTCACCAATTACGGGGTGAAATACAAACTTAGGTGTATTATTACTTGATACACTCTACAGCAGGGGAAAAATGTGTTATACCTACATATGTCAAAATACAAGCCTCTAATTTAATGCTAACCTAAAATTAATCATAGAAGGAAATACAGCACAATTCTATTTATATAAATTTCAAACAGACTTAAAAATCAAAACTTGTTTAGAAATACAAACACAAGACAGACGTGTGGAACTGCAGAAGGACACACAGCGGGATGAACTGATGAGGCTGTATTTCATAAGCATATTAATGATATTTAGATACATACCTAATTGTGGTGCTTTTAGCATCATTCAAACACTACTAATCTGTCTTTAATATACTTAATATTTACTAAATCCATGAAAAACATCAAGTGAAAAGGTAAGAAAATCAGTGACCCCATCCCGATATGATATGTTTGCAAGCCTCATATACTGCGGTAGCAGGAAGCTGACACTGGGGTTTCCTTCTTCATAAGTGTCTCGTGAAGAGCTCAGCTCGGCACAGCAGACGGTTTGTGGGTATGGAGAGACGACTGCAGTGTGTGCACAACTCACTGTCCTTTCAAGATCAATGTGCCCCTCAGTCCTTTCTCAAGTAACAGACTGATACACGGGCAACAGCGGGTACCTTGCCAAATGACCCTGACCGCCTGCTCCACTTCTGCTGACGTTGTATCTTAGGCAACTCTTTCTGAACAAAAGTATTTCTCATTCTTCTTTCTCTGCGCTAAATGCCCAAAAACGAAATGGATAAAATGGTGAAATTCATCTTCCAATCGATATACAATCCTAAAACATAACCTGGAAATATTGCAGGAGCATTTTAAATTACTGCATTGCAAGCAAATTTTCTGTATCATGTATTTTTATGCATCGATATTTAAAAATATGGGACTTGAATACCATAAAATGAAAAATGGACCCCTGGAAGAAAATCCATCCTTTATCTCTTGACTTGTACTTACTGATTCCAGAACAGGGCCTTACTGTCTGACCAGACTGGCCCTGAACTCGGGTTTAGGACACTTCTGCTTCAGCCTGCCATACAACATAATGAAAACAACGCTTTTCTCAGCTTAGAGACTCCCTCTAGCCTCTGTTCACACAGAGAGGAGAAGGAGAGGAGCTGGAATCAAACTCAGGTCTTCAGGCTTGATTGACAGTGCCTCTACCCACTGAGCAGTCTCTCTGACTCAGAGAAATGTATTTTTAAAGTCAGGCATGGTAGCAAACGCCTTTGACATGAGACTTGGGAGGTAAAGGTAGGACCATGAAGAATCACAGTGAGCTTGAAGCCAGCCTGGGCTACAAGAGAGCCTGCCCCACAGCAACAAAGTAACCTACTTTAGTTATTCAAACTGAAAATCATTTTACTATGACTAAAATGACGCAAGTAACCCATATTGGAATTATGTTTATTGTTTACAGTCATTCTCTTGTTTTAAATTAAATTCTTTTTAAAGCAAATAAAATCTTGTCCTGAGTGGCCGCTTCCACAAATTATTTTTATAATATTCTAAAATTTGCTTTAAATTTGGGTCTAACTAGATTGTAGTTTAAATTTTATCCTTTTTAAGAAGTATATTCTTCCTAAATTCCTAACATCTGCCTGAAATTAATATGCGTGTGTTGTGCACAGTGAGCATGTGTATAGTCCCAGATGTTTAAGAGCACCCGGGAGATGAGGCGAAGCCAGAGAGCATAATGAAACCCGTATTTCTATAATGTTTGAACCTTTTAATTGAGATCAAAGTCTATCCATAAGTTGAATGAGACTGAGTTCACAGAATGAAATATAACAGCAGTTATCAGCATTCAGTTAAGCAAGCAATAGAACTTGAAAATATCTATTAACGACTGACAAATTCATAGGATGGCAGATGACTGAATGGTTAAGAGTATATAACTGCTCTTGAAAAGGGCTTGAGTTTGGGTCCCAGCACCACATTACACAGCTCACAACTGCCTTAACTCCAGCTCTGGTCACTATGGCACCTGCACTCATGAGCACACATGCCCCACACAGGCACACATACACTAGTTACTCATGAGCACACATGATCACACAGGCACACACATACACTAGTTACTCATGAGCACACATGATCACACAGGCACACACATACACTAGTTACTCATGAGCACACATGATCACACAGGCACACACATACACTAGTTAAAAATAAGTATTTAAAAAAACAAGATCACTACTCTTGTTTTCATTTACACTTCAGGTGTCAACACTAATCTTTTTTTTTTTTTGAGTCAGAAGCTTCCTCTTAATTGGGGCTGTCAGTCATAATGAGTAAATTGCAACATGTTTGAAATTATACTGTGCCTGCATTAAACACATGCCAACAGCATTTTCATATGGTGATATTAATGAACTTGGGACATATATTGACTTTTAAGTCAGCAATTAGCTTTCCTAACTCCGTCTCTTTGTGTGTCTGTGTGTGCAAGACTGCACCCCAGAGCAAGTGTGTTTACAAGACTGTAAATAATCAGATATTCTAGACTCACACAAGCAGGAAATTGTGGCTTAAAGCTTGTTATAGAGTCTCGTTGTTTGGCTCTGACATTTAGGGATAGTCTGTTGACTTTTAATTCAGTCCCCAAATGGATTCTTTATTCCCCCACCAAAGAATTCTGAACATCAGGAAAAAGACCAGTGCTTTAAAGTTGATATACATAATGGGATAGATATCATTTGTTTGTATTTAGTTTGGACTTCAGCAAAGAAGAAAAATGGAAATGTCTAATGACAGTTTGCCCCCATTCCTCCAGGCCAGATCCCTGCTCCTCACAGCAGTCACTGAAAGTATTGGCATCCAAAAGACAGCGTCTAGCCTACTTAGACACTGTGGAAAGATACAGGAGACCAAATAACAACTATCTCAAAGAGTTGAAAATCATCAGAGTCGGGGTCAAAGGTGAAAACCTGAAATACTTAATCGAGCTCAAATACAGGATAGAAAACAATAAGAATGATTCCAGTTCCTGGCAGCGCCCTCTTTGCAGCTGCCCCTAAAGATGAAAATGGGGAGAGATACCCCAGCCTGGCTTTGAGACAGAGTAACCAGAATTTTGGAAAATCAAGCAAAAAAAAACAATATAATAATATCATATACAGTTATAGTATTATAGTTATATTGAAATTATGGATTGCTCTATGTCGTTTACTCTTAAACATGCAAATGATTCTGAAATTAGTTAGTAGGCAAAACAATTTGTTATATCTTTTAATAACACTCATTAGATACTATGTGTGCAAAAAGCAGTATTTTTACAATAGTTTTTCAGCTAAAATGAACCTATTTTAACCCTTATAAACTTATGTACTTAAATTTATGTGGGCTGAACTTTTTTTGGTTAGCCTTAGGTGTTTTCATTTAAACTTATTAAAGTTGTACATATTTATGGGACATGTATTATTTCCACATGTGTACACATTGTATAATATTCAAATTCAGTTAATATATCTCTCTTTAAACATTTATCATTTTGTTCTAGTAAAAACATTCAAAATCTTTCATGTAACTTTTTTAAATGTACAGCGTGTTATCACTTTATATTGTTACCCTACTCTGTAATTGCACAGTAAAACCTTTTACTCCTGTTCAATGCTAGTGTAAGTCATTGATGAACCTTTTCCAGAGACCTCTCCGGCATTAAACATTCTAGGAGCCATCATTCCATTGGCAACTGCTGGGAAATTCGCTGTTTCAGATTCCACAAATGAATTTGACTGTGTAGTGCTTGCTTTGCATGCTTGGCTGATTTCACTCAGTATTATGATATCTAGCTCCCTCCATCTTGTGGCCAATTATAATATTTTATCTTTTTATGGTTGAATAGTATCACTTTGCGCCTCTTAGATATTGTACACAGTGATGCAGCAAACGATGACAGAAGGTTTCCCCTTCAACATACAGTTTCCGCTTCCTTTGGATATTTGTCTAATATTGAGATTGTTCAATTATAAAATACTTCTATTTTTGAATTTTTGAGGAACTTCCATTCCGTTTTTAATGACTCTATTCACATACCAACAAACTTAAGGCACCCTGTTTATACTTATTTTTCACAGTATCTGAACTATTCTGAGTTGGTTTTTTCTTTTAATTTATTAGGCATGTCTGTTTCATTTTTCTTCAGATAGGATATTTTCAGGAAATTATAGTTTCAAAGAATCAGCTCTTACAAGCAGAGATAATCTTTTAAAAATTATTAAGTTAATGCCAATGTTTTGAAAACTCTCAAAACCTGTTGTAAACATGTGGTCCTCAGTCAGCAGCATCATTCTGGGAGCGTCATGTCACATCTATAAACAATTCAGGTAGTAAATTATAGTCCTGAGGAAACTAGAGTCTATTGATGCTACTCTTACTGGTGCTGGCAATGTTTTTATCACTTAATTATACATAATATATCTTTGTGACTGTAACAGCATGGAACAAGGATAAGTATTTGGATGACCTGTGTATTTAAAAAGTTATAATTACTCAAATGTGTTTTGTCATAGGTGTTGGTATTGGAGAACTTACAACCATGCCTTTAATATTGTAAAAGAAATAATCACCACTGAACACTTTTGGTTTTATATAAAATTCAACTTTGCCACTAAAACTCCTCTGATTTCGTATTCAGTTCCCCACCAGATCTTCTGTGATCATGGGAAAAAAACCAAAGGAAGAAATTGAAGACAAGGGCTGGGATGGCGTTTCTGCCAGTAAAGGAAGGCATGCATAGGTGGAAAGAGAACAGCTCCACAGAGCTGTCCTACCTCCATATGTGTGCTACGGCATGTGCACACCCACACACATATCACAGACACACACAAACACACAAATGAAATACAAATAAAAACAGCATGTGCATCTGACATGTACTTCTGAAAACCTTTTTCATATAAGTTCAAAATGGCCTAAAATTAGCTGGAATGGTATGTGATTTCTCATAATGTGGCCATGTAAAATTTGCACTTAAAATTTTGATAGCCCGTAATTTTTCAATTATTGTTCATGAACTAAGCCAACCTTAGAGATTTGATACACTATTAGCAAGAAATTTAAACAGGAAAACTCAAGTCCAGAGGTTTGAGAAATCTTTCCTTTTTGAGAAAAACCACTGATTTTCATACTTTTCATGGACAAATGATGACTTAAAATTCTGAGAAATAAATTAAGACAGGATGTGGATCTTCTGAAGATATAAACTGAAGCCAGTCACATGGTACAGATAAACTATTAAGGTTAAGAAGCAAATTACTTAAACAGAAATGTCTGCAAACACAGCACACACATTTTCAGAACAAGAATCATTCACTTGGGTAATTCCCAGTACAGCTTACTTATGACTTATTACTAGAATAACTGGAAACGTCTGTGCAAACACTGCAAGTGTAAAATCAGGTGAAATGAGAAAGGACAGTCTTACAAGTGTGTCCCTGAGGAGTCTGTAAGAGGATAGCTGAATTATCCTATTCTAAGAAATCCTCTCTTCCAGATCGATTTTTCTGCCTTCACTGAAATCATATCAGCCAGCATATATTTTGAATCTGAGCCGTAGACTTTCAGGGCACAGAAATTATTCTCTGTTTTGGCCAGACCCTTTCTCAAGGTGTAAGGCTTCCTGAGAACCTTTCACAGCCCAGTGTTGCCAGAGAATCAGAACCAAGCATCAACCCTGAGTACAGACTGCCTCACTTCAAAGGCGGTCACTGCTCTTTCTTCCCATTGTCTGTATATATCATCACCATCAACTCCCCAGCCGAGCTGGCCATCTCCCGCAGGTCATCAGTGGATGTGACTCTCGTCTCACAATGACAAGACGCCTACTCTGTGCATCGGGGGAAGGTGACTTGCTTCTCTCCACTGCTCTCTGTGGTAAACATTAATTGCTCATTAGTTTCTTCCAAACTGACTGATGAGGATGTTTGGCTGAAGCATCAAAAAGAGACAGCACCACGCATTCCCACAGCTTTGTAGTAATGATGGGATAGAGTGGGTACATATCTTCTGATAGCCCTTGGGATAAATTTGTGGCCTCTGCCAACAGATTGGCCCACCAGCGCGGGCCAGCTACATCCACATAAAGCCTGAGAGAGCTTGGAAAGGAATTATAGACACAAAAGAACAGAGTTCAGCATGAGTTTTTGGTAGAAGCATCTTCTTGATTGGGCTCTGTTTGCTGGAAGCAAGCAGAGATGTGATATTTTTGAGAGAGGTCTTCCTGACTCAGCTGTAACAGCAAAAACTGCGCTGCTCCTTTTAACATTTTAAAAGAGTGGTGCTGGTGGTCATTTGTAGCGGAGGGAAACTGGGAACCTATGACAGCAGAAACCAGAGGGCCACCGGATGAATTATAAAAACCTGAAGAGCTATTCGTCTTTCCTTGTCATAAATTGCTTGTAAATGCCATTGCCTTCAGAACCTCAGAATCCAAGGACTTGTTCAACCCAGCTGCTTCCTCCTGAAGAAAAACAGCACTGTAACGAAATCCAAGTCTGTCGAGGGAATGGCCTGTATGGCATCTTGGATAATGAACAGAGCACCTGATCTTTCTACTTTAAAATGCAAGGGCAGAAACTAGGGTGTTATCAGCATATCAAATTCTGAACTAGATAATGGCCCTGACAATGCATTTCCGTCGAGTGAAGCGTGAAGACTTTGCTAGCATTTGCAGGGGGCCAGCTCCTATCTCATTCCAGACTAACTCTCTCACCAATAGAAATCAACCTGTGAATAGAAGCATGTGAGAAAATGACAACGGGGAAGACTTGATGTGGTAGGATTAAAGGGCTCGAACATGAACAATGTTCTGTAACTTGTTAGTATTTAATCCATAACTCTTACTATCAATGGGTCATATGTTCTCAAGGCCTTGAGGGCAGGAATCATTTTAACTCTGTTTCTTCTTCCTAGAACATTGCATAGCCTAGAGCAGTCATTCTGTTAACCACGGTTCCAGTAGTGAACCAATGAATGACTGAACAAGTGATGGCCACATCGACTGTTAAATTGTTTATAAATGTTCGTTTACATTTAAATGTGGATATGTTATAGAGATCAATACTTTTCATTGGTATGGATCTTGATTTATTGATACAAGTTTAAGGTCAATTTTGTTACATTTATTTCTGCTTTTGTTTAAGGCATTTGTACAGCTCATTTAAAAATGTAATGTATAGTTAGGAAATACAGATTAATAAATAGTCACTTATAATAGTCAAACTTGTAGTAGTACAGAGATATATTTCAGATGGATAGGTATTCTTCAAACCTTTCAAAGACATAAAGAATATGGCATTTAAAATGTTTTTAGAACTTAGGACTCATGTTCTTTCTCTCTCCTATTGCATGGTTCTTACTGTTTGAGTTAGCCTTCCATCCATGTTACAATATGTGATAAAAATTATCTTGAAGTAAGAAATGCTTGCTTTTCCCTCAGTTTTAGAGATTTCAGTCCATGATGATCCAGCTCTGTCATCTCTGGGCATATGACAAAGAATAACATCATGGTGGAGATCTAGTCATCCCATGAGAGCCAGGAAGCAGAGATACAGGGGACCCATCATCACACTGTCCATTTCAATGAACACTTGAATAGTCTAACTTCATTCCATTGGATTTCATCTTCTGAAAGGTCCTATCAGATCCACAAAACACCACAGTCTGGCAACAAAGCATTTAGTATATGAGCCTTTGGGCAAGATTTAAGAACTAGACCACAATTCCTCCTGATAATGATGTAAGGTAATTCCACAAGATGACGTGATGTGAATGACGTACACAGCCTAACAAAGCATTAGACTATGCAGAAGGGTCATTCAACACAAGCTCTGCCATGGAATTGTTGAGTTTCTGGTCCAGACACCAATGGGCAATGTTTACAGCATGAATATACTGGGCAAAGGGATGAGCCACATCTCGAGTAGGAAAGAATGGGATGGCTTGTGGTTTTATCAAGCTACTCAGAATGTATGAATTCATTACTTCTGAAGTATCTCATTCAATATTCCCAGACAACAGCAGACATGGAATAACTGAAACTACGGGTGAGTGAGGACTGTTGCACCTTCAGAGTAAAAGAATGCGAGTGAGAAATCTCCCCCCACCAAGAATTTCATGTGTACACTGGAATTTAAAAACAAAAACTGTGTAGACACAGCTCTTGGCTGCTGAGGAATTATGAGAAAATTAAATTCTGTCTCCACCTTGCTTAGTGATTTAACTTCATGGCTCTCCCTACCCATCAAAACAACATTAGTGTGTACACTTCTATTCTGACGCCCATTGTGAGATTTCTGACCAAAATCAAGTTGCGGAGGAGAAGGCTTGTATTTAAATTACAGGTTATAATTCACCATGGAGAAAAGTCAAGGCAGAAAGTTGAGGGAGCCGGAGGCAGGAGCTGAGGCTGAGGCTAGGGAGGTATGCTGGTTACCGACTTGCTCAGTTTGTTTTCTGACATAAACCAGATTAAAGGAAACATTGGGGGAACCAGGCTTGTCAAATGTGCACACCTATTTTCTTCAAAGGAAGGAAATGGATGACACCTTGTCACCTGAAGGCTGGAGTGAATGTTGTTGTAAGGAGGCTGCTTGTTGGTTCCCGGCCACTCAGCCCTGAAATAATCACACAGAAACTGTAATAATTAGATCACTGCTTGGCCCATTAGCTCTAGCTTCTTATTGGCTAACTCTTACATCTTAATTTAACCCATCTCCATTAATCTGTGTATCGCCACATGGCTGTGGCTTACTGGGTAAAGTTCTGGCATCTGTCTCCGGCAGTGGCTACATGCCTTCTCTCTGACTCCTTCCTTCTTTCTCTCAGCATTCAGTTTTGTTTTCCCTGCCTACCTCTGTTCTACCCTATCAGGGGCTCAAGACAGTTTATTAATTAATGGTATTCACATCATACAGAGGGGAATCCCACATCAAAATGTTGTCTGACAACCCAGTGATCTTTTTGCTCCTCTCAAGAGCCAACTTTCCTGGACCACCACAAATCTGGAGCACTACATAGACCTTTATTTTGAACTTAATCTCTCAGTGAATAGAACACATCCTTATGAAAGAGGCTCCATGTACTTTGCATCCTCCATCAATAGAGTCCATCCTTATAATTATTACAAATCCTTCCTTTAGGCCCTGAGCTTTGTTTATCAACTAATAAAATTCATTCTTATTGTAAAGGTCACAGGTGCTTTGTCAACTTTCAAAGGGAATTTTGATGTAGCTGTCCTGGAAGCTTTGTTATGAGAACTGTCTTGTGGAGACTTTTCCCCCAAAGTTTTACTGTGTTTAAATACGTAAACAAATCAAAGGGCAGGATCAGATGACCTAGAACTTCTGACTGAGTCTGACTAACCAAGTAAGGCTGTACCGAGTTTTCAGTCTCACCTCTTCATGGCTTGTTTCCCTGCCAGCTGTAATTCCTGCAGGGATGCCCCAACAAACCAGAACCACATGCCATGGAAAGACACGACCACAGTGGAAAACCAATAAATATCTCACAGACATGTCCAGAGGCCAATCTGATTGATAGGGGTAATCCCCAGTTGGCCTTCTGTTTTCTCAGGTGACTAGTTCTTGTCAAGTTAACAAAAAAGCAAGTAGTACACACATCCTAAGCCATAACAGCAAACAGTTGTAATGAATCCCCAGCCTAGAGCAAGACCCGCTGTAGCCAGGCAGTATAAACTCCACAGTGTAGTGACTAGCAGTGGACGTCATGAGAGCCAAAAATGAGATTCCTGTGTTCACTAATTGTCTGGCACAAGCTGGGCACTAAAGGAAGTTCTGTGGTCTGTCTCCATGGAGCAAGAAGGATATTAAAAGGCTGAACAGAGGAGAGGGTTAAAGCAGAAAAATAAGACGATTAAATGGTTAAAGTATAAAACTAAGGAGGAAAGAGCAGAGGAAATGTATTGATTAGTCCAGAAACTAGAAAATTCCATAGGAACAGTGTCTGTCCTCCTAAGTGCTCTTCCCTGCCCCCTCGGCTGCTGTAACCATGGAGATTATAACTGAAGCAAATAAATGAAAAGTGCCCGAGGAATCTCCAGTAGGTAAGTGGAGGGTGAGCAGCTGAAAACCATGTTTCATTGGTAAGTGGAGCTGAGTAACTGAAAACCGTGTATTTTGTGCATTTGCTCCTGAAGAGCTTTTAAATGCAGTCATCTATTCTAGTTCGATTAGAATCAATTTCATTTTAAGTCTAGATTTTATATTAAACTGTTAGTTGTTCCTTTTTTTTTTTTCTTAGCAAAGGTCATGGACCTCTCTGAGAATCTTACAAAAGCTCCCGGTTGTCTCAGAAAAAAAAATGCATAAATATCCACATAGATTCTGTCTTTTAGAGTCTAGATGTGCTATTCTGTTGGGACGCCAGGATGCTCAGATGAAAGCACTGAGGCTCCCTCAGAAGACCATCTCCAATTATCCCTGGCATCTGGGATCAGGCTGGGATCCCTGGGCTGCTGTTCTCACCTAGACCCCAGCCGCTACAGTGCACACTGCTGGGGCAGCAAAAGTGGGTCTGCAGTATCCTTGCTAAAGCAAACGCAAACCTTTTACCGTTTTAGCAAACAGCGTGACTGTTAGATTCCTAGATTAAAGGTGCAAGCTCAGGAGAGCTGGGGACCGTGGCTGCACTCACACTGCACGTAGCCCATATCAGAAGTCATCCACAGCTGCCACACTCCACAAACACATTGGCACC
This sequence comes from Ondatra zibethicus, assembly GCA_004026605.1. NCBI lineage: Eukaryota > Metazoa > Chordata > Mammalia > Rodentia > Cricetidae > Ondatra > Ondatra zibethicus. Next base: position 65,964 of record PVIU01001890.1, on the reverse strand, counting down.
AGAGAGAGGGCCATTTGCTTTCCTTACATCAGCTTAGCCAAGCACATAAAGGCTGAAGCAGCTTTTAAATTATAAAATCAGGATGACACAAATTCACCTGAACAGTCCAGGTCTGAAGATGGTGAAGCTGTGTGATTTCACGCTTAGATTTTTGTATCCTCTCTAGTGGTGCAAGTCGCTCTGAGTGGCCCCTTCTGTAGCATTCACTGTAACCAACATGAAGAAAAATTATCTGAGAATGCTGGCTTCTCCATCTTTAGACTCTCTCCATCAACGATCCTTGATGAGCAGTTCATGTTGGAGTGGTGTTTTACAAAGCCATAAGGTGATGATACAGAACTGGAGAAAAGGGCCCACCGGTACTACTTACAAGGTGCATGGCATGCAGCAAATCACTTCATGTTTCTCAAATTTTGTTTCCTCCCATGTAAAATTGAGAAATGGATGAATCTCATTTTTTAAAGTTCTTAAAAAAATAAGTGAAAGACAATGCAAAATGTTCCTTAAAATGAGCCAGGCACATCTTAATTTTTCTACCGTATTATTATTGATAAATATTTTCTCACAAGTGTCCTAACTTGCTTCAATGTGGCACTTTTGGTGAAACGAAGACACTGTTAGCATCATACATTTGGGAAACAAAGACACATTGAGGTTACATAACTATATTAGTTACTTTCTGTTTCTCTAAAAATCACACACACAACAACAAAACCATGATGAAAAACAATAGGAGAGCTTGTTTTCGTTTCTGATTCCTGAGAGTCCACAATGGTGAAATGGGCACATCTGTAGGTGTCCAGAGGAAGAAATCACATCTTCAACCATGCACCCCTACCCTGGAACATGTGAACCCACTGTGGCTGGACTGCAGCAAAAGGCACCCCCAAAAGGTGGCTCACAACAAGTCAGCTCTACTTTAAACCTTTAGAGTGTATACCCACTCATCAATAGCTTTTTATTTCAGGAGATTGAAAGCAAATATGGGTACCAAAGGTGATGATTGATCCTAGCAAGAAAGGTATATCAGCTAATGATAATCAGGCTGCTTTGTTCTTATTCTCTGACCTTAATCCCTCACTCAGCCATGTGCCTTACTAAAATTTTGGACTGTCTTCTTGGGTTTTTCACCTCAAAACTATTTGACAAAACATCTAGTCTAACCTTAAATTATTAAAACAAAGCTGAAGATTTGTTTCATCTATGATACACTCTAAACCCTGTGAACACATCTCCCAACATTAAGGTTAATATATTTAAGCAAGCTGGGCTACTGGGACTCAGCTGTTTTTCTTAATCATTGACCTAAGCCACAGTCTATATGGCGTCTCAATAGAAACTCATGTGTTCTAGCTGTGTGACACGTCCTTGTTCATATTTTTACTATCACAGCTCTATTTAAACTAACATTATTATTATTATTATCATTATACAATTTGGCCTAAGAAGAAATCATCTTCATAGTAATCCACAGGTAAAAATGTCCAGTAGAACAGGATGTTCCCATGAGATAAACACCTGTAATGGCATTACAGGCAATGGGGATCTCCCCACACCCATTCACACCGTGCCGGGTACCAGAGAAAGATGGCAGCAGCAAACATGTAAAGGCACAGCAGAAGCAAAAAGCATCCTGGAGTCTGTGGCCTTGGCATCATGCCTACCTGAGATTCACCCATGAGGGATTCGCCTCCTAGTGTGCTGATACCACGAAGTCAACGGCCATCTGCTGCTTCTGTGATATGGTTACTGGCATTTCTGTGTGTGTGTGTGTGTGTGTGTGTGTGTGTGTGTGTGTGTGTGTGTGTAAAACAACTGGTTCAAAAACAGCCATGAATTTGTAAGAGAGTAAAGAGGGGCTTACGGACGATTTTGGATGAAGAAAGGGTAAGGAGAAAATGATGAAATTATAATCTCAAAAAGAAGAATTTGTTTTGTTTTGTTTTTTGAGACAGGGTTTCTCTGCAGCTTTGGAGATTGTCCTGGAACTAACTCTTGTAGACCAGGTTGGCCTCAAACTCACAGAGATCCTGCTGCCTCTGCCTCTCGAGTGCTGGGATTAAAGGTGTGTACCACCACCGCCCGGCAAAAGAAGAAATTTTTTAAAACACCAAGAATTCAAGCAATTTATTGATATCCTTGAGGCTCAATAAATTCATTTCTGAAAGATTAGAAATGATGGTACATTTGAACTGATTTAATTCATATATCTAGAATTTTTTCTGTTATTATCACCATTTGCTTCCCAACATTTCCTTATTGTTCAGTTTTAAGTTTAGGTTATTTCTAGTTGCTATTTCTCCAAATTTTCATGGGGGAACAAAGTAGGGAGATTTTGAAAAGAGATTCTATCAATCATGGAAATTTTGAGAAAATAACCTTATTATCTACTAATTGTGTTGATAAGCTGTCTTCTTAGGAGAGAGCCCCCGAGACAAGGCTTTCATACCAAGATAATCTCTACCTAGGGATCATCCTTACCCACATGCTCAAAATCAACAGCATGGGTTCTTTTTTTTCATATTCTTTTATTTTTCATTCAAAAATTTACACTTCCTCCCCTTCTCCCAGTCCCTTCCCGCTCCCCCACTAACCCTCCTCCCTCCCCCTGCTTCCTTAAGAGGGGGCAGGGTACCCTGACCTGTGGGAAGCCCAAGGCCCTCCCCCCTCCATCCCGGCCTAGGAAGGTGTGCATCCATATAGACTAGGTTCCCAAAAAGCCAATACATGCAGAAGAGATAGGTCCCAGTGCCATTATCATTGGCTTCCCCATTGATAGCCACATTCAGAGATTCCGGTTTGATCATATGCTCATTCAGTCCTGGTCCAGCTGGACTGGTGCACTCCCATTAGTTCAGGCACACTGTCTCAGTTGGTGGACCAGCCCCTCGCGGTCCTGACTTCCTTGCTCATCTTCTCCCACCTTCTGCTCTTCGACTGGACCTTGGGAGCTTAGTCCATTGATCTGGTGTGAATGTGGGTCTCTGTCTCTATCTCCATCCATCGGACGAAATTTCTATGGTGATGATCAAGATATTCATCAGTGTGACTATGGGACAAGGCTGATTCAGGAACCCTCTCCTCTGCTGCCCAAGGACCCAGCTGGGGACATCCCCATGGACACCTGTGATCCCCTCTAGAGCCAAGTCTCTTGCCAATCCTAAAATAACTCCAATAATGTAGATATCTTATTCCCTTCTCCAATATCCGCCCATCCTCCATCTCCACCCTCCCAATCCCCCAAGCTTTCCCCAGTCCTTCCCTTCTCCCTTCTCTCTCCCCCTTTCCCTTTTGCCCACCCCCACCCCCACCCCTACCTCCACCCCTATCCCAACTCCCGTGCTTCCAACTTTTGCCCTGTGATCTTGTTTGCTTCCAATTTCCAGGAGGATCTATATATGTTTTTCTTTGGGTTCACCTTGCTATTTGGCTTCTCTAGGCTTGTGAGCAAAGCTTAATGTCCTTTGTTTATGGCTAGAGTCCACTAATGAGTGAGTACATTCCATCTTCATCTTTTTGGGTATGGGATATCTCACTGAGTATAGTGTTTTCTATTTCCATCCATTTGCATGCAAAATTCAAGATGTCATTGTTTTTTACCGCTGAGTAATACTCTAATGTGTATATATTCCACACTTTCTTGATCCATTCTTCCATTGAGGGGCACCTAGGTGTTTCCAGGTTCTGGCTATTACAAATAATGCTGCTATGAACATAGTTGCACAAATGCTTTTGTAGTATGATTGGGCATCTCTTGGGTATATTCCCAAGAGTGGTATTGCTGGATCCTGAGGTAGGTTGATTCCCAATTTCCTGAGAAACCAACACACTGATTTCCAAAGTGGTTGCACAAGTTTGCATTCTCATTAGCAATGGATGAGTGTTCCCCTTACTCCACATCCTCTCCAGAATAGGCTATCATTGGTGTTTTTGATTTTAGCCATTCTGACAGGTGTAAGATGGTATCTCAAAGTTTTTTTGATTTGCATTTCCCTGATCGCTAAGGAAGCTGAACATACCTTAAGTATCTTTTGGCCATTTGAACTTCTTCTGTTGAGAATTCTCTGTTCAGATCATTACCCCATTTTCAAGACAATTAAGACAAGGACTGAAGTACCAGGTCCTGGTGGTCAGTAACATTCCAAATCCAAGGCATCAAATAGAAAGCCCTGAAACTGAACACAGTACCATCCGTGCAATTCTGCAAATGGTGAAATGTTTACGTTTTCATAGAATATTGTATTTTTTAATCATTTTTTTAAAAACTTTAGATCTTAGACATTTTGCAGTGCTTACAGGAAAGTACCTATCACTACATATTTACTTTCTGTGACATATCACTTATTATATAGCAGCATTAGCAGTCTTACAATTAGTTGTCACCAGAGTACTCATCAATACTTATTAACTCTAAAGATATGTGAAACACTCCTTTGGTCTATAGACAATAATGTATGCTTTTTTGCATTTTTGTTTACTTTTCTGTCAGGAGCAGTTGTCATGAGCTATGGTGAGCCAGGAAGCAATTACAGCTCACAGCAATTGATAATGCAGAGGCCAGTCCACCAGAGGAAATATTCCCTGATGGCGTGCCCCATCAGCAAGGCTTGTAGACCACTGACTCCTCAAACTGTTGTTTCCTCTGTAATTTCAGCTGTGCAATAAAAGCTGTGATATCTCCTCATTGCCATGCATTTTTATGTAGGGTGCATATATAATCTCATGACTGCATCCCAGTCTTATGGGCACATATATCTGAGTGACGTTGGTGAGAAAGTAAATCACCAAGTGGTGGAGAAAGTCACTCAATATACAAGTAAACAGAAAAAAATGAGCCTAATAATTGATTAATAGACTGCTGAGCTTGTGAGTCCCGCTAGAGAGGAGGGAACACTATGGCTTCACAAGGGATCTACAGCAAGAATGACCACTTTCAAAAGGCAGGATTCACCACACCTTGCATCTGAGCTTCTCTCCGTCAGAATGCATATTCCTCTTGGGTCGTCCTTCTAAATTGTCAGCTGAAATCTCACTGCACTTTTCCTCGTTTGTTTTCCACCTCTCTGCCCGTTCATGGTCTGAACACACACACGGAGTGTGATGAACACACAGCTGGTATCCAGTACATATTTTAAATGATTGTTTAATAAATCTAAATGCCCTTCACTCTGGGAAGAATATATAAAAGACAACCGAACAAAAGTCCTGTGGTTCCTTTAGCCTTTACCAGGTTTCTTCCCTGCTGTAAACACTTACTGAGGAGATGGCAAGAAAGGTGTTATTCTTTTCCTTCTGAATATCTGCCTGCTCTTCCTTACCTCTAGTATACTGGCCATCTCACGGTTATTGGCTCCATCCATCAGAGGGTCCTACGGACACCACTTTAGAAAACTGCTCCATTTAATGATTAAAGTGCCTCCTCTCCTGCCTGCAATGAGATGGTAGAATGTGCTTTCCATTGACTTCTGGTCTTGTTATGTAAACAGAATATGTTTCAGCTTTCCCTTTGATATTGCATAATTCTAATAAAAATACCAGAATCAGAGAAAAGCAAAACTATCCAACAGCCACTGGAGTAACACTAACATTGCCCTAATACATGATTTTCAATTTATAAATTAGGCAGCATGTTGACAACATTGTATAAAACAGGCTATCAGATGAAAGTGGTATCAGTATCAACTGTGAACAGAATTACTCCATGGCTTACTTGAGCAAAAAAATAAAAATAGTAAACTAGAGAAAGATTCCTTTCCTGAGAGGTTTTCTCTACGGTTCCTGGCTTGGCATTTGAAATTCTCCTATTAATAAAGCCTTGAATGTGGGAACTGAAGATAGTAAAAGTCGTCCACAGCTTTTGTGTGGACATCACAAAGTGCTGTGGAAGAAGAAGTATTGGTTCCCTTTAAAATATCACAACTCTCATGGAACACTACTGTCAAAGAAAGAGGCAGAAAGCAAGAAGAGACAGAGGCGCAACCACCAAGCGCTCCTCTCTTCCTCTCCCAGTCCCTGTGTTCCAGTCTAAGCCCCTGCCATCTTTCATCGTGCTCGCTAATGAGCCCCTGAGCCCCCTGGCCTAATGTCTTCAGACTTCTAGACTTCTGATTCATTCCGCGACTGCCAGCAGAGGAACACATGTGAGATGCAAGCCTGACCTTCCATTGTCAGACTTAAAATCCATCTACAGGTCCCCGTCCCTGACATAGAAACCCTTCTCCCCCCACAGACTCCTGGAAATCTCATTAACCACTTCCAAGTGAAACAGGGGTCACTTTCTATAAAAGCCTTGTGAAGCCCTTCAGTGTTTACAGCTCAGATAACACTATTAAGAATTACAGTTTCTAATCTGTTGCAAAATTTCGGGCTCCATGTGAAATGATTTGCATGGACCTCCATGCGTCCATCCTTGTAGCAAAGTCCTTTTCCACCTTCGGGGGAGATGAAACCGAAGCTTGTACTGGCAAAGGAACTTTCTCAACTTGGCTGTAAATGATCAAGGAAAACGTTAAATTCGGACCTGCGTAAGTCTAAAGCACAGGCTGAACACCATGACATAATGGTCACCGAATGCACAAAAATATATTTAAACGTAAGAGGGCTAAAGCACCGAATGTTACTCCAGAGAATCCAAGTTCGGTTCCCAGCACCCACATCAGGCAACTCACAGCTACCTATAAATACAGCTTCAGGGGATCCAACCTCCTTCTTCTGACCTCTGTGGGTACCTGTACAAACAAGGCAGGTGCATGTAAGTACACACACACACACACACACACACACACACACACACACACACTTAAAAACAAGCCAAATCGATCTGCACATTAAAATGGTCATGGTAGCACATGCATGTAACTCCAGTGCTCCAGAGCAATACTCCACATGTGAGGCCTGCTTGGACAGCACAACACATTATATTGCTCCCTCGATGGGTGTGTGTGTGTGTGTGCATGGATTGGTAGAAGTTATGCTTTTGACGGACTGTGTTACTGAAAAGGACAGATGTTCACAAAGCTCCTGTCAAAACTCTAAAGGCCTTCTTCATAGATTGAGAAAAAGCAATCTTAAATTTTATATGAAAACACAAAAGTCTTAGAATATCCCCCACCACCAACAATGGGCTTACAAACTATGTATCCATGCACAGCCTTCTATATGCTGGGAAGTGGGAGAAGCTACTTTCGGTCCTTTACATGTGATATCCTCCTGTCCTGCTATTGCTATGTGGGCTTATTTCTTCGTCTTCATTCTGCTTCACTCCATGAGTCTATAAACAACGTTTTGGTTGCTATATATCTGTCATGTTGCTTGAAAAGGTCATACCTCCAGCACTGTCCTTTTTTCTCAGAATTACTTTGGATATTCTAAGACTGTTCTTTAGGCAGTCATTTTGTCTTGTTGACTGTGTCTTTTGCTTTACAGAAGCTTCACAGTTTCAGGAAGTCCAATTTATTAATTGTTTCAGTGTCTGTCCTACTGGGGTTATATTTAGGAAGTGGTCTCCTGTGCCAGTGCATTCAAGTGTACTTCCTACTTTCTCCTCTATGAGGTTCAGTGTGGTTGAATTTATGTTGAGGTCTTTGATCCATTTGGACTTGAGGTTTGTGTATGGCAATAGATATGGACCAATTCTCATTCTTCTACATGTTCATATTCAGTTATGCCAGCACCATTTGTTGAATATACTTTCTTATTTCTATTTTATACTTTTTGCTTCTTTGTCAAAAATCAGGTGTTCGTAGGTATGGGGATTGATATCTGGGTCCTTAATTCAGTTCCATTGGTCTTCCTGTCTGTTTTTATGCCAATACCAGGCTGTTTTCAGTACTGTAGCTCTGTATCAAGGTTTGAAGTCAGGTATTGTGAAGCCTTCAGAAACTCTTTAATTGTACAGGATATTTTGGCTATCCTGGGGTTTTTGCTTTTCCATATGAAGTTGAGTTGTTCTTTTGAGGTCTGTGAATAATTTTGCTGGGATCTTGATGGACATTGCATTGAATCTGCAGATTGCTTTTGGTAAAATTTCCATTTTTACTGTGTTAATTCTACCTAGCCAAGAGCATGGGAGATCTTCCATTTTCTGATGTCTTCTTCAATTTCTTTCTTCAAAGATTTAAATTTTTTGTCATACAGGTCTTTCACTTGTTTGGTTAGAATTTATCTTGCTATGCCCCGACAGATAATCTGTATCTCAATACACACAGAATTCAGAAAACCCAGCAAGAAGAAGTTAAGCAACACAATTAGTAAGTGAGCTAATGAACAGTTCTCAAAAACTGTAAGATAAAAGGTAATAAATATAGAAAACAGTCAACCTCACTCTCTAGAAGACAGAGGAAAACCAAACTACATTGAGATTCTCCCTCATTCTACTCAGAATGTCAGTTAAAAAAAAAAAAAACACGAAACAACGAAGGCTGGTGAGGATGTGGACACAAGAATCTTTTGCATAGCTAGTTAGAATAAAGGTGTCTTAGTTAGGGTTTCTACTGCTGCAGTGAAACACCGTGACCAAAAAGCATGTTGGGGAGGAAAGGGTTTACTCAGCTTACACTTCCACAGCACTGTTCTTCACCAAAAGAAGTCAGACAGGAACTTAAGCAGGCCAGGAACCTGAAGGCAGGAGCTGATGAGGATGGCGTGGAGGGAGCTGCTTACTGACTTGCTTCTCATGGCTTGCTCAGCCTGCTTTCTTCTAGAACCCTGGGCTACCAACCCAGAAATGGCTCCACACACAAACGCCTGGGGCCCTCCCTCACTGATCACAGCTGGGTCTTGTTGAGGCATTTTCTCAATTGAGATTCCCTCCTTTCAGATAACTCCAGCTTGTGTCGAGTTGGTATAAGACTAGCCAGCAAAGTAATTCTAACCCCTATGAAAACAGCATGGAGTTTTCTGAGGACAAAAAAAAAAACTATCACCCAGCTGTTTCAGCACTGGGTATTTACATAAGGACTACAGTTTAACCTATCACAGAGATACCTGCACATTAATGATTATTGCAGCAGTATTCACAATAGTTAACTTATATAATCCACCTAGGGATCCAAAAACAAAGGAATGGATAAAGAAAACGTGGTGGGTGTGTGTGTGTGTGTGTGCGCGCGCGCGCGTGTGTGTGTGTGTGTGTGTGTGTGTGTGTGTGTGTGTGTGTGTATTAACAAGGAATAACAAAGTTTTATGATTCACAGGGGAAAAGAAAAGCAGTTGGATATACTCATTAAATGGATTAAGTCAGTCTCTGTTAAATTTCATGGTATTTCTCATTTGTGATTTACATATTTCATGCAGATACATAAAACAATACATGTCTATGTACATGAACTTAGAAGCTAGGATACATGGTTGATTAAAGGGAAATTCAGAGTAATAGCTGGGAGGAGTAGGGTCAACACACAATATATGTGAAAATGTTCTTATATAACACTGTATCATGGACAGAGAACACCCAATAGAAAAAAATAGAAATGTATTATAGTTGGTTCTGTTTATGCTCTAGACAAAACAGTGCTAACAGTTCTACCCAGTTTAAAACTGCCTTTGTTACTTTAACTATGTTTGACAACTTGCCCTCACTTTGACCCCTAGAAGCACGTGAGTAAAATAACAATATCATTCCTAAGAAGGCTGCTGGCAGGGTGAGATTAGTTTAATACACCCATAGTCTGCAGAATAGCACATGGTCCATGAATGGTCAATGTACATTAATTCTGTGTATAATGGGTATATTTTCCCCATCCTTTCTTCTTGTGAACCCATAAATATACCTTTAATTCTCCAGGTAAAACTTGGTTAAAGCAATAGGATGCTATGAACTCATTCTGGAGAACAGAGTATCTCGCTAAATTATGAAGACTATTCAGTGCTGAAGTTCATGGGGTTAGGAAAATTCTTGGAATACAAAACCTACTCAATACATGATTCTTTGTGTTGTCCAGAAATACAACACAAAATCCAATCCAATACAATACAAAATCCAGGTAAAATGATACATGGGAAAGAATGGGGATACTAAAAAGAATTAATGAAGACACTAGGTGTTTTAGGTGGGGAAAATCATTTTAAAACTCACTCCTGAGAAAGAGGGAGAGAAGAGAAAAGGAGAGAGAGAAAGAGAGAGAGAGAGAGAGAGAGAGAGAGAGAGAGAGAGAATATGATTTTTTTCCTACCTCACAATTTGGCTTGGCATGATCTGAGAGCTCCGCTTCTCATCCCCTTGGTAACATCCCTGCTTTTCTAAACCTGGCTGTTTATAACAGAATGTTTGCTAGCTGTCAGGTTGGACCAAAACAAATATCCACCTAGAATGAAGCTAAGACATTGTGATGATTTACCAATAACTTGTCAGAATACCATCTAGAGGATGCCTGAGGAGAAATGAGGTGGCAGAATAAGAAACGTTTTCCTAACTGTGAGATGGCAGAATAAGAAACGTTTTCCCAACTGTACTTATCTTCTCGCTACTATATTCTCTCTTTTATAAAGAATACTCTAATTTCAGTAAAATACACCCACTCCCACCTTCTTCTTCTGGCTAAGGCCATTTGGTACAAGCACATGTTCCAAAGAACACTCATTTGACTCCACGTTTGAAGCAGGACCTTGGAACAAAGAGGCTGAAGAAATCCATGAGCATAATGGCTGCATTAATAAGAACAAGAACTTAGAGATGACAACTGTGACACTTAAACCAAGCTGTTCAAAATAAAGGGAAATGTAGGTGCCTTAAAAGTCCCGCTAAGCAGGCAAGTGAACAAATGCATGGATGGCTGGATTTGTTGGAGAATAGAAAAACTAACGGCCCCCAGCAGTCTTCTTACCCAAGCTGCATGCATGAAGCCAGAACTCGTCAAACCCCCTCTGGAGGTTTAAAGTGACAGGAATGCAGTCATTCAGAGTAAATATTGCATTTGCTGATCTTCTTGGGGGCAAAACACTGGAAGCACATGCACAAACGTCCCTTTAACCAGTTAGCAAGATTTCTCACATGAGCAAAATGTAATTTTCACACCGTAATTATTATAAGACATCTGAGGCGATTAAGGTGTGCAGCCAAGTCTAGTCTCCGGAAAGAAGAAAAATCCTGATTTATATCATTTTCCAATTGCCTTTTAACAAGATATTATTTAAATGCAAAGCAACAAGCTAGCAGCAGCCAACACCTGCACACCTCTCCTTGCCTCCCTCCGTGAATTAAAGCTGAAGTAGCTTCCAGATGTTGGGTCATCTAACCATTCTACCCAACAACCAACCACAAGAAGCTGATAAAACACCCCACCTCCAAGTCATCTTAGGGCTGCTCCAGAGCCTTGAAACAGGGGAAGTCTGCAAATCTAAGACAGGGCATGGGGAGTCTCAATAGAAAAGAGAGCAAACAACGCTGGCTGTTGCTGTTGCTGCTGCTGCTGCTGCTGCTGCTGCTGCTACATTACACATGCATCCATGCACCACCTCCAGCTTTAGCAGACGAATAAGTAGCTGAGGAGTAGGTGCCGATTCTATCTTAGTCTCCCTCCTCCTCCTTGTTCCCATTGACCATGCTGCCAAATCCAGAACTGTCACTCCAGTGCTCTATCATTGGAAGAAGGAGGAGGTGTCTAAAAAGACCAGTACAGTAATTTCATTCCACCTCTTCACAGTCTTGCCCGAGAATCAAGGTTATATAAAATGACCAATAGGGCCAAGAAGGATTTAAGGCAGTCTTCACGAACCATATTTCAGGGAGGTGTGTTTTCCTTGTTAACATGCTTTTCCTGCCACGGTTAAGCTACACCCTACTTTGAAAACATGCTAACAACACTCAGCACTCCATGGTTTCCTGGGTAAAGATTAACTAATATTGTCTCCATTGTGACAAGCTTTCTATTTGTGGCTAAAGACAGATGGACCTAGTTCTGTGTGTGCCTCCATTGCAACCACTCTGCTGTGAAATTCTTTCAGTTGTGGGGAAAACAATCCTGAGCAAGGCCAGTCCAAGCTTTATGTTGCCTGATTTCACTTCTACCTGCCTTTTCAGGCTGATGATGGGAAATTGAAGAAGTCTTGTTTCTTCCTATTTTATTTTTCTGAGTCTGGGTTAACCTATGGAAATCTACTTCTGGAAATATTCTAATCCCTAATTAAAAGCATGAGACAAGCTCCAAGTCCGGGCTGTTAAATATCTCCAGAAAATGAAGTTGCTTTTGTAATTCTGGAGCCTAAGTAACAGGTCAGGTCTCCAGATAAGTTCTATTGTGTAGGGGCCTCTCGAGGAATGTTTTTATTCTGGTGAGGCACATTACCAAAGCCCAGAAGCAGTAAGAGTTTCATTACAATCTAGAGACTGCTGTATAGTCATACAAAAGATGGACTCATTGGCGTTCTATCTGGGCAATCCCGCCAATGCTCTCAGCCACTCCTAAGACCCTTCACATCGCATGACCTTTGCTCTTATTTGCCAGTTCACTCATTTTCTTCTTCCCCTCACATTGAGAGGGCAGTGACTGTGGAGGGTTTAAGGATGGATGCCTCTGTGCACCCAGAATAGGGCTCAGCACACAGAAAGTGTCTCGAGAATCAGTAGGTATTGGTACATTTTATATTTTAGTAACTTGTCTTCCTAGAAGCTTGGTGCACCTTTTACCCAGCTACTACTTCATAAGGTAACCTCTCTAAATTCGTAAATACTAGGTATGAGGTATATGGTAGAGAATCCAGGCATAGAACAAGACTCTTTCAGCCCAAAACAGGGACAGACCCTGCTGTAGATTCCAGCACGGAATCTTCTGGGCCTTGGAAGCAGTCATCATCAATGAAAAGCTTCTCCACACAAAGTGAAGGTAAACACCGCCTTTCAGAAAAAGGCAGGTAAGGAATCCAAGGCATCTGGGAGCCTCAACGGAGTTCCCAAAAGTCTGCCTTTGACACAGTAGCAAATGACAGATCCCATTATTAGAACTGTGAGAACTGGGGCATAGTAACCCACAACACACCTGCAGTCCCAGCACTTAAGAGATGGAGGCATGAAGTTCAGGAATTCAAGGTCCTCTTCAGCTACATAATAAGTTGAGGCCAACCAGGCTACCTTAGACCCTATTCAAAAAAAAAAAAACAAAAACAAAAAAGGGGTGAGGAGAGATATAATCTAGTCTAAGGATTATGACAAAGCCTTATAGAAAGCCACTACTTGGTAAACTACTTTAAAATATAATTAAAAATAAAACAAAAAGGAGTTTAAACACAGCTATCTTGAATGAGTAGCTAATGCACCTCCTAGAAGCCATAAGTTGGTTATTAAACAAAAGTCCCAATGATGGGCCTGGAACACCTTCATATGAGTTGTTGGCCAGAAAGTCACATAAGCCCATAAAACAAACAGGCTGTTGCCACCAGAAATAGACATTGAGACTCTATTGCTGAAGGCACAATATATTTTGGTTATAGGATATAGAGAAATCAAGCTGGAATTGAGCAAGAAGCTTTCTACCTCCTGGCTAGCTTCCACAGAGGATTTTCACAGTTTTTTCCCAAAGCACTATCTTCACCTGTCAGTCTGATCTGCTCATCTGTGGGACATGGGTCTACTGTGATCAACCTCACTTTAGGACAGGAAGGTGGAGCCCATGCGGAAGCTCAGACCTGTGTGTGTGTGTGGATGTATGAGCTTAAATCCCGTGATTATCTGGCTGTGACTGGGAGGTGTTTTCTGGAAGAAGTTGTTGCTTGCTTTTCGTCACATGGAAACTTTCCCATACGACGCTTCCACTTCCTGTCTCTACAGACAACCATGTCCCCAGGATCCGGGGCCCGGCTTTCAATATGTGACCACAGGAGGAAAAGGTCTCCAGAGTGTGCAAAGACGACCTAACAGTAGTTGGCTGCTGTAATGCTTAACTCACAGTGATTTAATATTCTGCAGAGAGAAAATAAAAATGCATGAAGTTGAACAATGGAGTGAAGAACATTGAAGCCTGGGATCTGATTTCCTCATGATTCAGCTCTACTGGACACATTGTAAGTTATATAAAACCGCATAAAATAAATCATTCATCTAAGAACATCTGGAAATCTAGGAATACAGAAAGTCATAATGTCTGGAGGTCAACAAAGGATGTGTCACTGGCCATGGCTACTATCTCTAGGCTCCTGTTTACAGAGTCACTAAATTACACTAGCATGTGGTTGTTTCAGTGATAATGACCCACATAGGTTCGTATGCTTGAATATTTGGTGGAACTCTTTTGGGGAAATTAAGGAGGCATGGTCTTTTTGGAAAAATAAGTCTCTAGGAGCAGGCTTTGAGGTTCAAAGGACTCATCTCCAGAGTGCTTTTTACTTCCTCTCAATGGATCAGGATTTGCACTCTCAGTGGCTGCTCCAATGTTATATCTATCTGCCACCATGATAGTGATGGATGTTTATCCCTTGGGAACTGTAAGCCTCAAGTAAATCCTTCCTTCTGTACATTGCCATGCTCATGGTGTTTCATCATGGCAGAAGAAGAGTAACTAATACAGAGCATGTCTCCAGAGTGGTGCTGTTGGAAGGGGAAGAGAACTCTCCTGTGAAAATGCTCTTTGCCTTTGAAACTGTATTACCCGTCATTTAGCAACCCCTTCTGGAGACCAAACACTTTTCATCCCTGGAACTTTTAACAACTCTGTGTCCCTGAGTCTTGGATGAATGATTTTAAATATAAGCATTGAAACTAAAAGCCAGAGGAACACTCTGGGGGAAATGCCAAATGGCAAAAGTTTATTTGAAAGCTGAATATGACAGAAATGCATAGTAATGTTGCGTTTTGTTTAAAATGGGAACCTCCCGGCTCTAGGTGACATAGTATTTTGAATTTATGGTGAATTTGTGGGTGTTCAAAGAAGAAAAAGAAAAGTCAGCAGAAGCAGAATTTTTGTGTAATAGATTTATCAGTGTAGTGACTCCTTACTGTCCTCTCCAGACCAACTGCTAATTGTAGTAAAAGGAGAGCGGGCCCCTTGTTCCGTCCCGCCCGGCTCCTATCCATCCAGCTAGCTTAACTCCCTAAATAATTACACAGAAACTGTATTCATTGAAATACTGCCTGGCCCATTATCTCCAGCCCCTTATTGGCTAACTCTCACATGTTATTTTAACCCATCTCCATTAATGCGTATCGCCACTTGACTGCAGCTTACCGAGATGAGTCCAACCAGCATCCATCTCAGGCAGGAAAAAACATGATGTCTGCCACACTTCCCTTCTTCCCAGCATTCTGTTCTGTATACTCCGCCCACCTAAGGGCTGCCCTATCGAAAGGCCAAGGCAGTTTCTTTATTCAACCAATGAAAGCAACAGAAATACAGAAGGACCTCCTACACCAGCTAATTGCCTCACACTGGAGCTCTGAATCCTGGGGAGATGTTTATGGCCCCAGGAGCTCATAAAGTAAAACTGTGAAAATATTACTGTTCACTATACAGCAGGGACTCTGAAAACTAATTAGCTGTAATAGCCCTGACCAGACAAACCATACACTCCAGTTAGAAAGCATACTTCCTAATACATAAATGCCCCGGGAAATAGAGGTGTGATTATGTTCATGCTCTGAAGATAAGGTGCTGTCTTTCCAGGGATTTAATGTCACCTTCCTGTGGGAAGCCCTTCTGGATGTGTATTGCTTTTATTGGTTAATGAATAAATGGTTAATGAATAAAGCTGCCTTGGCTACAGCAGGGCAGAATAAAGCTAAGTGGGAAAACTAAACTGAATGCTGGGAAAAGTAGGCAGAGTCAGAGAGGCGCCACATAGCTACCAAAGGAGAAAGATGCCAACCAGAGCCTGCTACAACCTTGCCAGTAGGCCACGACGTCTTTGGAATGCACAGATTAATAGAGATGAATTAATTTAAGATGTAAGAGCTTAACTAGAAACACACTTAAGCTCTTAGCCAAACAGTATTACAAGAACAAGCAGCCATCTGCCTAGAGAATGGTGCCCAAATGTTTGGAGTTGATGCTAAACTAACATGTATATTTTAAAGGTATCTTGACTTCAAAATTTGGGTCTAAGGAAATGTGCCTTTGGAAAAGAGGGTCTGCTTTCGTTTCCACAGAGGATGAGAACCTGCAGATTCCTTCCAGACTAATGTGGTTCAATGGAACAAAACTCCCTGAAAAGTCTCTTTAACCCCCTAAAATTTCTTTGCCCAACAAATAGCAGAAAGCAATTTGGAGAGAACTATGCCCAAATTCCCAAATATTATTTATGAATGTTTATTTTCATTTAGAGGGGAATATACTATAGAGATGAATACCTTGCATTGGTATGGATCTTGGTTTATTGATACAAATTTAAGATCAGTTTTGTTATACTATGTATATATACATTTCTCCTCTTGATTAAGGTATTGCAGTTTGTGAAGTTCATTTTAAAATGTAATGTATAATTAAGAAATACAGGTTAATAGTCATCTATAATAGTCAAGCTTTACTCATGTTACTTAGGTTTTCTAGATATACAGAGATATATTTCAGTTGGATAGGCATTCTTTAAATCTTTCAAAGACTAACAGAATAGGGCATTTAAAATGTTTTAAGAACTTAGGACTTTTCATGACAATGAGACACATCTGCTCCTGGCAGCACCAATCTACTTCAAGAGAAAGATGGGCATCAAAGAGGCTTGTTATGGAGTTGGTTAGCCATTTGGGCAAGAAACTGCTCTTGCCTGGACTGCGTGATGTTGTGCTTTATGAACCAAACATGCAGGACCCACAGAAAAATAACTGCTAAACTTCTTAAAGGTGAGACAGTCCTTTGGGGGTTCCTGCTTCATGACTGAGTTTGCCAGACATTCTGTAGGACACAGAAGAAAGTGACTGACAAACTGCCAATATAGGTAGAACTGTCTTCGAAATTTCCTGTTTCATGGAAAAGTCTGACAGATACTATGGGCCTGTAGGCTGAAGATGGATGCCCCAGTGTTACAGAAGAACTTTGGGTGACAATCCAGACAGCAAGATGTCTCTGACAATACTAGAGTTTTGGAAGTTGCTGACAATGCACTTCCTGTTAACTTAGGTAATATTATATCCTTCTGGAATCTTTGATGGAGTTGAAGAATAGATACTTATAGTTTTCCTTAGTTATGATAAAAGATAAAATACATATAAATATTATAACTGTAATTCTTGCTTGATACCTGTTTTGTTATATATAATTTTACTATGTTAAAGTTAAAACCTTCCTTTTTATTTGAACAGAAAAGGGGAAATGGTGTGGGAAGTCCTTCTGTATATGTGTTGCTTTTATTGGTTAATGAATAAAGCTGCTTTGGCCTATGGCAGGGCAGAATAGAGCCAGGTGGGAAAACGAACCTGAATTCTGAGAGAAAGTAGGCAGAGTCAGAGAGACATCATGTAGCTGCCAAAAGAGAAAGATGCCCCCAGAGCCTGCTAGAACCTCGCCAATTGTTGCAATGAGGGGCTCGGGCTGCGTTCCTGGCATAGGGCCCCTTGTGCCACCCCGGCTCCCAGTATGTACCCGAAATAATTACACGGAAACTGTATTCATTTAAATACTGCCTGGCCCATTAGCTCTAGCCTCTTATTGGTTAACTCTCACATATTTGTTTAACCCAATTTTAATAATCTGTGTGTCACCACGAGTCGTGGCTTACCGGGAAAGATTCAGCGTGTGTGACCTGGCAGGCTTCATGGCGGTGGCTCGCTCTAACTCTGTCCCCTTCCCAGCATTCTGTTCTCTTTATCCTGTCTATCTAAGTCCTGATCTATCAGAAGGCCAATGCAGTTTCTTTATTAACCAATAAAAGCAACCCAGATACAGAAGGACCCTCCTACACCAGCCAATAGGCCATGACTTCTTGGTGATGCACAGATTAATAGAGATCAGTTAATTTAGGATGTAAGTACTAGGTAGAAATATGCTTAAGCTATTGACCAAACAGTATTGCAATTAACATAGTTTCTGTGTGATTATTTTAAGTCTGGGTAGCCAGGAAATGAATAAGCAGCCTCAGCCTACACTTCCTGATTTGATATACATCTTTGATAAATGAGATGAATCACATACATCAGTTATTTACCTTCCTTTCTGACTGAACTGGTTTGCCTTAGGGACAAAAGAGGCTATAACATGAGTCATGGTGTCTGCTCATTGCATTTTTCAGTTTAGGCAACTATATTCCATTTCTGTTAAGAACTTCATCTTTATAATTGCAGACAATGCTCTTCCAGAATGCAGTACTACTTACCCTTCTTAGTAACCCCATGAGATTGGTGTTATCCCTATTTCAGATTTGAGGTTTCTCAGGTGTCTGCAATGGAAGACATTGGTATTAGAGAAACTTGAGCCTAATCACCCTAAAGAAACTGACTTTCAATAAATACAAGCAAATGAGATGCACCCAAGGAGCCTACAAGTGCCTAAATATCATATTTGGAGGCAGAGATGTTAAGAGAACACTGAACGTGGGAAAAATTGTAGTACAATTCAAATAACCAGGTGAAGGCAGCCATGCAAACATCTGACTAGCAAGGTGCATTCCAAGAAGAATAAGAAATATAATACCTAAAACAATAGCCAGCGGAGCAATACACTGGAGGCCAGCATAAAGACTGTCTATATGAGGAGAGGAAGAAAGAAAGTAGAACATAATAGGATATTTAAAAGACACTCTAGGCCCTGACCACACTCTAGCAAGGAGCCAGGTGTAGCCCCATCATAATAAGAGGCAGTCAGGTGAGTGGCATAGCAACAATGAAACATGGCATTTTAGAGTTCAATACGTTGAACTAGGCTGCTTGCATTTAAATCCTATTTCTGTAATTACTAGTAATGCACACTTAAGTTCCTCATCTTCTCTGTCCCTCAGGGTCTCATCTATGGAACAGAAGCAGATTTAATAGCCATCTCAACGGATGTAAGCGGACAACGGCAGGCAGGCTTAGGAAAGGGTCTGGTAGGTAATACCATGTGGATAACAACAAAAGTTAGTTAGCATTACGGGTTTTGAGACGTTGTTCCAACAGTTTTGTGAGATGGGAGTATTGCCATCCAATAGTGGAGGCAGATGTAACAAATAAGGGGGATGTTTCTGTATCTAGGTGATAAATGGTAAAGGCGTTATCTGGAACTAACATAGTAAAAATAGTGAGTGGTTGAAATCAGAATCTATTCAGTATGCTTTGCCAGCAGGACTTACTCATACAGAAAAAGTGTAGTATGAGACAGAGTCAATTTTGACTCTCATATTACAATTGTTTTTACCAAGAACAGTGTGTACAGTGGTGTTCTTAATCCTTCTTATATACCAAGACCAGGGCACCAGTGGTTTACTGGCTGGTGGTATCTTGCTAGATATCCAAAGGATATAAACATCCATTCCTAAACCTTGGGAGAGAGAGCTCTACCTATGGGGCAGCTAAGCTGTGGGAATAGATGGAAATAGCAAACAAGAGAATGCTAACATGAGAGAAAAGAGCCAAGATGTATAAACTGAACATCTCATTGTAATCTCACCATTACAGTGTAAAATTAATTAGATAAGACAAAAGGAAACTGAGATAAATATCCCAGAAATATCCCAGAAGCTTAGGAAAGAAATAATATCAAAACAGAGCATATGTGTCAAATATATCAGAAAGAAGGAGGAGGAGGAGAAGAAGAAGGAGAGGAAGAAAGAAGAAGGAGGAGGAGGAGAAGATAAGGAGGAGGAGGGGAGGAGAAGGAGAAGAAGAGGAGGAGGAGGAGAAGGAGAAGAAGAAGAAGAAGAAGAAGAAGAAGAAGAAGAAGAAGAAGAAGAAGAAGAAGAAGAAGAAGAAGAAGAAGAAGAAGAAGAGGAAGAAGAAGAGGAGGAGGAAGAGGAGGAGGAAGAGGAGGAGGAGGAGGAAGAGGAGGAGGAGGAGGGTTAAAATGAGAGCATTGACTTTGGCTGTGTGCGGATAATTGGTGACCTCACAGAAGAAAATGGGATAAGTACTGATGTTAATCTAGAATTGGAAAGAGTGAAGGAATTTCTGATTACACCTGAGAAGATCTTGATCTATAAAATTAGGAAATAAAAATTTAGAGAGGGGATTTGGCTTTCTTAAGGAAGCAGTCAGCAAACAATGTATGAAGATGTCTGTGTTTCACCAGCAAATGATGCAGCCCTACACGTGCTCAAGCATGGAGACAACATTGCTGACATACTGGGAGCACAGACTCTTGTTGATCCTATTTCAGTTGCGTGATATAATTTGGATACTAGTTTGAAAGCATCTTTTTGTCATGAGAAAATGGAAAGAAACTTTTCAAGGGAAGAAAAGGCTAACCATCTGACAGTGTACATTGCATAAGTGCCTGGGATGAAGAAAATGGAAATGAGCTGTGATGGGAAATTGTGCAGAACTGTGAAACACAAGAGGAAACTTTCAAAGAGCAGCTGATGCAGCCACGGAAGTCTAGAAAGTCGTCCCCCGACCTGTGCAAAGCAGAAAACACATGCTGTGCCTTAAAATTTTCAGGGTGGAAAGCTCTTACAAAAAAGAACAAAGACAATGTGTTCAAACTTCCTCTTATTTGAAATAGGAAGTGATGTTTTCCAAAAAACCTAATTTTGGTTCCAGCAAGCTCTCCTTTTAACCACCAGTAAAAGCATAATTATAATCAATGTGTGCTTGTATTTCACTTTTGGAAAAAGGAAACTATTTTGTCCTTTAAAGGAATTTAATGAGATACCCTTATAATTAATTTTAAAGCTATCTTTATTTCCAGTTCTATCTTTAAACGCTCTTGCAAAATAGATATTCTCATAACCTTGTGACCAGGTTATTTTTGAAAGGCAAAGTATTACATAAGTTGGAAGAATTTTATAGTCTAGCTAAAGAAAAACAATAGCATGAATGACAGAACCCCAAAGACTATGATATAAATTATAGCTCTAATAATTTGCTTAGAAGTTATTTCCAAGAAAACTCCCAAAGATATCTCATCTCATAATGATTCAAGAACGCTTCCCTTTAAGGCCCTCCTCTCAGAATTAAGAACCATATGTGAGTGAGCACCAAGATGAGAAGACACAGTAGTTTATGACACTCTGACCAGTTGAAGATATGGAGAGAAGTGTGCGGCTTGACTGGGCAGCAATTCTACCTAGAACTTCCAAGTGCCAAAGAAAGGGCAGTGGAGGAGACTACGGAACTGTGGGCCCAAATGAGTCTGGCTTTCCATCTGCTTCTTCCATTTTGTTTGATTTTCTTCTGCAATACTTTCATTTCCCAACTGTATAACATAGTAGACATCTTACCAGGTTGCTAATAGACATAAACTCTTGAGGAACAATTAGTAGATCTAACAGTTATGGAAAAATAGACTAAAAACCTTACCTGAAGGTTGTGGAGACAGCTAAGTCTATAAAATCCTAACCTTGTAAGCATAAGGACCTGAGTCAATGGCATATGGGTAGAGCTGAAGAAGGGAAATGGAGGTGGATATGAATATATATATGGGGGCTGGAGAGATGACTCAGCAGTTAAGAGCACTGACTGTTCTTCCTAAGGTCCTGAGTTCAATTCCCAGCAACCACACAGTGGCTCAAAAACATCTGTAATGAGATCTGGTACCCTCTTGAGGGAGAAACCTGGTCAGCCATCCTCATCAACTTAGACCATGAAACTCTATACAGATAAGTTCAACAGAACCGCCACATACGAGCTGTCTATGCAGGCTTCAGCAGCAATAAAAAAGAAAACTATACATGTATGACATTTTCAAAAATAAAACTTAGAATAGAAAAAAATTAAAGGTTAAAGACAACTATAACTGTCCACCGATCTACATACACCCCCACATACACACACACACACACACACACACACACACACACACAAGCATGCACAGAAACATACATCCACGTAACAGAAGCAGACTGTTTTAGATTAATTTCTGTGGCTGTGGTAAAATACCCAGATAAAAAACAACTTATCGAAGAGAGAATTTGTTTGACTTACAGTTTCAGGTTATAGCTCACCATTGTGGGAAGTCAGGTCGAACTTGAAGCAACCAGCCACATCACATCCACAGCCAAGAGCAGAGAGAAATAAACGTATGCATGATCTATATACATACACCTGCAATCCAGGATCCCTCCCCTGTCGCCCACAGTGGGCTGAGTCTTCCCACATCAATTAACAGTCAAGGCAGTCCTTCATAGACATGCCCACAGGCCAGCCCTGTCTAAACTGTTCTTCACTGAGACTCTCCTTCCAGATAATTCTGGGCTGTATCAAGCTGTCAATTAAAATTAACCATCACAATTTCATGCCTTGTCAACTCGACATAGACATCCCTTTAAGCCCTAACCTATTTGTTTCCCTGAAGACCCGTGTTTAATCTCATAAAATAAAATGAAATTCAACATTAAATAAACCCACAGTCATTAAAACTTCCAACAATTTAAAGATCATAAATCTCTTGACTGTGAGCTCCTATAAAATCAAAGTAATGTTTGCCCCCAAGGTCTTAAGTTCTAAAAAGAACAGATGATGTAAAGGGTTTGCTGAAGAAGGGAGCCCAGGAAACACCCGTAGCAAATGGGGAACTAAATCACAGAAGAGAAAAGCAAATAAAATGTGTCTGATCCCCATTGCTGTCCTGACAAGCAACTCAAACCTTCATGGCTTTAAATATCATGACATTTAATAAAATAAACACTTTTTGTTGTTTTTAAATATTTTTATTTTGTGCATTTTATAGATGCATACAAGGTATTTTGATCATTTTTGCCCCCATTTCTCCCCTTAACTCTGCCTGGATCTCATACCCACCTCCTAATTTTGTGGCCCTCTTTAGAAAATAATTTACAGTCTAATTGGTGCTGCCCATAAATTCCTGGGTTTGGGGCCATTAGTGCATGGCTAACCTACTAGGAGCCTTAACCTTAAAGATCAAGTCTCCCTCCCCAAAAGCCCTTGGCTATGACAGGGGCTTGTGAGCCCCCTCCACTGGAATGGTGACCAACTGGATCTTGTATGGGTAGCCACAGCTGCTGAGAGCTCGTGAGCACAGCGCTTTCCTCATGCCCAGATGACACCTTCACTCTGGCCCTCCCCAACACCGCCTCTTACAATCTTTCTGCCCCTCTTTTGCAGTGGTGCCTGAGCCTTGGGGAGAGGAGGCATGATGCGGCTGTCTCATTTGTGCCTGAAGAGGCCACAGAAACTTACTCTCTGTATGATGATCAGTGAATTACTGTATTAACTGTCACCCTCTGCCCAAAGAAACTTTCCTAAGGAGGTCTGAACACTGAAGCTGTCTAACTTCAGTTTCTTCTTGAAAGGCTTACTAGGAATATTCAGTAAATTCCAATGGCTACTGGTACTTACTGACTGCTTACTGTATGCCAAAGGTTGCCCTAAGCTTTTCTCATATGTATTGGCTCATTTGGATGTATGAGAAAGTGCTGCAATGATACAGACTTTATAGACAGAGAACAGAGGCAAAGAGAAAGAAGTAACTATGTTTACAGTTTTAGCAACAGACTTATGAGAGCCGAGCTCTGAAGCCAGTATTCTTAGCTCTTCCACTATGTTGCCTTCCTCTTCCATTCTCCTTTATGATTGATCCTCTTTGCTACATTGATCCAAACAAAACACATATGCTTACACTGTTTATGCACATAAAGACAACTGTTTCCTACCTTGCTACAGGTGACAATTTAAATGCAATTATAACTTTTTCCATCTTTAGCTATAATCATGTTTTGAATTATTACTCTGATGAACCTTTTGAATCATGACTATCACTCTAGCATAACTTTTACACATTGCTGAGCATCTATATTGTCTTACCATATACTTCAGTCTTAATTTTAAAAGTGCATAAAGTAAAAATCATTATCAAGTTTTACTAGCACATTCAAATGTATGTAATTAATGACCAGGTTATCCCTGCTGGTATAAAGGACCATCCACCCTTCCTTCACCATTGTGCTGTTCTCCCTCTTTGCATTCTTGATGGACTGTACAACCCTCATCAATGAAATATTACTGTTGTGAATGGACTAGAAATATTTAAAATTTATGATCAATATTTTCAATATCTATTTTTAAAAGAATCATGCACACTATAACCTCATCAAATTTTTAAAAGATAACTGAGCCAATATTTTTCAAAATAATATAGGAAGACCATAACTTAAAAAGAAAATAAATTAGCCTTGTTATACTGATGCACAGTGAACATCTCAAACTGTTCTAATTCTGTAGCTACTAGTGTTTGCCACGGTTTTTCCAGAAGGCCACAGACACACATGAGAGAGTAGGGAAGGGAGGGAGAGATGATGGATGAAGCAGAAGGAATCTTCCAAGTGGGTGACTTGGAGCCTAGGATGTCATTTGGGTTTTGCTGTTGGGGAATTTTTCTCCCCCTGATTGTTGTAAAAGTCTCCTCATCTCACTTCACATCAAAATCAGCTGGGTCCAGGAAGAGCACTTTGTCTTCTGGTGGGGACGGCTCCTCTGAGTCATCCAAGCCCCTACTACCATCACTGTTGATATCATTACTGTCAATATTCACAGGTAAATCTGCATCAGTCCCCTGACTGACAGGAAGGTTCTCCATTGAAAGCAACCTTGCTCAGGCTGTCTCTTGGCGCATTCAATGCACAGCATTGATGGCAGTTGAGTTTGCAGTTGTTGCACTGCAATCGTTGGCAAGAGGCCTTTCGGTAGCTGCTTGCCATCCTGACATATTGCCGCACGGCTGTAAGAGTGAACAGCATACGTGTGTGGAACTTTGACACTGAGCATTGCCATCTTTTCCATCCAAATTAGAAGACCACTCCAGGGTGGAATTCTCTGACTTGGTTTTTGGTGAGTATGTGACTTTTTGCTGAGAAGGGACATGCATTCATGCTGCAAGGGTCTCAGAACTGAGAGGCTAGGTCTCAGCAAACATATTTGACAGACGTATCTTTCTTACTCCATGACAATTATTTGGAATCTTGAATGCACATCGTTTATGATAATTTAATTCAGAGCCTTCATGTTTTATTTCTTGACATACCAATCCGCAGAGCATTTCATCACAGATATCACCAAAAGCTGGTGCTTTATAAGAATGTACACAGAGAGTATGAGGGCTAATCTGGAAGTCCTTCCTAAGCCTGGAAGATGGCTTGAGTTCCTCGGTTGAGCACTCACACAGGTGACAACAAATTCTGGTGCTGTGAGTTGAATGCTCAAAAGGTTCTGTCGCTCCTACTCCTCACTCTGGAAACACCCAGATAGTCTCCCATCACCATTATCATCACAAGAATAGAGCTGATACTGTTTACGAAACATCTTCACTTGTTTTAACTCTGTTCCTGTCTTTTCCTTTTCATTTCAGAAAATACAAATTAAATAAAGTTGCTTTGGGTCAAGATGAAATCTTCCTGAATAAAAGTAGTGTTTCAGATAATATATTCCTTCAGCGATTGGTGGGACATCTCAGATAGTCACACATTAAACTCTCTCATATGTACTCATTTCCATTTGGAGGGGGTGAACTTCCCTCTGATAAAGTAAAAAGCTTTTAAAAAGAGTACAAACATATTCCTTTTGATGAATGCGTCCACGGACAAAAGCTGGTGCCTTCTGAAATGCCGTAAACAGGGGCAGACTCGGCCCACAGAGCAGGAACCAGCAAAGTTCATGCACCTTGCAAGATCACATCTACCTCCCTCCCTCCCTCCAGTCCCCCAAATAAATACCTTTTAATCTCACAATTTCTGTAGGTCAGGATCCCAAGCACAGTGTGTATGAATTCATCCTGTTGAGGGTCTCACAGGACCAAAATCAAGGTCTTCACATTTACCCAGAAACTCTGAGAGTGATTGTCTTCCCAGAGGAAAAGCCCATTAAGGCTTTTAAAGAATATAATGAAGTGAAGGACTAAGGACTAATATAATGAAGTTCCATTTCTAAGCTGGTTATCAGATAGAAGCAACCCACTGCTCATGAAAACTCTCTTGCTCCTGAGCCTTGGTCTTTCCACCTCAGAGCTACCAATGATGCAGCAGCTCCTCCTTTGATTCCACGTCTATCTGACTTTCAATACATTTCTTAGCCAGTCTTTGGGATGCAATTAATTAGATCAGGCACACCCAGAGAATGTAGGACATGTTTAATATATTAAAATAA
Organism: Ondatra zibethicus; assembly: GCA_004026605.1. Lineage (NCBI taxonomy): Eukaryota > Metazoa > Chordata > Mammalia > Rodentia > Cricetidae > Ondatra > Ondatra zibethicus. The sequence goes on along the minus strand of PVIU01001890.1, from coordinate 39,821 downwards.
ATAACCTCAATTACATCTTCAAAGTTGCTTTTCTCATGTAATTTCACAGATTCCAGAAATTTGAGTGTAGACGTCTTATGAGCCATAATTCTGCCCTCCACACTCAATAATCAGGTGGCCATTCTAGACACTTGAGTCTTAACTCTGGTGTGGAACTCTTAGGAAAAAGTAACGGTGTTGCAAGGAGCTGCTTGTTCTTCCCCGTGGCCCAGAACTGAAATAATCACACAGAAACTGTATTATTTAAATCCCTGCTTGGCTCATTAGCTCTAACTTCTTATTGGCTAACACTTACATATTAGTTTAACCCATTTCTAATAATCTGTATATCACCACGAGGTCGTGGCCTACCAGCAAATTTTCAGCACATCTATCTCCAGTGGTGGATCCATGGCATCTCTCTGACTCCGCCCTTCTTTCTTCCAGCATTCAGACCTGTCCTTCCTATCTACCTAACTTCTGCCCTATCAACAGGCCAAGGCAGTTTCTTTATTCATTAATGGTAATCACAGCACACAGAGGGGACTCCCACATCAGAACAGGATATCTCTTATGCTTTTTCCACCCGGGTAGTAGAAGCTAGAGAGTGTACCCTTCAGTATCCATCAGCTGAGAAGCATTCAATGTAACAATTCTATCCTATGTGGCCGAGAGTGAGTCCTAGGATGGAGAGCACTGGGCATGTGCAGTGCAGGCACTCCTGTGCCAGGAGTCCTGAGACTATAATGGTGCATGAAGTACACAAACAGCCTGAGAAAATGTGTTGGTGTAAGTGCACTCAGAATAGAGCTCAGTTTCACTAGTTTTGCCAAATATTCCTTGGGCAGTTAATCCAGAGCCTTCAATTTTGAGAGGGGACTGTGGAATGAGGGCACATCACTGCTTAAGCCTGTTTCTAAACAAGTCTTATGGGAGAAACAGCATGGGTAACAAGGTTTGTGCCCAATTATTACTAAATGTGAAATTTCACTTCATAGACTGCTGGTTTGCTTACTTGTTATATTTCTATGGAAACACAAAGGGGGAGTAAAATTATAAAGACAGTATCTGTCAGGCAAGATGTACCCAGTTACAACAGAGACATGACTGTTACAGAACCATGTTGTAGAATGATATTTTAAGGTGTGTTACATTTGTTTATTGTAGCAGAGACTGCTCATTCATTTCCCGGCTGCTTAGACCCAAATAACCACGCAGAAAGTATATTAATTACACTGATTGGCTAATAATGTAAGTATTTTCCTAGCTAACTCTTACATCTTTAAGTAAACCATTTCTACTAATCTGTGTATTGCCATGAGGCTGTGGCTTACTGAAAAAAATTCCCATTCCTTCTCCTTAGGCAGCTAACATGGCATCTCCTTGACTCCACTTGCTCTCTCTATATGTCTCTGTTTGGATTTCCCACCTGGCTTTGCTCTGCTAAGCCATTGGCCAAACAGTTTTATTCATTAGCCAATAAAAGTAACACATATACAGAAGGACATTCCACATCATCTTCCCTTTGCTGTCTAAGTAAAAAGGAAGGTTTTAACTTTAACATAGTAAAATTACATATAACACAACACTTATCAAGCAAGAATAACAGTTACAATATTTCTTTATGAGTCTAAAGTATCATATCTACTTTATCTTTTATAATAACTAAGGAAAACTATAATTATAACTATCTATTCTTCAACTCCATCAAAGACTGGAAAAGGATATAATATTATCTAAGTAAATAGAAAGTACATTCTAAGCAACTTCCAAAATTTTAGAATTGACAGAGACATCTTGCTACCTGAACAATCACCCAAAGTTCTACTGTAACATTGGTGTATCCATCTTCAGCCTACAGGCCCATAGTATCCAGCAGACTTTTCCATGAATCAGGAAATTTGAAAGACAGTTCAACTATCTTGGCAGTTTGTATTATCTTCTATGTCCTTCAGGATGTCTGGCAGACTCTTTCATGAAGCAAGAACCCTGAAGGACTGTCTCATCTTCTTTAGGCAAGTTCAGCAGTCATTTCTTTGTGCGTCTTGCATGTCCAGTTTACACAGCATATCATTAAGCAGTCCAAGCAAGAGCAGTTTCTTGCCCAAATATCTAGCAAACTCCATAAGGAGCCTCTTCAATGCTCTTGAAGTAGATTGGTGCTGACAGAGCAGGCATGTCTCACTGTCAAGAAAAGTCTAAGTTCTATAAACATTTTAAATGCCATATTCTGTAAGTCTCTGAGAGGTTTGAAGAATACTTATACATCTGAAATATATTTATGTACATCTAGAAAATCTAACTAAAATGACTACAAGTTTAATTATTATAGATGACTATCTATTAATATATATTTTAAATTATACTTTATAGTTTTAAATGAGCAGTACAAGCACAACACGTTAAATAAGAGTAGAAATATAAGTTTATCTAAATTGATCTTAAATTTGTATCAACACCAAAGTTCATACCAATTGTAAAGTACTTATCCCTATATTATATCACCCTTTAAATGAAAACAAACATTTATAAAAAATCATTTTTTGGAATTTGGGCATAGTTTTCTCCAAACTGCTTTTTGTTGGGAAAAGTATTTTTAGGGGTTCACAGAAACCATTTGCAGAGTCTTGTTCTATCAAACCACATTAGCCTAGAAGGAATCCACATGTTCTCATCTCAGAAACAAAAGAAGAACCTCTTTTTCAAAGCAACACATCCTTAGACCTAAATTTTGAAGATTCCTTTATGTTGGTTTAACTTAGCAGCCCCCCAGAATCAAATGTCTCTCTGCAGTCAAAAAATTCAAAGAAAACCCAATAATACACATAATTCAGACTCTCTGTGTATTTTCAATTTTTTATATGACTTATTTCTTACTTCTTTATTCTAGGACTATCTGTACTCTTTTATATTACTTTTAGTGTCTCTTTAAAGACTTTATTTCTTTTTATAACTGTCTATACACTTTCTCTTCTCTCTCCCAAGCCTACATACATTTTTAAATACTCTGTGTTTTGTTTAGAGGTCTTTTATGTCTGAATCAGCCCTATTGTGTATCTGAAATCCTTTTCTGATAGGAGCATTTTAAAATGGTAAACAGTGTGGTTGTGGCATCCCTGGGTGCTGACCTTTCAATATGATGGAGGTATATTTGCCACCAGCTCTGGGATTGCTGGGTGGGAACTGTGCTCACCACCTCAACTCGGAGAAGCACTGTGCAATACATAAACCCTTGCTGTCTGAGTAAAAGTTAAATCCCCCATCCAGCTTTCTGCATGGCCTGGAAATGTCTCCATGTATAGCAGAGGGAATCCACTATGCTTCCCTACCTGTGCATGCCTAGCAGACCCAATCCAGCGAGGGCACTGAGCAGCAGGCATGCTCTCAGCTACTTCCCTCCTAACCCCAAGATGGCATACAAGTACCTGGACCTGAAGTGTGTGGCTGGTCATGCAGGTTAACCCCAAACGTATGACTGCCATTTTGTAGTGTGCCATCCCACACCAGTTTGTACTGTGGAACATTTGTTTTAATGATGTAAAGACGTGTTGGTTTTGTTTATGCTGCATTTGTTTAACTCTGTGAAGCTGTGATTCTTTGCCTGTCTAAAATACCTGAGGATCTAATAAAGAGCTGAATGACCAATAGTGAAGCAAGAGAAAGGATAGGCAGGGCTGGCAGGCAGAAAATGTAAATAGATGGAGAAATCTGAAGAGAGAAGAACAATAGAGAACAAGGAGCGGATGCTAGGGGCCAGCCACCCAGTCACCCAGCCACCCAGCCACCCAGCCACCCAGTCACCCAGTCACCCAGCCACCCAGTCACCCAGCCACCCAGCCACCCAGCCAGCCAGTCACCCAACCATCCAGCCAGTCACAGATTATTAGAAATGGGTTGAATCAAAACGTAAGAGTTAGCCAATAAGAGGCTAGAGATAATGGGCCAGGCAGCAGTTTAGATGGATACAGTTTCTGTGTAATTATTTTGGGAGTTAAGCTAGCTCAGAGCTGGGAATGCAGCCCGCTCCTCATACTACATGGTACCACTTTTTTTATGCCATGGAAATGCTGAAACTTGCATGGGCAGCCTGTATATGGTGGTTCTGTTGAATTTGTCCATATTGGGTTTCATGGTCTAAGTTGATGAGGACAATTGACCAGGTCTCTTCCTCAAGAGGGTACCAGATCTCATTACAGATAAGCTTTATCAAAAACCCATAGCTAAGGAGGTCATAGGCCCTACGTCAAAGCCTTGCTGCTATTTTTGCTAAACAGACACACTGTCAAACTGCCTTCTAAATACTTATGCTTCTATCTATATGTGACAGAAGGAAAGAGTCCCTTGCTTGTTCTGGCTGCCCAGCTAGCTTACACCCGAAATGACCACACAGAAACTGTATTCATTAAAACACTGCTTGGCCCATTAGCTCTAGCTTCTTATTGACTAACTCTTACATCTTAATTTAACCCATTTCTATTAATCTGTGTATTGCCACGTGACTGTGGCTTATTGGCAAGATTCTAACCAGCATCCGTCTCGGGTAGAAGATCCATGGCTTCTCTTACTCTGCTCTTCTTCCCTGCATTCAGTTCAGTCTTCTCTGCCTACCTAAGTTCTGCCCTATCAGGCCTAAAGCAGTTTCTTTATTCATTAACCAATGAATGCAAAACATGAGCAGAAGAACTGCCTACACCATCTATAGATTACTGCTGCTTCAAACTTGATCATCTATAGATTACTGCTGCTTCAAACTTGGTCATCTATAGATTACTGCTGCTTCAAACTTGATCATCTATAAATTACTGCTGCTTCAAACTTGATCAAAAGTTTCTTTTTGCAGTGGATAGCAGAGTCAGTACAGACTCATACCTGGCCAGTGTTGGCACTAGAAATAAGTAATTATTGAGTGTTTAGCCCTCAATAAGGCATCTACATGAAACCACAGAGGAACCAGGAAACATTGCAGGAGGAAAGGTAGAAAAAATGTAAGAGCCAGATAATGGGGAGGCATGCTGTGAAATGCTGTCTTCTGGATGTGATGCAGATATTGCACTCATGAACTTGCAGAAGCTATATTTGGTAGTTTGAATTAATTGGCCCCCATAATCTCACAGGAAGCAGCACTATCAGGAGGTATGGCTTTGTTGGAACAGGTGTGGCACTGTTATTGGAAGTATGTCACTGTGGGAGTGGGTTTTGAGTTCTCATTTTCTAAAGCTTTGCTCAGTATAACAATCAGTTTACTTCCTGTTGCCCTCAGATCAAGATGTAGAATTCTCAGCTCCTTCTCCAGCACCGTATCTGCCTGCACACTCCCATGTCCCACCATGATGATTACGGACTAAACCTTTGAACCCAATTAAATGTTTTCCTTTATAAGAGTTGCTATGGTCCAATGGGGCCAACCCTGATGGCCAAGGTGTGGGTCAGCCATCCCAGAAGCTGTGAGCATGGGAGAGCTGTCCCCATTCTCATCTAACTTGTGGCAGTATGGGCAGGGAAGAGCTGCTCCCTTCCCCCACTCCCTGCCCATCAATGCCTAAGGCAGGAGGGAGAGATGGTCCTGTGGTCATAAGAACAGGAGAGCTGTTCCTGATCCCCACCAGCTACAACACTTGGGAGAGCAGGCCCTGCCCCTTGCCTGGGTAACACACAGAACCAACCCTGTTGGCAGAGGTATGGGTGAGCCGGATTGAAAGTTGTAAGCATGCGAAGCTGTCTCCACTACTCATCTGTCATGTGAAGGTGTGGGTAGGGGAGAGATGCCCCTCTTATCCCTCACATCTTACTGCCTACAGCAGATGGGAGAGCTGATCCTCCCCTTACCAGCTATAGCACTCAGTAAAGTGGGCCCTGCTCCTTGCCTAAGCAGTACAGCAGAGCTGATCTGGTAATCAGAGGTGTAAGTGTACCAGCCCTGATGTTGTGAGCAAAGGAGAGCCATCCCCATTACTCATCTGACATGTGGTGGCATGGACAGAGGAGAGATGCCCTCCCTCCCCCATCAATGCCTGAGACCTGGGAGAGGAGCTGTCCCTAGGGTCATAAGAGTGGAAGGGCTATCCCTGCTCCTTACCAGCTGGAGCACTTGGGGGAGTGGCCCCATACCTTGCCTAAACAAACAATAGAGCTGGCCCTGATAGTGTAGGTGGGGGAAAGCCAACCCTGAGGACATGGAAACTGGAGAACTGGCCCTGCCCCTTTCGCATTGTTGCAAGAGGTGAATTAGCCAGGGCAGTGCTGAAGAACTCACACTGGTGGTGAGGACAATGGAGAACTGGCCAGCCGACCAAGTCTTCTGCTGCCCAGACCCAGAACCAGGATTCTGACTTGGCCTGTCCCAACATCCACCTCATCTATGATATACTGGAGCATGTGAAGAGGTCTGACCCACAGATCCAAAGCTACAGAATCTCCACAACTCAGGGCAACAACAGGCTATCCAAGCAGAGTCACAGTGAGGACCATCAATAGTGTAGTAGAAACTAGAGGCCTTGAGCCAGATCAATGACGTTTGCAATGCATACTTCCAAATAAAGATACATGGACAAAGGGGTTTACTGTAAAACTCACTGAGTCACACTGCAGCTTCCATAAAGAGATTTTTAATTGTTTCCCTTTTTAAAAAAATTGTTTTGTTTTTCTCTTTCATTTTTTTTCTCTTAAATTTTATTTTATTGGGGGTTCAGGAACAGAGGGTGGCTATGAAGAGATGGGAAAATGAATGGGATCAAGATACATGATGTAAAAGACACATAAAAATAAATTTTGAAAAAGTAAAAAAGGAAAGAATTTTAGCAAAATAATTTTTAAAAAGAAAAAAGAGTTGCCATAGTCATGGTGTCTCTTCACAGCAGTGGAAACGCTTACTAAGACACTGAATTTACCTGCACAAGATCAAACCAGTCAATAATGGATAGTGCAATGTTGTGGAATAGATTTGTTTAACTATGGAAAGATGTGCTGCATTTGTTTGTATTGCAGAATAATTGTTTAACTGTGTAAAGGTATGTTGCATTTGTTTATGCTTCATTGGTTTAACAAAGCAAAAATGTGTTGCTGTTTCACTTTGCCTTCCTAAGGCACCTGATTGGTCTAATACAAAACTGAAACAGTCCATAGCTGGGCAGAGGAGGGATAGACAGGGTTGTAGGGCAGAGAGAAAAGGCCCCGCCAGGGCTAAGTCGTTTGGGGAGCAGTCAGCCAAACACAGAGGAAGCAGGAAAGCAGAATGGTCCATGTGTAGATGAGGTAAGCAAGCCTCAGGACAGCACAGAGATTAATAGAAATGAGTTGATTCAAGTTAAATAAAAAAAGGCTAACTAGAAATAAGAGTAGGCTAAGGCCGAGCACTCATAATTAATAAGTCTCTGTGTCATGATTTCGGGACTGGCTGTCCAAGAAAGCCTACTATAGTGCAAGAGCTTATGAGGCCCTATTTCTGTCTGGGAAGCTATTGGCAGTTGATAGCTTCTAAGATGGAAAGAGAGTAATTTCTTTAAGGATGTGGCCATGGGTAGCATCGTGCAGGAGACATTAGACTCCTTGATTTATAAAAAATAAGAAGTCGTGAAATTGGAAGGAACACATGTTGAAAAATAAGGGTGAGAGGAGAGACTTAGAGGTAGATGTGATCAAAATGTGTTATATACGTGCATGAAATGGTCAAAGAAAACATTTTAGGAGACTATAATTTTATAATGGCAATATTCAGGTATCATAGTATCATGAAGACACCATCCATACCTCGTATTACCACGACAACTGAACAGAGAAGCATACCTATAAAAGAAGGCTTCTTCTAGAAAGCTGGAATGCAAGGCAGTGACAATGAGGCAGAGGCTACGTTGTGGCAACTTATCCACAAACACTAGATCAATACATAGTTATGGGCATTCAACTACAGACTCCAGGAACACCCATATGGCTTAGAATCATTCTGTAGATGAATTATTTATCTTGTGATAAATTTGGATGCAATTTTCTGCTGAATCATCAGCCTATTACAGTGACATAGAACTCTTCTCAACATACAGGCTAAGACTGTATAGGGTGCTAATATTGCTCCAGAAAATGAACAGTTTCCCTAAACAGTAGAGCAAACAGGATAAGACTGAAGCTCCGAGGGTCAAACAAGGTTGGTTTTAAGCCCTAAGTTATCTTCCTATTTTATTTAGGGACCTTGTTCACCTCATCTTAGTAAACATGAGCTGGTCAAGAAGATGAATTGAAATAATGCAGCATAGCATGCAAATTGCTGCAGAGTATGCTATAGTTAGAAGTCAGTTAATGAGGCACTTTTTTCTCAAGCACTGCTAACACAGAAACTTTCTAACAACTAAAATTAAGTCTTTATTTTACTTGCACTATTCTCTGGATTTGAAATGTATGCAAACAATTATTTAAGTGTCTGTCAATTGGCCACTGTCTCTCACCACCTCCGCAGGACTCTGCACCCACCAGGGAAATGCAGGCCATGGGTCTCTAGTCCCTGGGTCCCCACCAAGTCATAGCTGTTTTTCACATCACTAAGAAAGACGTGTACACAGACATAAGACTATGTACAAGATTTGATTCATATTTATCCAACAGGAACATGTTACTCTCAGGCAACAAAGGTCCAAAATCACATAACCTAGTTTAGAAAATTAAAACAAAATTTAAAAACATTTTTATAACCTATTAAGGAAGAAAATGCTCCTACGATGCCTTCTATCAGTTCAGGGTTACATTTCAAGTTTACTGTGATCGTACTGAGAACCTTGGCGTTTAATTAGCCCACTAGCTTTATTCGTATAAAAAAAGTTCCAATTCTGATAGCACACAGAAGTCTCTGCACCTCCAAAATATCTGATGAAGTAAAGACATAGTGCTATGATAAGATTTCAAGAAGGTATTGCCAATGTTCACATGAGTAGGACATTTTATATACACAGAAAACAGATTTACTTAATATCCACTCATAAATGTTTGATCCAAATCCTGCAGATGATTTTTTTAAAGCTATAATGAAGTCAACTGCCTTCAAGAAGTTTATGATCTAATGAAGAAATGTGTAGCACAGTAAAGGTGGAGGAGTACACCATAGTATATGACTAGGTGCCAGTTGGAATACCTTGCAAGCATTCTTGACAGAACTGGAAGTGTCAAGGTTATCAACGAGGGAAGAATCTCTTTGTGGGATCCTAGCTTTCCTTCTGTTCAGCCTTTTCAGTGACCTCTGCACAGCCTTGCTGACCCCATGGGAAGGCAAAAGCTTCTGGGCTAGAGGCTAAAATGAGTTAGCACTTCCGTGAAAATGAGCTCAACCAGAAGGAAGATTCCATACCCCTTTATGCTCTATGCTAAATCTGAGATGAGGTAGAAATTAATCCAGACTGTAAAAACTAAGAGGGATGGTTTATTTTTTGATTATCTAATTTTTGATTATCTAATATATGAGTCGCTAGGAGTATTTTTCAATAGTGACCTCTTTAACTGCCTCCCTTGTGGCTTCCAAAACCAGCTTTCTTCTCTTACTCAAAAGACCATTTAGATGTTTAGAAGTCAAAATTCCTAAGAAACACACAGGAATTAGTTTTCCTACCTAAGACTCGGGCTTCTGGAGTTCTGGTTTTCTATCCTCACCTGATTGACATAATATTCGTTTCAGTGAGACTGGGTCTCACATCTTTTCTGTGTCTCTGCCATTACTGTTGTCTTACTGTTACCATGATCAGTCATTCTCATACTTACCACCAAAGTGTGCGCTGTGGTAAGCCCTTTATATTAATTCTTCCATCCTAACTACAGTCCTATGGGCATAGTAATCTCTAGAGAGGCGAGGTAACTTGCCAAAAACCAGGAAGTATGAGAACTGAGATTTATTCCATCTTACTCCATATCAAAGAACCTTAGACATTATGCAATGCTCTCAATTTGAGGCTAGTTGAAGCCAATTATATCAAATACTCTTTATACGAAAGACACAGATAAACAATATGGCTTAGACAGGGGGTACTTTTAACACATCACAAATATAAGGCAATAACAGGGCTGTATATATAGTATTTGACACCTATGTCAAATACTATGTTTCTCTTTACCCTGGATGGTGGGGTACCATTTTGTTTAACGGACTTGATGGTCTGTTGATAGGCCCAGACGTTTCAGATGAATATACCTTGGCCAGGTGAGAATCAGACAAAAATAAGACCTTCTCAACCTCTGACTGCCTTCAAGTCTCTTGTAAGGATCTATAATTATTCTCAAGATCAGAACCTGACATCAAACATTGGTTTCCAATGACTCTTGTCAGCTTCCTCTGATTACAGGTTTGCTCCCCTGTCTCAGCCTTCTCAATTACACTTGGCTTCCTGCCATATACACTACCATTCCCACCACCAAGATCTAAACGGTCCCTCTCCAGACACGCTGAACGCTACGGAATGTCCATATTTACAAATGGAAGCTATAATCACACCTCTTGTGGGAACAGCCAGTTTTGTATTCATTTCACAAATGCAGAAATTATCCCACCAAACCATCAAAATAACAGGTTAAGTGTTTTGACCCAGTTCAACAAATATTAATTAAAAACTATGGTGTCATGTATTGTGCTAGGACTAGGAAAGGGAAAAATAGATCAGCCCAGGAGTTGCTTGGCTCATGAAAAGGAGCTTTGGACATCATATCATATCCACAGAACAGCCTCTGTGAGCCCATGAATGCACTGCCCACATTCAGGTTCAGTGTTCCTTGCTGGGAATGAGCAGAGAAATTTATGGCACACAGTTAATATAGCAACTATGCCTTCCCGTACCCTATACTCACTCACACCTGGAATGACATCTATAATTTGAAGTGGTCCTGAATACAGTCTCCTCACAGAGACTATAATTTTATATTTTGTAAATACATACTTATTTGGTGATCATTTTCAGTGTGGGGCATCATGGCTGTCCCTATACAAGTCGGCAGTATGTTTTGGCAGAATGGGGGACACCCAAAGAATAAATTCAAAGGGCCTTAATTCACTTAACACTTCTTCACCTTCCTCAATATGAAGCTTCTTAACAGAAGACACTGCTTTCCAGGGCACCATTAGAGGTCAAGTTTACAGCTAAGGTTTCCTGTAGCTCAGTGGTTAATAGCTCATACTGCTTTCGAAGGGGACCACAGTTGGGTTTCAGCACCCGGTCGGGCTGCTCCCCACAGACTCTAGGTCCACAGTATGAAACACTTCCTGACATCTGTGGGCACCTGTGCTCATGTGCCTGTACCCACATGCAGATACACACAATACATTAAAATAAGCCCTCCCAGTATGCTACTAATAAAACAAAATGCAAGGCGCCTAGACCGTGACAGGCATGCTGCTGACCATTTTCACGTGGTTGTTCCTGTAATCCTCACAGTGGTATGAGATCAGTACAAAAGCCCCTCCCCTTGGCTGCTGAGAAACATAACAGAGGCTCCAGGTGATGGAAGGACATCCCAGGGTCCCACAGCCTCAGCCAGGATGCGAGTCCAAGACAAATCAACTTCACAAGAAACGGGTCCACCTGGCGTCTGTAAAGAATGGCTGAAAACATTACCGTAAGAAATTTCCCAAAGGAGAAGTAAAAGAGAAGCCCAAGCGGGGAGACTAAAGGAGAGCGCAAGTGTTTCAGAAGTGCTCAATAAAGCTGTCTCTGCGCTGTAATTTTCACAGGGATGAGCCTCATCCAAACACTTAACCTGCGTGTAGCCTTCCTGCCATTTCTCCTAATCCCAACACACTCTTCCCATAGACTTGATTCTTCCACTTGATAAATTCCAGGATCCGTTTCCAGGCCAAGACCCAATTCTCCCTGCTCATACAGCAGGCACATGTGGGGAGCTAAATTACAGGAAATTATTATCTTTATCATTTACATCAAAGAACTGCCTTTGAAAGATAGTCTCACGGTGAACAATTACTGAAGAACTGCCGAGGGTGGACCCTCTGCCAAGTACTTGCCCACAGAGCAGATTTCTAGGACATAAAGACAATGGTTCTGGGGAGTTTGGAACTGCTCTATAGGTATTACACATCCTGATAACTTCCATTCCTACTCCAGCACCAGACAGGCTTTCACACAAAGCAAAAACCTCTCAATATTCTCTAAAGAGTGAATGGGGTCACCGGCATTCTAGTCTTTGTCCTTCAGCTAACTAGTATGAAACTTTCAGAAACCCAATCCTATCTAACACGCATTGCCTTTATGAGAGGAGTTAGCATGCAGACAGGTACTGTGGGATGAAATGAGGAATACAAACATAAGTGAATGATGCTCCATGTCCCCAAGGAGTCATCTTGGAAGCTGTTAGGAATACTAAAATAATAAAATTATTACTGAGATTTTAACATACCAACCAGTATTTTATTTATTATGATGTCATACTTTCTCCAAAAGCATTAAAACAGAAGCTAAGCATGACAACGCATGTCAGTAATTGTAATACTCAGAAGACTAAAAAGAGTGGATCATTACACACACGGGTAAACCTCAGTAGTTGTAGAATGTCTACTGAGGATGCACAAGATCTAAGCTTTATTACCAGCACCTAATATTAAAAAATAAATAAAATATACTTCTTCAGTGGCATAAACTAAAATACTTATAGTATATGTGTATGTGATCACATGTATCTCACATCATAATGTTACAGGATCTAAGTGAATAAATAGGGCTGGAAAGATGGCTCAGTAGTTAAGAGCAGTTGTTGCTCTATCATGAAAACCCAAGTTCAGATTCCAGCACCTCTTGGTGGCTCACAAATGCCTATAACTTCAAGAGATTCAACACTCTATCTGGTCTCCTTAGTATCAACACACACATATTTACATATTCACACACATGAAAAATGAAAAGTAGGCCTTCAATGAATAAATATAAAAATGAAATTTCCTAGAAAATAGTGAACTTTAAGTAATCATATATTAAAGCCATTTCGGGCACAGATATTTTCAGTACCTTATCATTTCATGTTATTTAAGGCTCATGAAAGTCCTTGGACATATGTATTCTTGTACTTTTTTATTAGTAAGAATGAAGTTTGGAAATAACGTACTTGGCAAAGTTCACACCAATCATTTGAGTTCATTTCCGTTAGATTCCAATTTCATGTAACAAATAAGACTGCTGCTTTCCACTTCTGTCCCTCTTGTCCACACCCATCTCCTTTCCCACCCATATACTAGCACGGCCTCTGATGCTCAGCTGATTTTTGCATCAGAATATCTGGGTGTCCATCTCTGTGTGTTCGTGTTGTTACATAGAGATAGAGACTTTCAGTTCAATCCTTGCTGTTCCATTTAGATCTTCCCCCAAACAAACATCATCTGCTCCCTTCTCTAGACTGCAGACTTTCCCACTGAGACAGGGAAAACAGCTACAGATTGCTTTAGATTCTCAAAAGTCTTGAGTGGTTGGCAGAGAAATTTATAGCCACAGGTAAAGTGACCTTGAAAGTCACTCACCCTGCTCATTCCTAGACCATGACAGTGTTAGAATAGACCAGTCGGTTGGATTCCATTGGCATCCTAGTGCCAGTGCATATAATCCTTACCCTTTGGGGACCCATTACTACAATATATATATGAGTACGGGTGCCTGTGGGGCCCAAAAAAAAGGTAATGGATCCCCTGAATCTAAAGTTATAGGCTTGTGAGTCACTCGATATGGGTGCTGGGAACAAAGTCCAGTTTTCTGAAAGAGGCAGCAAATGCTCTTATCTGCTAAGCAATCTCTCCAGCCTCCTGTTATCACCTTAAAATTTTGTTCTATGTTTGTGGAGATGTTTGTGTGTGGTTGTATGCATATGTGTTGTATGGAAGCCATAGCCAATATGAGGTATCTTCCTCAATAGGTGGCCACATTAATTTTTTTTTGAGACAGGATGTTTAACTGAACTTGGAGCTAACTCATTTGTCTAGACTGGCTAGCTAGCAAGCTTCAGAGAGCTGCCTCTGCCTCCACCACACTGAGATTACAGGTGTGCACCACTGTACCTAGCTTCATATGGGGGTGTTAGGAGCCCAAATCGAGGTCTTCACACTTGTATGAAAAGCATGTTTGTTGGGGGGCTGCTTGTTTGTTCCTGGCTACCCAGATTCCCAAAATAATCACACAGAAACTATATTAATTACATCACTGCTCAGCCAATCACTTAAGCATATTGATAGCTAGCTCTTATATCTTTGGACAACCCATTTCTATTCATCTGTGTATGGCCACATGGCTGTGGCTTACCGGCAGGTTTCTGGCAAGTGTATCTCTTGTATCTCTGGTGGTAGCTCCATGGCGTCTCATGACTCCACCTACTCTCTATATATATCTTTTCCATCCTGGCTATATTCTGTTAAGCCATTGGCCAAAAGCAGCTTCTTTATTCATTAACTAATAGAAGCAACATAAACAGAAGGACCCCACACACCACATGTTACTAACTTTGCAGCCCGTTCTCTGTCGCCGTTACAGAAAGCAACAGCTACTTAATGAGCAGTTGTCCCTCTGTGGCAGCTGGCAGGCATCGCTTGTACAAAAGTTTGCATAATGCCTCTGATGCGGTATGCCCACAATGCTAATCCCGTCTCTGTCTCCTATATGCATTTAAAATTTTGTTTTCTGACCTTAGTCCAGTAGCACCCACTTTCATCTTTCATTTACTCCACAGCACATGGCTTGCCTCCTCTTAGGTGTCCCTTTTGACATGTCTTTTTTTTTTTTTTCAATTTCTTGCTGTTCCAATAGGATTCTGTCCTTTATGGCCATACCAAACTCATGTTAAAATGTTCGTTCCAGTGTTTGCTGCGTTAGGGCTGAAGAGAGCATCTTCCCTCTCGCTGTCAACCTCGACCGTGTTTTTGCAGAGATCTTGTCAGTCTTACCAGTCTACTTCCCTGTCTGTAAAGAAATGCTAGGCTGTTGACATGTTTATTACAGTGTTTTAGCCTGAGATTTAGATGTGGGTTTCCAACACTCTGAAAACACTCTGAATCTGAAAAAAAAATGTATGTATATGTGTACTTTTCTAAGGAAAGCATTTGTGTCTTTCATGAGATCAGGAAAACTCAAAGACCATAGAGATAGATGTAAACAGAATCCAAGAGTGCTGAGCTTAGAAGACAATTTTTTATTGATTGAGCTCTACATTTTTCTCTGCTTCTCTCCCTTCCTCTCCCCTCCCCTTCAATCCTCTCCCATGTCCCCATGCTTCCAGTTTACTCAGGAGATCTTGTCTTTTTCTACTTCCCATATAGATTAGATCCATGTATGTCTCTCTTAGGGTCCTCATTGTTGTCTAAGTTCTCTAGGATTGTGAATTTTAGGCTGGTTTTTCTTTGTTTTGTCTGAAAGCCACTTACAAGTGAGTACATATGATATTTGTCTTTCTGGGTCTGGGTTACCTCACTCAATATAATGTTTTCTAGACCCATCCATTTGCCTGAAAAAATTCAAGATGTCATTATTTTTTTTTCTGTGACCTCAACATAAAGCCAACCACACTGAACCTCATAGAGGAGAAAGTGGGAAACACTTGAACACATTGGCACAGGAGACTACTTTCTAAATAGAACCCCAGTAGCACAGACACAGAGAGAAACAATTAATGAATGGAACCTCCTGAAACTGAAAAGCTTCTGCAAAGCAAAGGACACGGTCAACAAGACAAAACGGCAGCCTACAAAATGGGAAAAGATCTTCACCAACCCCACATCATACAGAGGGCTGATCTCCAAAATATACAAAGAACTCAAAGAATTATAAGACATTTTAAAAGGAGATGTTGGTTTTCTGCTCTGGGATTAGAGACACTTAGGATTCTGTTGTAAAAAGCATTCTGATTACTTATATATTTCAAATATTTCAAAAGCACAATTGAAATTAGATCTTTATCTACAAGGCTTTTGAGTATAATGGACATTTCTCGTTATTTTGATTTTTACTAAAATTACGTAGAACCAGCATTGATTATAGGAATATGTTTTATTGAATACTCCTCACCAAATTGCTGAGCACTTTCTATACAACATTATATTTAATACTTGAACAACAAATAGTTTGCCATGTTTCCTTATGACGAAACCAAAGAAACAAACAAAAACAAAAAACAAGACAAACAACAACAACAAAAAACAACCTTCAACAGAACTCCTGGCAGCACTCATGGTCAACATATTCGAGACCAGGCCCATGTGATGGCGTCAAGAAACCCTCCGTTCTCACGTTCTAGTTGCTAGGTATTTATGTTCGCATTAATAAAACAAGGAAACATACTATTACTTAATCAACATGCCTTGCTTGGGTTTTGATCTTTTTTTCAACTGGGACGATTTTACCTCCTAGGGGACATTTAACTGTGCCTACATAATATTTGGTTGTTGCTAATGAGAGAAGGCTAATGGCATCGAGTGGGTAGAGGCCTGCGAGGCTGCTAAAGCCCTGCTGCAAACAGGATCACCTCCCATGACAAATTATCTGGCACCGGCTGCCTACAGTGCCCTGCTGAGACAGGGGAATGCCCTGCAGTGCCCTGCTGAGACATCCTGCTCTAGACAGGAGAGTGGGAGGAACAAAACAGCTCCGTGATGAAAATGCCCAGGCCCATTGGTCATGCATTACCATGAGAAAAAAAAAAAACAGTTAGTAGCTGTTGAAACATGAGCCCCTGATGTAGGAAAACAACATCAACAACAAAAACCTCTACTTTCCCTTTGACCTCACCTTTTTTTTCTAACATTGTCCATGCAGCCCCTAACTCTGTTCTCATACTTCAAAAGCAACAGAGTCAACGAGAGGGTCTCAAATGCATGATCTCCAAGAGCCAACGCCAGAGCTAGATTCATTAGGTCTGAGGGTCCAGGTGATGCTGTCCCAGGCCCACAGCTACTCAAGCAGTGACACAGATCACCAGTCCTTCTGGAGGCTTCTCTGCCTCTGCCTCAAGGCACAACTCCATGAGCCGCCTCCCCCCCTCCATTATTACGGCACCCTTGCTGTGTGCTTGGGAGAAAGCAGCTGTAGATTCACTGTGTAGCCAGCATGTTAACAAGACTGAGAACCACTCTTTGAAACTTTTAACTCTTTGTGAGGAGAATTAAAATCTAACATCACATTTCTCTGGGGGGGGGGAGATTATCTTCTATTAATTTTTCCAAAATCCTTTTGACACTTTTTCCTTTTTCTTTAACAGCTTAGAAGATACAAACTTGTTTTTAAAAAGAAAAACAAGAAAAAGACAATGCCTGCAAATCATACCTCCTGGAACAGTCATTGTGCAGCATTTAAAAATCTACACTGTGTGTGAAAATGTGTTTGAATGTGTGTGTATGTGTGTTGTGCATATGTGTGTGCATTTGTACACATGTGCATGTGTGTGTTTCCATTTCCTTTTCTGTCATGAGGCCCTCTCCCTGTCGCCCTCTACAGCCCTTCCTCCTTTCCTCTGAGAACATACTTGTTGCTAATGTGTTTAACTTCCTCTTTCCTTCCAAGCCCCTAAAGACCTAGACCAACTATCTCCTTTTATTAAAATTAAGTCTTGGGTAAGTTGCATAAATTTTCCTCTCTTGCCACACACATTGAATTAAATTCATTTTTTATTGGAATGTAAAGTGTCTTCTTGCAGCTACACCCAAATTTGTTCTTTAGTGCCACAGTAATTGTGTGGGTGATTTTTCTGAGTGCAGTTAGTTTGTCTTGAGATATAACCGGTTATAACTCATCTTTGCCTCTGAAGGAACTGGGGCTTCAACTCTCTCTCAAACACTGTGGTTGGTAGGTTGCTTTGCTGATGCCTCCCGATGTCCACAGCCTTTCAGCTACTGCCAGACCAAGGCTGGGCTTCGCCAGTTGACTGTTGCCATGGGCATGGTTAGTAGAAGCTGATTGAAAACATTTAACACAAGCATCGCTAATGATCTGGCTGCAGGTTCTGCCTGAGTAGAAACTGTGGGTGGACAGGGAGCCCCTCAAACCCTCAGCTGGGGCAGCTTTGGCTTCCCCCTCTGGGTCTGGCAGTGTGAGCGGCAAGAGTAATTAGGTATAAAACAGTGGAGTTCTGCACCCATAGTGCTATAGTCTTCATGCAGCCTCTGGTATTGGGACCCTTGGCCCTTCTCGGAGCCTGGTATTACAGTCCTCGGGGTCAAGGGTCTCAGAGACGAGGCTGAGAGCTGCAACCACTCTGAGGAAGGAGCTACAAGTTCTTCCCTTCGGCTCCTGTAGCTTTCCGTCTGTTCTCCACTCTCTCTCATTTTTCATCTACTTCCATGAACCTTCTTTCTGGCCTGGCTGCTCTAGACCTGCTTGGCTGCTCCTTCAGTAGTCGGTGCTTTCTGTCAGGAAAACGGCGGGTACCTGCCTCTGTCAAGACAGCTTTCAGGAGCTGGAACCGGCAGCTGAATAAAGTCGCTGCTGTGACCCTTCAAATAACAGACTTCTTTCCCTTCCCACCAGAGGCCGGATCCTGGTAGGTGGATGGGATCCCTGGGCAAAATCAGTAGGTGGTCAGAGGCAGCAGGTGCCAGACTAGTGCTTCCAAGTGGATTTAGGTCCGTGGGGTGCAGCGCTGAGCTGGCCTGAGGCCCGTGCTGACTGCAGCTTCTTCATCAGTCAAGAGGAGATTGGCAGTGCTTTGCGCTGGGTAGGGAGTAACAGGGATGCATGAAGACCCAGATGCCAGTCACTGGGTATGCTCTCAAGGCAACCAAACCCAGTTCATCAAGAACCAGCTGCAGAAGCCAGGACCCAGGACTTAAGTGGACACTTAAGCTTTTCCGGAGTCCAGCATCAGAGATCAGAAAGAGGGAAATATCAGGCCTTAGGGGACACCAAAGAAGCGTCTGGATCCGACTCCCTCATATGATGCCCATGGGATCTTCAGCTAGTTAGACGGGACATGGGGCACCCTCTGGACTGGGTCTGCTGTGCTCTCTGGGTCTTCAGCTTCAAGCCTATCAAAGGCCATTGGATTTTCTTTAGCTGTCCAGAGTCATCTAGATGCTGCGAGGCACTCTGTTTGGTTGCATACTGCAGTCAACAGCAGCTCCAGGCCGGTTGCTTGGACTCCCGCACACAAGTTTCGTCCATCCCATCTCTCGTGCTGCCCTTTTTCATGTGTCCAGTGCAGCCTGCATTACTGAAAGTAAACAAGGAAAGACCACCCACCGGAGAGAAGGTTTGGTTGGATCTGTCGTTACAACACTAGGAGAATTAGCACTGATAGCATCTCCCAGCCAGTTCACGGATGGAACCGTCCCAACCAAGGGTGTTTGGACAAACCAATCATAGCCACTTTTTTGGATCAACCATTGTCATGAAGGCTTGCATCCTTTGACCAATGACACTTTTTAGATCAACCATTGTCATGAAGGCTTGCATCCTTGGCCAATGACATCCTCTGCTCTGAAGACCAATCCCTGTAGATGTTCCATCGGGGAGTGTGCCCCTCCTGACCCAGGTGGAGAGCGTTCACTGTGGCCTGTGCTGGGTTTGGGGCTCGGAGCTGATCAGGCCACATCCACCTGCAGCCTCCTCTTTCTCACAGCTGCAGTAAAGGAAATAACGAACACCCTAATGAGACCCTGTCTGTGAATCAGTGCTCTTTTAACAGACTCTGTGTTGCCCGATCTCGGGAGAACATCTGGCTTCATGCTCACTTCCTCGGTGAAATTTACAGGATCAAACCAGCAGTCGGCAGGGACAGCAGAGGGCTGACTGCCTTAATAGTGTGAACACCCTAACTAGATGAGCCCCTTCTTTTCCGCCTCCCCCACATATGATTCAGAGACGCCTCTTTTTGCCTCTCCTACCCCTAGAGAATCAGAGACCGCCTGGCTGCGAGCCCCTGCTGTGGGCTCGTCACTAACGAATTAGCACGAGATTTCACCTTTTTCTGAAAGCTGCAAGAAGGGGCACCGCAGCTGGCGAGAAGACGGAGCTAAGAGCACTTCTAAAGGACTCACAAGTGGGTGCCCAGCACCCACATCAGCTGCTCGACACTGCCTGTGATGCTCCAGGGCAGCTCCAGGGACACCAACTCGCCTGGTCTCTGAGGGAGACCTACACACATGTGCAAGTACTCACGCAGACACACACACTCACACACACACACACACACTTAAATAAAAAGGGCATCAATTCTGTCTCATCAAAGTCTCCTGTGCCACGCTACTGTCTGTCTGTAGGTCCATGGTATTAATCGTTCTCCTAATAAATCTCTTACCCCAAAGTACAATCTGCTTCAATGCACTGCACCTTGAATCCCAAACTTTTGACTTATGATTCCAACATTCTGGTATAAACTGTATCAAACAGCCTTGGCTGGAGCTGTAACTTCCCCAGCCAGAGCAATCAGCGGCAATCTCTTGCATGGATGTTTCGAAGCATTCATGGAGTGTTCCAGAGCAATGTGCTGGCATAGAGGTAACTTGGCAGGCTGTTACACTGATGGTCCTTTTGTTCAAGGCCGTGTCGGGAGCAAGAGAGTGTCCAGTAGCTACTAATTGAGGACACGGATCACCTGATCCCCAGCATCAGCGGTTATTTATGGGAGAATGACTTCTAGAAAGAGAGTTTCTAATGTAAACCTACGGAATTCAGCATTAACCGTGATTTTAACAGATGCTCACTAAATCTGAACAATTCTTTATCGTGCCCAGTGCCCAGGCACAGGTGGATGGTCCCAGCAAGGCTCGCAAGTGGGAGATTAAAATGTGCTTAAGCATTGGATTCTCGCTCTGCTTTTCTTGGACCTCAGTGACTACTCAGAGGACAAGCCCAGTTCACAGGGATTAGCACATGGGCACTGAAGAAAAGACTTCTAACCGCCCATCTATGAGCCAATCAGGCCTGGCCGGCCCAACAAGCCACAGACAGGAGTCCTATGATGCTGAGCCAATGTGATCCCAGACAAAGTTTCCCTGACTCAAACTTTGAGTGATAAACCAGTGGTCATTGTTCATGGCCTTTAGTACTTGGGATGTTTTCTTTGATGTCAAAAGCTAACCATTACTTTAACCAGTGGCCCCTGTCTGTATGAACATTGCTTTATTCCAGGGAGGTTTGAGAAAGGTCTTTCTCCTGGTCCACTTGACCACTTCTTTCAAAATAAAAAAATCTTAGTCTAATTCAAATGTTCTGTGCTATGTTTCTCTTTAATATAAGTGAAAAGCAAATCCTTGAATATACAACCGAATCAGTAAGAAATAGAAAACCAAGGACTATTTTTAATCTATTGAAAAATTGCATTGATAAATAAAGAGAAAATTTCCCCCACACCCACATCCCAAAAATGGAGATTTCACTGGTGATTTCTTTCAATGCTTCAGGAAATCAGTCTTTCAGAAGCTGACCCCAGAAAACACGGCAGAGGAAGGTGTCCTAACATGTTTAACAGGCTGCCATGAACATGATGCTGGAAAACGACCCAAGTATTATAGTAGAGCAAAATTATAAGCCAATTGCTCCTCTTGGCATAGAAACAGTTCAGTGTGAAATACAAGGAAAATGGGTTTCTCCCCTTCTACAACGTGGGTCTCAGGGATGGAGCTCGGGTTTGGGCCTTAATGACATTGCTCACTGTGCAGTTTCAACAGCCCCAAAGTTAGTTTAGCGTGCAAAATGATTGTACCATCTCAAATTAAAAGAAACCTCATGATTAGTAAGATACAGATAAGACTTTATAAACTATAGTAGCCACTCACGTTAAAACTCCCAGCAAAGTAGAAGAAGAAAATTCTAGGCTCCGAAACAAATCATCTACAAACACTTGAAAAAGAGCCACTGTGAGTTTCAAACTTAATCGCAAATAGCAGAAATTTTCTCTGAATCAAGGTGAAAACCAGAAACGGGACTTGGTGGCTCCTCTCTGTGTTACCCTAGAGGACAGAGCTGGGATGCTAAAACAAGAAGTGAGATGAGAATAAAAGTTCCCTGAGCATAAATGAAGTCTTCACTGACTTATTTATATATCTGGAAGCTACAATACAATATTATAAACTATCTGAATATTGTGAATCTGGGTCCCTATATACAAGATCACTTTACATAAACATTTTATATGCCAAAAATATTGTTTAAAAGAACACCTCTTATGTAGCATTTGTAATATATTTTTAAAAGACATGCCACCTTCATTGACTGGAGGACTCAAGACTGCATATATTGAGAGCTCCCAAAATTGAACTCTAGGGTAAACACAATTTCAACTAAAGTCTTAGCAGCCTTGTTGTCTCAGCTCTCCAGCTGCCTCTGAAAGGGTGTGGGAATTCAGAGGACTAAGAATCACCACGGCAACTAAACCACAAGTGTTTAAGGGTGATGCTACCAGACGCCAGGAGTAGTTATAAAGCTGAATGATAAAAGCAACATGTTCCAGAGCAGGTCATGCAAAAACACCAGCAGAATTGGAGAAAATACCTGCACGTGACTCTGCACATACATAGTTCAGCCTAAGTGAAGGTGAAAGGGCTCCTCAGAGTAGATGGCGCCCAGTGGATCCCCCTGTAAAGTCAGAGCTGAAGCCTGCCCCATACAGCCCTCGCAGTTCACACCAGCTGACTCATAGAACTTAATAGAAAGGTAAATGGTGCAGCTTCAAGAAAATAACATGCAAACAGTTTTTGTGACCCTGTAGTAGACAGACTTATTAAAAAAAAAACTCTGAAAAATGCTTAACTCTGAAGGAAAAGATTGGTAAGTTTGACAGCATTAAAATTAAGATACTTTTAGAAAAAATACTTGAAAGTATTTGTAGTGTGTCTGTCAGAGGGCACTTGTCTGAAAAAACATAACAAGTTCTTATAATTAAAGAAAGCAGCAAACCATTTAAAAAATAAGACTAGAGACTGACAACATCTCTCTATCTCTATCTATCTATTTATCTACTATCACACACACACACGCAGAGAGAGAGAAAAGTATCTGAATTTTCAGGCTGTGTAGCCACCTTATAATTACTTCCAGTGAAGAGTAAATGATCGCCAGTGAGCAACACTCACAAGAGTGGCTGACTTGGAAAAGATCCCCAGCAGTCTCAGCTGCCTTCAGCATGGCTCTGTCCTGGAAACCTGACACAGCCTGTGAGGAAATAAAGGCAAACACACAGAGCCATGTACAGGAAAGCTGCCATCAGGTGGAGTGTGCTCACCCTGGTGGAGGGGCACCAACTGCACAAAAGGAGACACTCAGCAAGTTTATCCTGTACAGCACAGGGAAAGAGGTTGGCTAGCCTAGGCAGAGGGAGCTCTGTCGGGGAGCAGCCTTGGGCTTCAGGGAGATAAGAGGAGGAGGCAGCAGGTGCTACTTGTTGCACAGTCAACATTTCACACTCAGCAGAGGAAGATTTTGCCTTCCCTCTGAGCTGCTTCAGGGAGAGGCTTTGCCACGCCCTTGTCAACAGTGCACATTGACATATGATTTTCTCAGCTCTCACAGGTGCTACTGGGTGTCCTGTTTCCACTAGACTTCTCAAACATGGCTGATTGTAAGTGCAAATGTACCTGAAAATCCCATAAAGCATTGCCTATGATCCATTATTTCACACCTAGATAATAAACCAAAACATATGCTAATGTGTGCATACCAAGTAACTTACAAAAATTTTGTAAACTATAACTCTCAAAATATTGTTTTATTATTTTTATGTCTATGATTTAGTGTCCATGTGTCTGTATGTGCACCACACACCCTCCTAGTGCCTGTCGAGGCCAGAAGGGTGTCTGGTACCCTGAAATTTGGATAGTTGTAAACTACCTGATGTGGGTTCTGGAATTAAACTCAGGAAGAGAATCAATTCTCTTAACCAACAGACCATCTCTTCATTCCCTAGAAAAAAAATTTAATACTCGAAAGATAAACCATCTAAGTTTATTTAACATAAAAAATAATTGTGATATATTTGTGCAATCGTCTGTTGTTACGTACAAGAATATATATAAATTACAGACAATTAAAATGAAAGTAAAGAGTCAAAAATATGGTTCTAATTGTATTTATAGAGTGCACAAGAGCGAAGAAGGCAGAGGGTGACAGCAGCAGGAAGGTAAGGTTAGTGGGTCACAAGTTCAAGGCTCACTTCAGCCTCACAGTGAAACAAAAAACAGAAAAGGAAAATCAGGGAATGAAAGAAGGGAGCTCAAAAGCAAACAACACTAATATTTATAACGAACAAGTTACATTTAAGGGTTTATAATAATTAGAAAGAGCAAAGAAAGCTTCAAGAACACTCGAAATTCTCCTCCTACTGCAGCTGTGTGCAGAAGCGCACAGCTCTTATGATGACACTTCTCTGTATTTTGTGGGTGGTCTGTTGTTTGTTTTTAAAATTGTATTTTAATTACAACATTTCCCCCTCCTCGTTCTTCCATCTACACTCTCCCATGTACCCTCCCCACTCTCAAATTCAAGACCTCTTTTTACACCAATGGTTACCGCACGCTGTATTTTATGTTTTAATAAAGAAATAAGAAAATGAACAGAAAGAGAACAGACCTGATGAGAGGTGTATTTTCGTTCTCTTCCAGACAGCTGTTCTCTTTCTCACCTTCTTGTCTTTGTTTCCTCAATCTATTTCTCTTCTTAAAAACATTCAAATGTCCGAAGGAGCATCCTCCAAACAACCCTGCCTTCTAGATTTCGACCTTCTTGCCATGCAAACTTCTTCAGTCTGTTACCTCTTACAACACCTAATGTGAACTCTCCAGTTTCAATGACATAGAAAGTAAATTTTAATCTCCGAACGCAGCTTTTACCTGCTCTGCCTATTGATATCATGGGGTGTGACTATCTGCCCATGCTTCTGTCTCCCACTTAGGTGTGACTACCTGCCCATGCGTCTGTCTCCCACTTAGGTGTGACTACCTGCAGATGAGGGCACAGATCTATTCTTGTGATCCTGTCACTACCTCAATCTGCGCCACACAGCAGAACTTAGTAACTTGTTGTTGACCTCAAAGCCATATAATCCATTTTGAATCTTCCCGAGTAGCCAGGGGACAGAATTGAAAGAAGGTGAGATAAATCCTATTTCCTGAGGGCAGAAACACTAGACTGCCTGACCTCTTGAGAGCTCTTCTCTCTCTGAGCCCACACTTGAGCAACTTGCTGGTAACTTCATGGCTTTATTTAGTTACTCATGTACCAGTTAATACAGCACCAATATTTCTATTCTTTGTGAATTTTTTCTTAATTTTCATTTTCTAAAAAATAATTAATATATTTTTATTATATTTATATAATAAAATATATTTATTTATTATATATGGTATATTATATTATTATATATAAGTATATATTATGATTAATATATAATTTATAATTAACATGTTGTAGGTCTTTTCCAAGTTATGGTTACATGAGCTACCTTGATTAAAGTACACAATTTTTAACTCTTAAGCTTGGACTTCAATCTTCTTAATTTTATGTCAGTGAAGGAGAGACATTTTCAAACATAAAATTAATAACCTGAACAATCTCTGCTGGCACAACTTGCTTCTTTTGCGTGTGATTTTTGGCAATGAAAATACACAGTGCTTTGTTGTAGAATCACAAGTAGAAACAACAGAAACTACTAATTATGAAACAGATTAACTTGGTCTTCTGGGATTCAATCAGGCAGATCTGGTAGAGGAACTGACCTCAGGAGAGGAAAGATTTTTAAAGCCAAGAAGGGAGGGAACTGGCAGGTGCCTCCCTAGACAACTGATCAAGTTTGGCTATCTTTCTTCCACATTCTAGTGTTCTAATCTCCAAAAATATTTGTTTGTTACTAAATAGAATATGAATGTCCATAAATTCACTTGGTGACATCTCATGTTTCAATTGTACTGAAATTTAGGCTATACTCAAATGCTCTGTTTTCTACAGTATATTAAAATCTTAAAAATTTTCTCATAACATAAAATGTATTCCCCTAGTTATAATGCTTCTATAAACAAAGAAAAGACTGCATCTGTTCAAAAGAAATGTATTTGACTTCAAGTTTCCTACAGTCCTCATTTCTCATTACAGCTCTGTTTACAGTTTGAATGGGAATGGTCCCCATAGGTTTATATATTTGAACACTAGGTTCCAAGTTGGTTAAACTGTTTGGGAAGGATTAGGAGGTGTGACCAAGTAGGAGGAGGTGTGTCACTGAGTGGGGGGCTTTGAGGTTTCAAAAGCCCAAGCCATTTCCAATGTCTCTCTCACACTCTGCTTCAGGCTTGTGGATGAGATATGAACTCTCAGGTATGTTCCTGCACCATGCCTGGATGAGGCTTGTGGATGAGATATGAGCTCTCAGGTACGTTCCTGCACCATGCCTGCATGAGGCTTGTGAATGAGATATGAGCTCTCAGGTACGTTCCTGCACCATGCCTGCATGAGGCTTGTGAATGAGATATGAGCTCTCAGGTACGTTCCTGCACCATGCCTGCATGACTGTTGACATACTCCCCACTGTGACAGTCATGAACTCTAATCCTCTGGACCTAGAAGACCCCCTAGAAACTATTCTTTCTGTAAGTTGTCTTGGTGATGGTGTCTCTTCACAGTAACAGAACAGCGACTAAGACAAATTCAAATCCAAAGTTTTCTTCCACTTATGTTACTTTTAAAAAATACACAGTATTCAGGTTCTCCCCTCAACTCTGAGTACAAGAGACAAATTCGCATTCTTTTTTGTTTCTGACTAATTGATCAAGTCTCCTTTCACATCCCCCAAGATTGATTCACAGTTCCATCACTGGCTTCTTAGTTAGGCAAGGTTACATGTCAAGGGAGAGACGGGAGTTCTGTGTCCCTTCCCCATGCCTTGTCCCTATCTCCTCATTTGTATCCTTTGTAACATCCTTACCATGAACTGGTAAAGTCAGTTTCCCTGATTCTGTGACCCACTCGGGGAAACTAACCCAAGAAAGACGTTGTGAGACCACGTATTTATAGGTGATTGGTCAGAAGCACATGGATAACTCCCCTACACCTATAACTGACAGATAAAATCTAAAGAGCTCAGCCCTCATCCTGTGGGATCTAATGCTACCTTGAGCCCATTGCATCACAACTGAATTGGGTCAAAGGATGTTTTACTGGCACTCATTGCTGAATCATGTTTGCTTGCTTATTGGCTTGCTTGCTTAGTGTATGAGCAAAACATCCCACAGCTCTGTCATCAGAAATCCTTCATTTTCATTGTGGTGTATGAGCAGAAAAATGCAAGACGCGGATTTGATGACACTAAGACAGCAAAAGATTACATATGAGTCAACCTTGAACGCAGCTCTCCAAGACTATGCTATTACATTTTTATACCCACATGTGGTGGTTATTTCTACAAATAAAATTATGACAGAAAACCAAATAGGATTGCTCAAAATTGTGGTCTTCTTGTAGTATGTTAGCTATGACTACAGAAAAGGGAGAGTTATTCTTGATGTAGCCCTACGTAGGCAGGAGTTGGCAGAACCAACCTTTGACATAAGCTGAGGAGGCAGCAGACCATTGTGGCTTGAAGAGTTTGAAGTGTTTTCTCCTGTTTCTTCCAAAGCACCTGTAATTCCCACACTGCTCGCTCATCTGAGTTAAAATGAAAATATTTTCTGCAAAGTATAACATGCCACACAAATTAACTTTCTAAAACAAGTTACCCTAGAAGGGTAGGTGTTGGACAAACAGAAAAGAAAGAATCTAGTGACCAGGAACAAAGCAGAGCTAGGACAGAGAGATCAGTTTACACAAGATAGAAGGAGGGTCACAAAGCGCACCTAAAAGAGAGGGCGCGCAAGGGACAATGCAGATTTTTTAACAGGGTTGTAAACGTAGGTCTAAAAAGTGGCATGACATTGTATGTTTTCACTGAAGTAACACAACCCAATTGGGAAGAAACCTGACAAAGTTTCCTGCCAAAATGCAAATTTTGAAAGACATTAACAAGAACAATTTGGGTGATTCTGAAAATCTTTCCGACACAAAGGAGACACGCCATTGCAAACAGCGGACGCAGAAAGGTCTGTGCAAAAGCTGTCGGGGAAGGAGCCACCACGAGGAGAGTGACTCATGAGAGCTTCCACACTGCTTGCCTGCAGGACTTTCAGACCCTCTAGAAGCAGGGACTCCAACTGCCCTCATGTTTGCTTCCATCTTAGATGAACTGAGTCAAAGATGGGCTCCCGGCTTCTCTGGGCAACAAAGACAGAGGAAAAAATAGCAAATTCATTAAGATAATCCTTTAATTCTAACAGTTTTCAGGGCAAAAGATACATGAATATTAATCTCTCACATAAAAGAAAGAGCTAGGACTAAAGCCCCTCTCATTTCTTCTTACATTAGAGAGGATCTGAGAAATAGGAAGAAAAAAGAGCAGCCTACGGGAAGCAGCTGGGGGAAAATATAAACTGTACTGTTCCTATGCTAGAAGAAAACTTTAAAAGCTCTCAGCAGGAGCCTTATACAGCAGCTCTGGGAAGGAGTCAAGTTGCACACCATGTGGGCAAGGCAAAGAAGGTCAATTTACACAAACTCCAGCACAGAAGGTCTTTCCTGCTCTCTCCTCCCAGCCCGGAGTAGGAAAGGCAACAAACTTGATTAGAAGGATGGATGAGGAGGAGAAAAAGGGCTCTTGGGTTGCTACAGTAGATTCTATCTTAGCTAAGTTTCGAGTAGTAAATAGTGCATGCTTCTGTTCACAATGTAAAATGTCTAAGTGGAGCCTCCCTCCATTTGCCTCCTTCTCAGGCCAAACGCGTCTCCTCTGCAGCACACACCAACTTGGAGGAGAAAAGAAAAAAAATGCTTAAAATTAAGTCAAGTTCAAAGTTTGACTATTTCACCACCTGAGAAAGTTTTAAATTGGTGATGTATTTTTTTAACTTAAAGTGAATCCAGCGCTTTGTCATCGCTACTGGTGAGCAGGTTCATAGGAGCTCTGGTTCTCAAGGAGACATTGGTTGAATTAAAGGGGCAGTGGAGAGCAACGGGAAAGTTGTTTTCTCATTAAATACCATAAATTTTGCTTATTCCACATCCCTGTTAAGACATTGTTAGTAGTAGTAACGACAGTAACAGTAAATGCCTTCATTTAAGACTTTCTATATATCTTGCCTACTTATCACTATAATCCTGTAATCTTAATCGTGCAATTTCCACTTTTATGAGGAGCAAACTGAGATGTTGAATGTTAAGCAATTAGCCTCTGTTACACAGCCCCAAAAAGAAGAAGTATGACCAGGAAAGGATTTCAAATGATATATTTCATTTAATCATATCATAGTGGACTGAGGCCAAACTGCTCAATTTATTCCATCCAACAGACACTAAGGAGACTATATTCACAAAAGAAAAAGAATGAGGAGAATGTAAGGGGAGGGCCCTAAGAAGAACAGCCTTGGCACGTCACCCTACAGCTTACTGCCGTGACCAGCACAGTGTAGCAACAGCATGGAGTCAGCCACTGCTGAGCTCTGGCCACTCAGTGAGCTGGCTTCAGAACCCACATGTCCTGCTCTTCCTGAAACACCTCAGACTCACTTGGAAATTACACACCGTGAGTAGGCATATGACTTCATTCCACCATTACTAGCATCCACACTGAGAAAGTAAGCTGAAAAGGACAGTGTTCTGCAGAAAGCCAAGAGCAGGTTTCAGGGCATTGGCCCCATCGTTCTTTTCTTCACCCTCTTTTTCCTTTCAAATTCTTTTCAAAGAATCCATAGCTCCAGGCTAATGACAGCATGCCCATTCTCACCAGTCAGCTAAAGTAACTCAGACATTCAAAATTTGACCTATAGGCTATTTATGATCCAATAACTACTCAAGGTTCAGGAACCAGACACAAGCCATAAAGAAAGCTTTCCAATGAATCCCTTTTCTGTAAGATTCTGCACCAAAATATACAGAAACTAGAAATTTTAGGTTGAAATGTCTTAAATACCACAGCAAATGTAAATATTTCACAAAATCTTTAAGAGAAATTTTCATTCCTACAAAAACTTCAACCCATCTTAACTACAGCTGGAAAAGTATTGCAGTCAGAATTTTATGGTCTATTTTGTATTTCTCATATTGCTGTTCACAATAACCCCAAAAATTGAGAATGCAAGTTCTGCATTAGCTAGCATTTCCCTTCACCAGAAACATGCCTGTGTATAGAGAGGTTGTGGCAATGAAGTGGGTATCTGAAATGTTTCTTATTCAACATAGCCATAGTCATAGCATTTCCAATAATGATGAAAATATCTATTAAATTAATAAAAGGCTATTATATTTTGCCTTTTAGAACACCAAAAGACACATTTCTCTTAAAACCATGTGCATTGTCTAGGAAACCTCAAGAAAATTTAGAAAGTAGGCATTATTCCAACTGAGTTTTCTGAAACAATCTAGTACCATCTTCAAAAAATAAAATTGTCTATCTGTAGACAGCCCAGATGCTGGCTGCCCGAGTTCACTAGAGAAGTAATTTAGTCTTCTGGAGAAGAAGTAGCCCCAGGAACATTAAACTCAAGGTGAACCTGAGACAACTATGTCCCATTGAAACTGAAACCTCATTGATGGGTATCTGTCAGCTTGTAGGGAGGCATGCCACTGGAGACAGGAACCTGCCTCTTGGCTCGTTCTACTTCTTGGAAGCAGTATAAGAGCATTGCACCCAAGAGTGCATTAGTTTATTGGCAATCTGAGTAAACACAAAAGATAAACTCCTAAAAATGTTATTGTTTACTAATAAAGAAGTATAATAATGAAGCAAAAGACTTCAGAGGATGTTGAGGAAAGGAAACAAGAAATTATAAACATTATCGATGCTTTCTGGTTCCCTCATCCCGCAAGTGGCAGGTGGTAAACTCCATGGTGTATATTAGGAAATGGGAGGGAGAAACAGCACTTATGGTCCTCTTCTTGGGATTACTCAGCAAATAATAAATATAGAGTGTTCTGGTCAGCAATCAAAAATGGAGAAGAGAAAATAGTAAGCAAGTGGATTACTGCAGTTGCTGGGGGTTCACACTGGCTGGTTTCTGCATATTTATTAACTATTAAAACAACATTGAGGTCCAAATTTATTTTTGTTCAACATTTGCATCAGGAAGATTATCAAATTTCTTGGCTAGGAATCAATTATATGATTACTAAAGTAATCCCTGCCCCCTGATTAAATCTTTCCCACTCATACAATGATAATAATAACAAATCCTGTGTAGCTCTGATGAATGCAATAAGGAGGATTCCAGTTCAATAATTTATAAGACTTTCTGGACAAATGATTGTAAGTACAAACATCAGTGAAGAACCCATTAATAAACCACAGGCTACTTGACACCAAATTTAGCGTTTGAGTTATCACAATACCACCGTTTTAAACATATATTTAGTCTCTCTGAGTTCTCTTTTCTGCCTCTTCTCACCCATGTTCTATGTGATTTCCCATTTTGGATCAAAGATATTCTCTTCCTACTACAACATATACGGCAGAGGTGTGGACATTTTCCCCTTTATAAACCATAGAAGAGTTGCTCATGGGTTCATTGATCTCGTACTCAGTTATAAAATATCTTTCCAAGCAACAGCATTTTTATCTTTCTGGTTATACTCAACAGAACAATCCAAGAGTCTTTACTAAGTAAATAATTTTCCTGAGTGACAATAAGGGTATGCATCTATTAGCTGGCCCCTAAGCTCCAGTTTGCTCCCTAAGCTAGTATCCATGATCATTTAGAAATGAAAGACTGAATTATGAACCATGTAAGTTAATATTTTGATTCACATGTGATTCTATACTGCTTTGTATTTATATGCATTATGAACACCTATAATTTAAAGGAAATTAGTGTCTCACTGTGTTCCTCTAGACTCTAAGCGATAACTGACAAAATATTTTCCAGATGCCATAATCACCAATAATGACATTGTGAACCTAACAAAGGATTCTGCTCCACTGTTTGAGCATATTGGATGCACAGGCAACAAAAAATCACCGGGCAGTTCTCTTCTGATGACATCCCGGGAGGGGACATCACAAGGGCAGGAAGCAGCTCAAACTTCAGTGAAGGAGACGTGACTGCTGAGAGACTCAGGAAAACACCCTCAGTCGACAGGCACCCTCCCCCAGGAAAGATGATGTCCCATTTTACCAAAGAGTCACACAAGAAGCTGGGAATAAGCAATCTTCTCTTCCAAAGTAATTTCTCACAATAGTATTGATTGCCTCAAATAATCTAGATTTCAGGACAACTAGAAAATTGCTAACGTTTTATTGCTTGTTTGTTTCTGGCAAACAAGCATGAATAAGAACTAGTTTTATTTTTAACCTGTGCATAGATAGATAATAGAAATAATATCATTAGAGGGAAAAGGAGCAATTGGACCAGTGAGCTGGCTCAGTGGGCAAAAGCGCTTTCTGAGCGAGCCTAACCAGCTGAATTCAACCCTGGAACGCACAGGGAAAGTGTCCTCTGACAACACATGTTCCATGGCATATACACATCCACACTCACACATACTCATGTGCACACATTGCATGCACACACAATAATAAAATCATCATTTTTAAAAGAAAAGGAATAACTATTTGGTCGTTAAAAATCAAACCACTACTCATAAGAGCAAGTTTCCATATGAGATATAATAAAATCACGGTTAAAAAAAATCAGTAATGGTAACTGAAGAAGTAGGTCATTTCAACCACCGATTAAGTGCCAAGAGAACAATTAAATGTTATTAAATAATGATGACTCTTTAATAGTAAAATATTGTGTAGAGTCTGTCATTGTGGAGGAGACAAAAACTCATTGCAAGCAGCAATTATTTAGACACGAACTGCTTGTTTCACTTATTTCTCAGTAGTCATTACTATAATTGTTTGGTTATCTATAGCTTCTCAGCAAATGACGTTACCCATTAACTTAGTGGCTTAAAATATTATGTTCCATCATTTAATAAGCAATTTGCTTTTTGGATTTCTTGTGTGGCTGCCGTGAGATGGTGACAGGGGATGGAGGGCTCAGTGGGATAAGACTCCACTAAAACATCTTCATGCAGATGATCGCTCTTCAATCAGACGACCGCATGAGCAGTAACATGTCTGTGACCAGCAGAGTCTCTCTCCTTCCTTTCCCTGCCTCCTATCTTTCTTCACCTATCTCACCCCACTGCTGTTTACCTCCCTTGGTTCCCTGTCCCTCCTTTCCTTCCTCCAGGCAAAGTCTTTACAGGACGGCTGATCACAATATCATGATCTCTGACGGATGAATTTCTTCTATAGTAAATGGCTTTCCCCAAACTGTGAAAAATAGACATACTCTTATGCTCTCCCTCAGAAGTCGTGTGTTGTCACACTATCTTGGTCATACATGGCTAGTGCACCTGCTACAGGAGAGAGGGATCCAAAGGACATAAATTCATTGAGAAATCATTTATGGAGTCTAGTCACCACAGGGACTATCAGAAGACAGTTATATCTATCAAAATTTTTACTGCTTTTGCTATCATTGGTAATAATGCAACTATTAATTATTAATCTATCTCTTCAAAAAGGGTCAAGTAGTGTAGAAAAGATCAAAACTGGTTACAGGTTTTGCATTTTGGTAACAAAAACCTGGATGGAAAACTGAAAATAATGGATTTTGAATCTTGAATAAGCTGACTTTGTTATTAATTTCTATTGTCACTCAGGCGACAAGGCTCTCAATCCATAACCTTGGAATTGGTATCCTTATGTACTGAATGTACTATCTTTAGATCCAAAGAAATAGCAACAGCTCTTCCCAAAAGAGAAAAATCCAGAATACTATATTTTGAACAGCATGAAAATTCAGAATATTTAATTTTAGGGCTTTTTTTTTCAAAAAGTATGAAAAGGTTTTGTTCTAATTCCATGGGGAAGTATATCTAAAGAAATTATGTTGGATTAAATTGAATATCTAAACAGTACAATAAAATTGTTCTGTCTCACAGCATAACAAAACTCTTGAGAGTACAGTTCTAAATATGAAGGTTAAGTTAATTGGCACTTCCACGTCCATTCACAGGGAATTAACTTACACCAGGACAGCACAGACGCAATAAACCAGACTAAAAGTGAAACAACAAAAATGTAGGAGTTGATGCTTTTCAATTTTTAAACAATACCAAGGACAGATCCATGATCCTTGAGAGAAGCCAACACATAAAAGAAACCATAAGATCTGCCCAGTGCTTTCAGGGTATTTTCTGGACTTCAGCTTAGAGACGTGAAATTGTAATCAGGATACAAAATACATGAAGACAATAAGAGTATTGGGTGATTGAGTTGGTTGACTGATGTTTACGGAGCAAACTACTCAAAGATTAAAACTACACAAAGTGGTCCCTGGGGTAAGTACCGGGATCTCCTCTAGTCTTTGGGCTCCACAGTGCTACGTGACGACCTAAGACATGCTGAGGAGCTATGAATTCCCTCCATGGAGACCCGGGCAGTCTCCCAGTGTTCAAGGGCACAGGATAGAAGCATGGCTTTGCAGGAAACTTCTCTCCTACATGCAGATATGGCCTTACCTACCCGGTACTTAGAAGGAACCCGAACACATCTAGCAAAATGGCACATTTCTGTGCTCCCAGCTACATGGGTGGCTGCGGCAGGAGGGTCCCTTGAGCTTCAAATGCACCTGAACAGCAGAGCAAGATATTGTCACTTAAAACTTATCATTTATTGATTTTACTTTTCATTCTTCTTTAAATCTCTCAAAAGTAAAGGATTTATCTACCAGTAAACTTATATCACCACATACTGGAATCAAAAGCAACCCTCCATAGAGACAGATAAGTCACAAAGACAAACAGTACTAAGACAGTAAGTGCAGAAGATTGAAATGCTAACATTGGACCTGGGAGAAGATAACAGTGCATGGATCAAGTCTGAGATGATCTGGATACCACATCTCCACACACACAAAAAAAAAAAAAAAAAAAAAAACTCTAAATTATCTGAAGAAAATATTTTGGTCAAAGATTCAAATCAAAAATGGCCATAATTGATGTTTAAATGTGGATCATCGACAAAGAATAAAAACTGTTTTTTAAAGAATCAAAGGTGAATACTCAGACTGAAAATTGCCATGAATTGAATTAGGCATGTGCTAAAAGAACACAAGGTTGAAGTGGGGACAGAAGAAAAACTCGCTAAACCATATGAGTATACTTATCCAAACTGGAAGCAATATGCAGCCCAGAAGTCAGAGAAAATGCTGGTGGAGTGAATGGATTAGTATTGGAGAACCAATCTTCCAGAGCAGTTTGCAGCCTACAAAATTACAATGCAATCTCAATCAAAACCCCATGCCATCCTTCACAGAAACAGATTCGTAAAACTCATACAGAAGCACAAAAACTCCAGGTAACCAAAGCAACCCTTAGTAAGAAGAATAAATAGCAGTGAAGGTATTCCATACTTATCTCCAGTTATAGTACAGAGATGCAGTAATAAAAACAGTATGGTACTGGAACAAAAACAGACACATCAGTGCAATAGAAGAAGCAATAACTTGCTCACTTTCTGTTGCTGTTCCAGAGAGGATTACAGATTTCATCTTATTGCTCTATTTTGACTAAAGCCATAAATGTTCATTAGATGTAAACCTAATAAGTTCTAAGTGAACAACACAATGCAAGCTTTAAAATGGAATGGTAAAATTAATTTTAGAAGAACTGACAAATGAGCTTGAATAAATTTAAAGAAAATATTATAATACAGGGTTGGTTTGGAGACCTCCAAACTTTGATGGAACCATTTTATTGTTATTGTTGTTAGTTTTACACTTTTTTGCCTTTTATTGATTATAAATTCTTTTTTCACACATTATATCTTGATTATAGTTCCCCTCCTTCTATTCTTTCCTCTTCCTTCCCATCTCCTTGTCCCCACCCCACTGGGCCCATCCCCTTTCAGTCTTTTATTAGAAAAAAAAACAGGCTTCTAAGAGATAAAAACCAAACATGACAAAATAAAAATATAATAAGATAAAACAAAACCATCCCATTGCGGCTGGACAAGTCAAACCAACAAAAGGAAGAGAGCCTCAAAAGGAGACACAAGAATCAGAGACCCACTCGATTACATACTCATAAAAACACTAAACTGGAAGTCATAATACATACATGGAGTTCCTGGTGCAGACCTGTGTCTGCCCTGTGCTTGTTACTTCAGTCTCAGTGAGTTCTTAGGAGCTTTGCTCAGCTGACTCAGAGGACATTATTCTCCTAGAGCCCTCCATCCTTCTGGCTCTTACACTCTTTCAGCCTCCTCTTCAGCTGGGTTCCTTGAACTCTAGGGGAGGGAGCTGATAAAGACAGCCCATTTAGAGCTGTGTCTTCCAGGGTCTCTCACTTTCTGTGTAATGTCCGACTGTGCGTCTCTGCATCTGTTCCACAGAACTATTTTCTAAAAACACACATCTCTGTACCATAGACTTGCACCCCAATGTACTCATCCAAGGAGACAGATTACAGAAAGTACCCAGAGGAAGGCTACAGATTTCTTCAGTGATGGAGTTCAGCCTGCATCCCTGAAGCTCTGGGTTCTACCTTCAGTAAGCAAGAAGAAGAAAAAAATCCTTCAGAAGGGTAAAGCATAAAATCAGAGTGTGAAAAAAATATGCTTAATTGCTCCTGAGGTAGTCACATAGAGGTAAAACTTGGTAAGAAATTCTACCAATAGGAAAATTTATTCTTTCACCCATCTGGCTTGAATGCAGTAGGAGCTACCGGTTATGTGCTATTCATTCTCAAACGGCAAGACATCACCGGAGATTGCCAGGGTCTGAATGGGATCATCTTTCTTAAAGTTTACGTGGAAATGTGATTGCTTTCATAACGGTGTTGGGAAACATCATTTTAAGAAGTGATTGTGAGGCGAAGAGGATTAAAATCCTTCTCTTGAGAGTGGATTTTTGTTCATCTCCACCCTGGGTTGTGTGATTTTTTCATACCTGCTCCCACTGGGTCTTCCCTCCAGGAGTTGAAGCAACTTAAGAGTCTCGCTGGGACCCAAGATGTCAGCACCACGATCCAAGAACCGTGAGCCAAAATAAACCTCCCTACATTTTTCTTCCATTGTGTGTGTGTGTGTTTATAAACATATATGAGCTTGTTTTTCCTGTGTTCAGGTGCCCATGTGGGAGTATGCCCATGTCTCTTCTGTGCCAGCGTGCTCCGGGTGCACCCTGTCTCCACCATCTGAGACTGGAATTTCCGGTGGCTGCCATGCCTACCCAGCAGTATGATGTTCTCCTTATAAAGCATCCATTCTCAAGGGTTCTTGCAGGCAACAGGAGAGAATGTGAGCTATCCCCAAACAACCTGGCCCGTAACCACGTTTGTCACACACAGTTAACAGTCCCTTCTTTACAAGAGCACCCAGCCTTTCACTCGCTAAATGTGGCGGTCCTGTCTCATCCTCGATGCTGTCCCCTGCCTCCTCCTTGACCTCCAAGCTTCCCAGCCTTCTACAGATCTCTCCCCTGCCCATCATGGTCTTGAAGCCTTCATCTCTGCCTCTTGCTTTCACCGTGACCAAAGTCCTGTTAGGTTCCCCTCTGTCACGCGAGAAGTAGGAGTCCTCAGACCCACAGTTAGAGAACAGTGCAGCAAGTGTTGGGGCCTGGGACAGCCAGTGATGCAAAGGCATAAGCAAACAGCTCCAGCTAATTGCTATACTGCTGTAATTAACCCTCACCAAAAATAATTACTTAAATTACATAAAAAAAACAACATTCACTTCATTGTTTATCAAAGTCTGATGATGGCATGTTTATCTGTCTTCAAAATAAATAGATATCTTCCAAATAAGGACCATATTATCCTCATTGATCATAAATACCCATGTCAGCACCATGCAGCCCTTTTTCCTTAAATGTATGAAGGCTGAAACAACTATGGGGCTAAATCAATGGTGAGTGTTCACAAGCAGAGCGGGGAGTAGACATAAGGTAAAAAGCACGTACCCACCCAGAAACATCATAATATACACAAGTGGTATTTTCACAATTGAAATTTTCAGCAGCATAAAACAGCTCCTTACTGACAGACCTAGTTAAAATATATACTTTTTCAGGATTTTATAAATAGAGAAATTTAATCGCAAAACAAAAGAAGAGGAAAAAAAGAAGGCATCAAACTATTGTACTGGCCAACTCATGCCTAGTCCTAGGAAATAATACTTTTAAGCATAATGAATTAAATTAAATTTTTAAATGGGAAAAACCTGAAGTTATATTGTGACTAAAATCAAATTTAAAATATTTGCAAGCAAAAACTATACTAAGAGCCTTCTGATGCTTATCATTCCTTGGGAAGGCAGCATCTGTCCACCACAGCCAGGGACCTGCTCCCAAATAAAAGCAACCCCTATAAGGGACTGACTTCTGTCTTGATTTTAACTCACTGGCAATTGCACATTCAAGAATCCTCAACTCAGCTTCCCAAGAAACTGACAATGCCCGCACCACATTGTTTATGGGACTTAGTTTCACTGTCGTCTAAACTATCAAGCAACTTGCGAGATAGCAATGCCCAAATTACAGAGAGTGGAAGGTGAATGTTTCTGAGTTATCACAAGCATCAGCTGAGACTCCAGTTACAGGATCTGTTCCGTCTTGCTGATCCAGTACAAAGCTGCAGGATCCAATGTCTCCAGTGCAGTCTCTGAGGAAGGAATGGAGCAGAAACATTCTTCTGGGTAGGGCGTAGCCTTCTGTCTACCTAAGGCTTGCATGAGGTGCTGCGTAAGTGCTTTCAGGGGCTATATCTGCATCCTTTAAAAGCAAACTCAGTCAGCCTCTAGAATTCAGTGTAACAGTAACCTTACATAAGAATTAGAAGAACTGGGGAGCTTTCTATCGAAAGTAGTGCCTAGGTCATTGCAAGCAAATCTATTCTGAAACTCCATAGTGTCAACTGAGTACTTACACTTCAAGCAAGATGACAAAGGGGCCAAATAATGACATTTACCAACATGTTAGTGTTTACTGATACATTTTAATACTACATGAGACTCTATCTCTGATCCCTTTTTTATTTAACGGAATTGAAAGTCTTGGTGAAATCAGACTTCAGATTTGGCCTTCAGCTTCCATTCTGTCTCATCTGTCTCTCGCACTGTGTGAGTCAACTCTTCATTGGTATAAAGAAATTCCTAACACGGGCAACTTAGGAAGTGAACAAAATTACTTAGCTTGTAGTTTAGTACACTGAAGGCCAAATGTTAAGCATGTCTCAGGCTTGGCAAGGGCTGCTTTAGGGCTGCGTCACCACATGGGGCAGACAGCAGGCAGAGGGTATAGAAGAACAACCACATGATAACCTCTCCACCTAGGTGCAGGAAGGATGAGGTGAGCCAGGCTTCCTCCTATATTAGCAATCTTCTCAAGGAACTTCAAAGGGGTACAGCAGGATTGCAAACAGCCACCCCTTCGGTCTTCTAATTTTTTTTATAAATTTTCTTTATTCTTGAGAACTACATGCATGTATAGAATGAAACATGTTCATATCTACCCCCATTTCTCTCTCTAACTCCATCCATGTCCTGCTCCCAGAATTGACAACCCACTAAGTCCAACTACTGCTGTCCATAAATACAAGGATATGGAGCCTGTTATTCCCAAATCCACAAAGTCCCCGTAAAAGCCAACAAGGAGGCTGAGTCCCTTATGTAAAAGCAGAGAGCCTTTATTTTAAGCAAGTTTGCAAACTTGGTCTCTCTGCATGTCCAATATATTGGAATAAACGCAGAGCCCCGGGCTCAGTTAGAATTGGGTTTTGTAGTAGTAAAGGTGGGGGTGAGGGGTTTCTGAGGTTTAGAACCCCTGATTGGCTGACACTTGTCTAGGG